>PVKB01000531.1:524991-582651 GCA_004027205.1 Ctenodactylus gundi
ACACTGGTTTCATTCTTGCTTAGACAAGATTATGAAGTGGAAGTGCTTTATCTCACTCCTAATGATAAAGAATGACAATGACTGAAAGGGTAAATGTTCTGAAAGTGGCTGTAAATCAGAAGCTATGTAAGTAGGCAAGGCTTGCCTCAGGGCTCAGATTCGGAAGTCAGTTCTCACCACAGCTTAATTTGTGGTCTCAGAGTAACCCCTCTGAGATTGACATTCTGAGAGATTGCTTAGATCGGATGAGAGAGTAACACAACCTTGTTGGGTGTGAGAGGCTGGCTTCCAGGAACCATTGCTCGCTCCTTGTTTTATTGTAGTGTACATTGTCGAACTGCTCACAGTCTGTTTCTTTCTTTTTGATACAACAGTGCTTCCAGAACCCTAGTATAGTGGGCCTAACCCTCTGTCCACTGCTAGGCTCTCTGGTTTACTGGGGGGCAGGGGGTGGGGGGCGGGGGGGGAGGAATGGTGATTCTCCAGTCACTACCTGCTGAGGATAACATCCTGATCTGTAGCCCCTAGAGCACATCTCACAATACAGCCTGCCACCTGGGTGTCTCCCTTTTGTGCTTCCTTTATGTAACTGAATCAGGCCATCGGTATCACCTTTGGCTTCCCAGGAAGCCTGTTCTGACAACACCGATGTCTTGGTGTTCTGCCTGCTCAGCCTGGCAGCTGGTGTAGCTGGAGGCAGCTGTGGTTAGGACACTCCTGCTTTGCAGCACTTAAGCTCTTGCCAGCAAGCACTGGTCTCCATCCAGCCGCTCCACATCAAGCCAGGCTGTGTGGTAAGACAAGTACTAAGGTTGGGTCAAAATTATCTCTTTGAGCCTGTATTCTAACTTTGTTCCGGTTCTGCACAGCAGATCTGCAACTTTGTTGTGGATTACTTCCTTGCTGAATGAATAAATCAACCCTGAAATACCAAAACTCAGTAATATATTGCCCTCTCCTTTATTTAGGAAAGTTAGAATGTTAAAATAAGTGTGGAATGCATTTAAAAAAGGATTGAGAAAGGGGAGTGAAGCAGAAATGAAAGGAAGATGGTAATTAAGAGAATATACTTCATGGTAGATGAACTTCCAATGAAAAATGAAGGAGACTCATGGGCCTTTTGCCTAATCATTCTAACCTAATTTACATCCCAAGGCAAATATTTCCTCTCTTTCTCTGCCATAATTACACAGCTACTCAGGAATGTTGGATGTTTATGTCCTAAGGCATACGAATCAGATTAAAACAATAGAAAGAAGTGTGAAGTTCAATGAAATTTAGGCAATATTGAAATGATCTTTGTAAGGAGAACAAAAACAAACATTTTTCTGTTGTAAAGTAAAACTCTGAAAAAGAAAACTTAAAGAAAAAATGAATTACTTGCTCAAGGTTGCCTGGGACTCCAGGGAAGAACCGGGGGAGTGGATTATTTTCTTGCTCTATCTCCCAGACCACCATGTCTCAGTAGCAGTCCACCTGCAGGCTATAGTCATCATGTGGCATAGTTAGCACTGTGCTTACTGCAGAGGCTGGAAGACAGCGAAATCACCATTTGGGGAGAAAGATTTATAGCCTCCCTTAATGAATGTGAGCAGTTGCTTTGTAAGTACATGAATATCTTCAGTATGCGAAAGCAGAATTAAATCTTGATAGCCACCTCAAAAATGTTGGCTGTAAATGTTTGGTTAATAACATGTCTAGTTAAAAAGGAAGATAGAATATTTATGAACTGTCATCAAAAAAGCCGTTGCAAGATCGAGATTCACGTTTGGAGTTGAGTGCAACAGAGGAAAATATATAGATTATTCAAGGGGATGATCCTCGAGATTGGCTAGCTACTCCAGTGACCTTGAGAATTACTTGCTTATCAATAAGGTCAAATAAAGGCCATTCTGTCTTTGCATAGAAAAAGTCATTTTAGTTTTTAGGGCACTGCTAAAAATATGTTAAAGTGGAAATTTTCTTCTTGCTTGCTTTCCTGAAATACCCACAACGAAATGGTGAAATATCCTTAACATATAATACAACAGAGTAGAATCTGATCAATAAACTCAAATCCAAAAGGAAGATTTATGAACACACACAGTACACACACCTCCACACATGCCACAACACATATATTTTCTTACTTATGATATTACTTTTATAATATTCCTTACTTACTATTTTATAGAGGTTGGAGAAAGGTCAAAGCGAACTTCGATTATAATGTAAAATATTAAATCTCGAAATGACAAGGTCACGCTAACTCACGTATTCTACAGGGTTGAAAGAAAGTACAATTGAAGCACATCTTTTCTGCTTTATCAGACCCTAATGATACATATGCCCCATCCCACACAGGTCTTTGTTATAACTTTCCAGCAAATTACATTCTGCCTGCTTTGAGATGAGACTGGCACTCTTTATGAGGCCATTAGATTAATGGGAATCGTGAGCTGTTGGAAGCAATTGGATATTTGAGGCCAGGAGGAAGTGGGTAGTGGAGAGAATGATTTGTTTTCTGAGTAAACATAGCTTAGGGGAATGTTTTCCTGGGAGAACTCTTTCTGCTTCCCCTCCTGTGCGATCTGAGTGTATTTCTGTGTAGATTGCTGCACCACAGCCCAGAATATTCTATTTTTATTTTTACTTTCATGTTTTGAGACAAGGTCTTACTAGGTAGCTCAGGCTGGCTTGGGATTTACTGTTGTCCTCCTACCTGGGATTACAGGCTCCATTGTGTCTTGTTACCCAAAATATTCTTCAGGTAGTCTCAGCTCCACCATATCCAGTCCCTTTTCTTTTGTAGCTTTCTCATTCTTTTTTCAGAGCACTAACTAGATACTTGCTTTGAGGAAGGAGTGACGAACACCAGATACCTGAGGCTCCGTTACAATTCCAGTCAAGGTGTGGGCGCAGAGCTCCCACAACTAATTTAGTGTCTCATTTGTGCACATGTTGTACATATGACGAATGCTTTCTTGAGACACGCCCAAGACAAGCCAGCCCTCATTGTGGTAGGATCTGTGCTTTGTCTGCAGACACAGACCTTGTTGTAGCCTGCAGCTCCCACTGGCTCTCCTTGGAGCTCTCGGACTCCTTCAAGAACAAGCGTGCCCGACTCGGGGGAGGGAGGCCGCCTTCTGTCATCTTAGTGCCTGCCTTCCCGCCGAGTCTTCCTCTCACCAGCTGGCTTAACTGTGGCAGAAATGTTGTTGACGCAGCAGATGGTCTTGGTATTTCTGAAAGCCAGCACCATGGCTGCCATTTCCACCCCCACGCTCTTGGCTAGTGTTTCTCCTTCAAGTATAATAGTTTGGGTCATTTTTAACAAAACTCTACATTCTGATGTTTTTTTTTTTTTTTCAATTTAAGAACAGGAACAGTGTGAGGTATATAAGTGCCTTTCTGGAATATAGATAGAGACAGAATATCAGGCTCTTTCACAGAAAATTCAACAGCTGAAAGCAAAGTCACTTGATATGGAAGAATCTTTGATAAGTTAGAATGAGCAAGATTAGGCAGTAAGGTATATCTAATGGGTCGTGTGAAAATAAAGAGTTTAATATTCATGGTGTTTGGAGTCATTTTAGAAAAACAATATACCACAGAGCAATGCTTGTTCTATTGGACACAAGATTACTTGAGGGAGGGATGAACAGAACTGGATTAGAGCAGATACTCCAGAACCCAAGCAAATGAAGATCCCATCACAACTTGGTGATCTGGGACCCAATCCAGCCATCCTGAAAATTAAGGCTGACTCATTTATTTCTTTCCCTGCTTGTCCTGTGCTGGCAGCAATATAAACAGCCTCTAAATTCACTAAATAATTTGTGTAAAACTCTTGGCTCCACTTGTTCTCTCTATATACAGAGACAGCAGGAAGTAGACACGCATGGTGGTGGGTCCAGGGTTCAGACGGCCTCTTGATTCAGCATATTTCTCTGGGCCTGTAGTGAACGTGTCCTTTGAGTTGGTTAACAAAGGACACATGAAGACCCTATGTCAGCATGTCAGAGTTAACACAGTTTACTGGATATTGTTTATCCACTCTTTCCATTTCATGGTGGTAGTAATGATGAGGACAGCACGAAGATGTTTAACTGATCTTTTGAATCATAAAATCGGGGTCCTTTGGGATGAAAACCCAGTTGAGCTACCGATACGGACTTAGACAGACTATAGAAAGGACAAAAGTTATCTATGAAGGCATACACAAGGAATGTTCCAGGTACTGCTTGCTCTGATGATAACATTAGTGGAGACTCCCAAGTAGCATAGTCCTTGAATTAAAAAGTTTCTCTCATAATAGAAAACAGCTTACTCATAGAAAATGTTCTTCCCCCTAACCATCAGTCTGTGTTAATGTCCCCAGGTGTAAAAGAGCAAGAATACTTAAGAGAAGTGAGAGAATGTGAAAAATATGTAACAAAAAGATGGAATTGTCAACAGGCCAATCATAAAAGGCACAGTCACAGACCTGGATTATTTTGTGGATTATTAAGGGGCTAGAGGTATCCACGGGTGGTAGAGTATCACTTTGGGGTATTAAAGGATGTAAGTATTTTCATAATCAGTTATACCAATCAAAGACAAAACCTGAAGACAACCAACATTCCTAAGTTACATCATAAAACATACATGTTTGTAACAGAGATACCATTTAAAAAGCAGTTAATTGTTGCCAAGCCAAGGAAAAACCCCACATCTGAGCCCTTTCTCATCCATGAAGGCTCCTTACTCTTTATGAAGAGATATCATTGAACAAAATCAAACAAGTGACAAACAAGTGACATCTGTTCTCTTCATAGACAACAATAACTTCAAAAAAAATTTTAAAAATACAACCATTACAAAACAGATCCGATTGGTCTGGCCCTTCCAGATTAGCCTCTGGATGTCATAAATACATATTCATAAGAAATGTTGAGCCCAGCAGGGACTGTTATAATGGCTTTTGATCCAGGTTCTAACTGGGAACTTTGGAACCCTTGACAAACCTGAGAACAGTGCTCATTCTCCAAGGGCTCAATGAGTTTCAAAGCAGCATGCAAAAATTTGGTGAACATTTACAAATGTGCTATGTATGCAGTTGTCCTTGAGAACAAGTATCAAATTGCTTTTTAGTGACAACATGAGTTGGGTCTGTTTCTCAAGAAACAGAAGATTTTCAAATGCTTAGGAAAATATAATCCACACAACCTCATGCAGCTCCATGATATGCCTATGGATTTAAAGTGTTTGTTTCTTTTTTGTCACCTAAAATGCATCACTCCATCTACACATTACTTATTACAAATGTTCCCTTTTATTTTGGGAGGAAAAAAATCTTAGTGATCTTATAAAAGAATAAAGACTTTATATACAAATGTAAAAAATGTTTTAGATCAGAATCTCAGTTGAAAAAAAATACCTCATGCATTTTTCATAAAGATATTTTCTTTATATCATAGGGTCAGAACATGAGGGATCCCCTTTCCCGCTCAGCACAGGGAGTCACAGCCAATACTCCATAGTCGAAGTCGCATGAGAGAGAAAAAAAAGCACAGTGGTTTATTGTCTTCCTAAGGTGTGGAAATCACATAAAACAAAAAATAGGGGTCAAGAAGGTTGAAGCTTAAATACCCTTCTTCATGAAGAAGTAGGGAATTGTTATAATTATTATTTGAGATAACAACCAGTTCCCATTGTTTTGAGGTCTTAGTTGCTAGTGGACAGTCTCTGAAAGTGATCAGATCATGAGACTTCTAAGTTGTTCAGTGGCTTGATCTTTGATGGAATCATTTAATGGCACTTTTTGGAGGTGATGGAAACAGAAGGTGGGCTCAGTTGAGGGCAGTGGATCATAAAGGTGTGATCTTGGGGACTATGCCTGGTCCCTGACCCTTCCTCTCTTTCAGCCTCTTCTCTTGCTCCACTTTCTGCCTACCAGAAAGTGAGCAGATCTTTTCTGCCACGTCCTTTACAGTGATGTTTCTGCATCTCCACAGTGGAGCTACTGTGGGACAGAACCTCCAAAACTAAGAACTGATGTAAATCTTTAATCTGATTTTTCAGGTATTTTTTTCATAATGATGGAAAGCTGACTCACAAAGAAAGGTAGTCACAAGTTAGAGGAAGGTGAGAAGGGATGTGAATGAAGAGTGTCTTATTGTTTAGGTAATATCCCCCAGGTATGTGCTGACCCTTGAGAAACAGATCAGAAGCCATTGTTAGGGGTGATTTTCCCTCTCACTTCATTTCTAGTGGTTGGTCTTTCCTGGTTATATGGTGAGATTTCAAGAGATAGAGTTTAAGACAATTTCATTTCTTCTCTAAGAAGTTGTTTCAAGCAAGTAAAAGGTGTTGTTACAGAAGAAATCCCTTCCTAAGCTTGGAGCAGAAACATGAAAAGGTTAAAGACATCCTAATTCTGAAACTATTTCTTCAACTCAGCATGTCAAAACGTTATTCTTTGAGATATTATTTCCTGAGCACCACTAGTAATTAAAATACTTGGCAAAATAGGTTGCGTTTAAAAATTTGTGTGGAAAGTAGGGTCAATCTCAAAATAACATTGAGGTGAATCATGCCTGTTAGGCAGAGGTAGATTCCAAATTTAGAAAAATTGTTTTCCAGGATATAAGGGCTTTGATTTAACAGGCATCCCACCCAGGTTCTAAGCTTATCTCTGACAGTAACTGAACTCCTAGAAGTAAAGTGGTACTACAAGGATAGATTGTGTAAGGAACACACACACACACACACACACACACACACACACACAAACTTCGTGAATCCCAGTGCCTGCTGTTCAGGTAGGATGAGTAAAAATGTTAGTATTTAAAAAGTTATTCTTTTAACTCTTTAAAAGTTTCTAAAAGAATAACTAAAGTTATTCTTTTAAAAAAATCAATGGCTAAGTAATAAATGATTCCTAAATTGGGCTTTAAAATTCATCTTTAATGACCCTAAATTGTTAGTCAGCCTTAGTATTGCAGATGTTGTTTCATACCACTCTTGAATTTCACTTAAAACAGTTTAAGGTTGCTTTGAACCAGAAATACTAAGGAAATTTTTTTTTTATTCTTTTCTGCTTTGTATAGTGCTCATTTCAAGGCAAAAACCAGGCTTTGAAATTCTTTCCCGCATGGATATGAGTCTGGAAGAAATCGTAAGCAAAAAAATCTTAAATTGAATTTTTTTTTTAAATGTGAAAATCTCTGTCGTTTGTAAAAAGCAGGAAAAGAGCTGAGTCAGAATGGAAAGGGGAGAAAAGGCTTTGAGAACTGTGGTCTGGTAGCACCAGGGACAATTAGGAATTAAAAAAAAAAGAAATGTTTCTGTGGTTTCCACATAAACGATGCATCCAGTCACCTGGTACAGAGATGATAAACATACTCAGAAGCACAGTAAAAGGGTCAAAGGATTTTAGGAGCATTTTTCTGAATATAACATCTTTATTTTATTTTTCTCTTTGCCTTCATGGTGACTTATCCATGAGTGTGTACCGGGACCTTGTCAGCATGTGCACACATGCCTGGTGACAAGGGCTGCAGGAAGTGCCAGGTGTGACTAGACATTCCAGTGAGATGGGTCACAGAGTTAAGTGAATTTAAAGAAATATAAAAGTAAATTCCCTCCCATACTAAAGTGTACAGTAAGTTTGTCTTGGCTACACTGTCTATTAAAGATTGTGTGTTAAGAATGAAGCTTCCTGACCTGAGTATAAATGGGAGTGTTTGAGTTTTGTTGAAAATAAACATGTCATGCTTATGATACTTATCTTTTTATCTTCTTAATAGTTACCTCATGTCAATGATGTGACAAAATATTTGTTACCTTGGCTCAATGAGGTCATATATTTGTTTTTGTACCTTCACTCCATAAAAACATAGTGAAAATTACTCTTTGGTAATTCTCAATGAACCGCTTTAACTTTACAAGTGTATATAGCCTGTGCATGCATGTTAACTATATACATAATACTGATTCAGCTCTTGGAATATGATAGTGCATGGCATACCATGTAGTTCCCAATGCAGCCAGAGGCCTAGTATGAGGGATCTGCTTCACTCTTACATTCCTCACTTTATAGAAAAAATTCTTGTATCACACAGAGACCAATCCACCCAGTCTCATGCTGGGGTGTCAGATCAGGAATGGAAGAAAAAGAAGACCACCCTCTTACAGATCTTCAAACTTGAAGCCTGGTAGCACCAGGGATGAGTTCTCCAAAGCAATTGCTCCGTGGTTTGCAGACTCACCCCAATTCCCATTCCTGTCATGACTTCAGAATGCATGTATGATATAAATATGAACATGATGAATATGAACATATGCTAGAAATAAGACTGTATATTACAGAAATATCTTTATATTTTAAGAGAGGCTTACACATCTCTCCACACCATGACTGAAAGTAAATTTGCATTATATGGAACTGCCATTGCCTAAATGTTTGCTGTACTAGTCCTTATCTTTGTTACATATCTTTTCATCCTCTTATACATTATTGCTATGTAAAAATAACTTCTACTATTTTAGTCATTCAGTGATCTTCTTAATACCATGAGAAATGCCAGCAACTAGACCAAGTATGGAGACTAAGGATGAAGGTCATCTTCCCTACTTTTGTTCAGCTCAGGACATTTTTTGATCATATCAAAATTTCCTCCACTCTTTCAGATTAAAGAATGTTTTTTCTTTAAAATATTTTCAGTTATGACTCAGCAATATAACAGTAGACTGAAGTTAGTTTATAGATATTTTTAAGTGGTACCCTAACCCAAACTTTTGCCCTGAAAACTTTTTTTTTTTCTCTCTGGCATTAATTTTCTGTTTCAAGATGTTTCAGAAAAAATGACTCAGAGATTAAACATCAGAATTATTTTGAAAGCAATCATCTGAAAAATTTAGATTCCTTCTACAATGACTGCCTTGAAAAATGAGAAATTCAGTCACATTTTTAGTATTGAGAATATCAAACAATAAACTTGACTGACTTTTGCTACATTGACTGCTTAGTCACTGTGGAACAACGCGATGTGCCTCTTAGCTGGGACAGGTTGAGAAATTGTTTCCAAAACACATGGGATTCTTTCACCCCAATTTTCAGCATAGTCCCCTGACCATCTCCTGAGCTACCAGGAACCTTCTAGGTACAGTCTTTTCCCTTGCACTTTTGGTTGAGCCCTCTGCAGAGAGGTGCTTCAGTTACTTATTTTAAGAAAACCAGACTTATCAATCACTTCTAACAACTTAATAATGCAGAGATTTTTCTCACCTCTGTTTCAATCACAGGTCAGAATGTTTTTCTTTCATTCTTTAGCATTTTCATTCACCTATGAGCACTATTCAAAGGTAACCTGGAAATTGTCTTCAGAGAGACAATTATGATGTAGTGCATGGCGTTGCTTTGCAAAATACAGATGGCTCACATAATATAAATATTATTTAGTGATCAATAACTGGATCTGGAATAAGTGATTGAATAAAGGATTAAAAAATGATAGTCAAAGAATCAATCTACAATAATGAATATCGGCATTACTAATTAATCAGATGCCATGGGAATTATTTTTTTTACCAGGTTATACTATTTCAAGTAAGAAATATTTTCAGTTCCAGTGTTAGCAAATTCAGGTCATCTCCTGGTTTTACCCATTGTCCAGCACACTCAAGATGAGTATAGAAGAAGTTTAATGAAAGAAGTGCTTATGATTATGTGGGTGGGGTTAAAAGATTTACTGCATCACAGCACAATACATTATCCTAGAATCAGCAAAATCAGGAGCTGAAGGGGTGGTGTGGGGAGAAGATACTGGAACATAGGAGAATGGAGAGGCTGTCCAACAGGAAATGTGTCCCTGGGCAGGGACTCAGCACCGACTTAGAATGAACTGGCAGGAAGGTTGCTGTTGATACAAAAGACTTACCTCATTCCTCACTAATACTTCAATTTTCAAGCAACTGTCTTTGTTTTTTTTTTTTTTTCTTTTTTCCTGAACTTACCATGTAGCCCAGGCTGACCTTCAACTCATGGAAATCCTCCTGCCTCAGCCTCCCATGTGCTGAGATTACAGGAGTGTACCACATGCATAGCTTTATGTGATGCTGTGGGGATAGAATTCAGGGTCTTGTGCTTGCAAGGCAAGTGCTTTAACTGCTGTGCTATTCCTCGGGGCCCCCAGTAACTATCTTTCACTGGATGAGTTAGAAGGGGGAAGATGAGGAAGCCTATTGGTATAGTCCCTAGAAGTTGAAATCCTGAGATTCAAGGCAGGGTAGAGAATAGCAGAAGGTAGACCTGGTAGGGTAAACCAAAAAGGAAAGTTACCTTCTGTACTAGTTGAGGTGGCTAACCTGTAGTCTCTAAAATATTGACACCTTCCTACTGGTATTTATATAGATGGAAAAATTAGAGGTAGAAAAAACCCATAAATTTCAACGATGAAAATCTAATAATAACAAAATATTGAGACATAAATGAAATATAGAAGTTCATTGTTTTAGATTTATAACTGTATAATTTGTTGGCCGTCAGGACTGAACAGTACTGATGCTGCCCAAATTTGTTTGATAAAATATCAAAAAATTGTCCAGATGATTTTTTGCATATATATATATATATATATATATATATATATATATATATATATATAAAATTTTAAAGAGTCTTAACCTTCTACCTTAAAACATTCACAGGGTTCAGGGCTGAAAGACTAGCACAGCAGTTAGAGCACTTGCCTAGCAAGCTCAAGGCCTTGCGTTCACTTCCCCAGTACCACATAAGCCAGGTGTAGTGGTGCATGCCTGTTATCCCAGTACTTGGGAGTCTGAGGCAGGAGGATTGACATGAATTTGACACCAGCCTACAAAGTGAGTTCAGGGCCAGCCTGGATTATAGAGTGAGACCTGTCTCAAAAAAAAAAAAAAAAGAAAGAAAGAAAGAAAGAAAGAAAGAAAAGAAAAAGAAAAAGAAAAAAAGAAAACCTGGGTTCTCTAAAAGTGGATACAGGTAGAACAATTTGTTAAGAGATTGCTTTCAGGAGAAACCTGAAGAACAAGAAGAAAATACCATGCAGGGGATAAAACTAAAATAAGTCGCATTTGCAGGTAAGGAGGCCCCATGTGAGCTCAGGAAAGTGAACAGTGCCGGACACTGACTCGCGAAGTGGGTAGGCACCACCTCAGTCCTTGGCTGCAGGCCATTCCCACAATGGAAGAAGCTTACTTCTCTTCCATGTGTAGGTAAGGTGGCCTGCTTTGGCTGAGGCCATCTGTCCACAAGAGGGAGCACCTGTGAACACCAGATTACAGCACTCACAGCAGTTGGGAGATGCGGAGAGCAGCTCTGGAGACGAGAACCATTCCCACCCAGGAAGATTCTCAAGTTCTGACATCAGGGTAAGGATGCGACTTTGTTCACGTTGCAGAACACAGCAAATTATTTTGTCTCTGAGAAATTACTACAGTGCAATTACATAGTTTGCAGAAACAAAGTAGTTGGTCTGAAAGAAAAATGTAGCAATTTTCTTGCAAATACTATAGCTTTTTGAAGCCTCCCATTAGTAGTCCTCTACACATTTATCTTCTCTTTTTTTCCCTCATAGATTCCTCTACCTGCTTGTTTTTCTTTTTGTACACCTCTGGATCATTCTGAGACCCGTTCTACTATAGTTTGGGTATATTTGAGTGTCCTATACCCTGCGTCCCCCGCAAAAAAAAAAAAAAAAAAAAAAAAAGTAAAGATTTCATTCCCAGGGTGGTAAAATGTGCTGGAGAACTCTAAGAAATGGGTCTGAAGTATCACTGGGTTATTGGGACTTGTCCTTGATGAAGACTGTAGCGTCCCAATCTCCACACCACTCTCTTTCCTGCCCCCACAGCTGCTTTGCGTGGAGGCATGGGTATTCTTGTAAATACTCCTCTCAGGATGTGTTGACCTCAAGAGACCAACTCAACAGAACCACCCAATCTTATACTTCAAAGAGCCCAAACTATGGGTTAAATGGATCTTTTTCCCTTAAAAAAGTTAGCTGCCTCAGGTATTTCACAAAGCTTACCAATTCATACTCTTACCTGGCTTTACTATCATGAAGACAAGTCAGATGTTAGCTGAGATAGTAACTGGAAAGATTTAATCAAGAGTGATATTTCAGACATTCAGGGCTGAAGCTGATTTTCAACTGCTGAGAAATATTATGGTACTGTGGCTCAACCAGTAATTACTGACTAAATATCAAGCTGGGAAATTTGCTTCTAATATTATTCATTTTTGTTTGTATTGCTTTGAGTAAACACTTAAAAAATCACCTTGACATTGACAGTCAAATCACAAAAGAGGTCAGAGACTCAAAGACAAGTCCCAGACACAATTATAATCATAGCTATTAACTCCAAACAAGAATCCTATGAAACTTTTGCATTTAGTTTAAACAAAAATTCAGAGTTAAATATGAACATAGAAGGATACCATCATAAATTCTTTTCATGATGTATTTTGACAGCAAGGTGGATAAAAACTTTCTAACAGCTATGACCTTGAATAAAAGGAGCCGATACCAGGCCATCTTGGCTTAATGAAACAAGTCAATGCCTTTTCTATTCATAACATTTTGCACAATGGCACTTTAATGCACAGACTGTTATTTTATTTATTTATTTATTTATTTATTTATTTATTTATTTATTTTTGCTGGCATCATTTGTATCAAGTCTCTTAAAAATCCATCACAGTTAAGAACAGAGTCTAGACAGTTATTATGATAAAATCAAAATAAAAGCTGGCAAAAAAGAAAAAAAGTGCATAGAGGCACTGATTAAAATAAGACTATGACTTACATGAAGTTCCTTTTAAATTTATATTTTCCAAATTTCACTTTTGGAAGAGTTGAATCACACTAAAATGTTTTAGTAATGGAAGTAGCTTTATATTATAGGGCTAAAAAATGTAAAAGAGTTGCACTTATTTCTCCAAAGAGATTCCAGCAAGCTAATTAAATAAATATTATGGCAGTACATTTAAATAGTTTCTTATCAGAGAAGAAAGATAATGTTCTCTTTCCCCGAAGGCAGACGTTTATATCACTGTTGAGGAAGGGCAAGTCAGCCATTGCTGCGTGAATTTTTTTTTCACGTCTCTGATTTTATGAGTCAACTTTTCTTTAATAGGAGTTGAAAATTTGAAATTCTCATTAATCTGGTTTCTGCACATCATTTCTAAATATCCAGAGAGCTCCTATTTCAGTTGTCAGAGCCATTTGCTGTTGCTTTTGCTATCGAGTGTGTGGATCGATCATTTCTCGGGTGCAGTTAAATGAACATGAAGAAACTCATTCATGCTATAAAGGGATTTGCAAAAAGTGAAACCATAAATCATGACATCTGTGCAAGGTATGGAGAAGGAGAAGAGGTGCGAACATGCAAATTAGTCACGATGTTAACACAGAAACCCAAGTGTCAAAAAAAAAAGTTGAATGGGAACATATTTATAGATCACGTAGTCTTCTCTATCAGAGGATTTGAGAGGCTGAAGAATTGGTTGTGTGCATTCATGTGGTGTGAAAAAGCAAAGAGAACTCACTGCACTCTGAAACAATGCAAACACTAGACAAGCACACCTACACAACACAAAGACAAAAACCCAAACACCCCAGGATGAATGAAAGACACCTAAAATTTTCTATTCTTACATTGGAAATGACTCACTTTGCTAATAGGTAATTTTGTTAAGTCCAAAATGTCATCAGGGAAATAACCACCCCTCAGTGTAAGGCATTGGCAGGTGAATCCTTAGCGATCCATTTCTAGAGGTGGCCTAGAGTCACGACTTTGGCTGGGTGTGAAGAGATTTAATTTCACTAAAAGCTTGTAACAGAGGTCTCATTCTCATATTCAATACAAAGTCTGCCTTCTAGATGATTAATGTAACTTTTACATCCTTTTCAATTTGGCTCTAAAATATCTCTTTCAATTACCATAATTCTCTGACTAAGAACTTTGTTAACACTTCCGGGTGAATGGTTTAAAGCATTTTTTAGCACTGCAGAATGATGTTGAAATAATTTTCTAAGTCCTTGTGTGGATAACCCAACATAACGTATCTCAGCATTGTAAGCATCTTACCTATATAGTTGTTTGGATCTTGCCATTCTGTAATGTTTAGATCTCCAGTCCTCAGGTAAGGAGGAAGCCATGGCAGCAGCTTCCATTCACGTTATTCTTGTATCTCTGCCTCTTATTTTCCTCCTTCTCATCTACCTTCTCTACCCTTTCAAGACAAAATGCAAACCCCGTTCCTGCCCTTAAACTTTCCCTAACCTCTAGCATTTGTCAGTTGCACTGAACTAAATTCATGGCTACACTTGTGAGCACTCTCACTAGTATAATGCTTATACTAGTATAGTGTATATACTAATAGATTGTGGTTTTCAAACTCTGGACTGCATTAGCATCACCTGTAGTCCTGATTAAACACAAATCATGGAAGGAAACAAAGGGTCTACATTTCTAACAAATTTACAGGTGAGGCTGATGCTGCTGTCTGGGGATGACACGGAGTACCCCTGTTATAAAGATTGCCCTTCCAGTATTTCTTGCTTGCCATGTTCTGACTCCTCCACCAGGATTGCCCTGCAAAGATGAATCCAGTCATCAGCCTTTGTAATCCTGGGTGCTCAGGAGGCTGAAGCAAGCTGATCCCTTAATCCCCAGAGTCTGGGGCCAGCCTAGGCAACATAGTGAGATACATCTCAAAAAGAAAAGTTCCGCTCAGTATAACCTCTTCCTCTGTGAAAGCTATCACCTGCTAGACTTAGGCTACTATCAGCCTCTGTGCTCACTCAGAAATTGTCCTACCTTGATTAAAGAAAGATAGTAAACTCAAACACATATGGAGAGCTGATAGTCTGCAAATGTATGCATTTGGTGAGATGAAAGACATAAAAAATGTTGTATCTTTACTGGGCCATGCCGACTTTCTCAATGGACCATGATCCTGCTCCCAGAATACATATATATACTGTTCAGTTAGGGCTACATGGTAACCAGGGTTGAGACAAAACAAGACAAGGCTACATTACAAATAGAAAATGACTAAGGATCAGCTCTGTCTGTTACTGTGGCAATTAGAGTGATGCGTTAACTTGCCTGGCTTAGGGCTGTATCCTGGGGATTGGTGGAGCACGTATCTAGATCCATCTTGGACACTTGACTTTATGGTGAACTTTTGGTCATTCACTCCTTTATCTGTGGCACATCTTTCCTGTTTTACTTCTCAGCTGCCTTGAATTAAACAGCTTTGTACAGTCTGCCTGTATGGTTTTTTTTTTTTTTTTTTTTTGACCTTGGAGCCAATCATGGGCTAAATTCCCTGAGATTGTAAGCTAAATTAAATTGGTCCTCCTTTAAGTTACAGGTGCCAACTGTTATGTCCAACAACAGTACAGTTGTCATGGGTACATGACAACTCAAACTTCAGTCTACCTTTTCTGTTTGCCTCCTAGATAAAAATTAATAAGGCTAATAGTCGCAAAAAATACTCCCTTGTGGCGGATTCTCTTCTAGATATGGCTCAGTCTTCTTCAAATGTTCTTTGAACACTCCAAACTTGACACACATCCTTTTAGCATCTTATAGACAGATGCTCCTTCCACTCCTGATAGCTCTGAGATGCCTGGGGTTCACCTGGAAAAAAGCTCTTCTACACCAAAGTAAGTTCAGTCACATGCATTGTTTGACCCCAGTTCTATTCCAGATGCTCTTTTGCCAGTGGGCTTTATATACTGTAAGAAAGATGTTCCTGATTCTAATAGGAGATAGGAACATTTAAAGTTGTTAAGGATCAAGACTTATTTTCTAAATTCTTTGACTTCTCCAACTTAGATATTCTCTCTCCTTTTAGTTGTACTGGTTAGTTTTCTGATAATGAAACTGCCTGAGACCTTGAAAGGGAGAAAGGTTTAGTTTGGTGCCTTACTTGTTTTCTGATAGCTGAGACAGAATACCTAACATCTACAACTTAAGGGAGGAAAGATTCATTTTATCTCACAGTTTCAGATCTCACACAGTCCATTCATAGGCTGCTGCCAATGGTGACAAAGCACATGATGGAGATCTATTTGGAGAAAAGCTCTTCATAGCATTGCAGACAGAAAGCTATGACAGGTGAGGAAAGAGCTAGTCCCTGTCGGGAGACTAAGACAAAGGCCAGAGCTTTTCCAGGAAAAGCTGTAACAATACTTCTTTCTTCCTCTATTTAGTTTAAACTGCTGGTTGAGCAGCCCACAGCCAGCTTGGGTATTTTTCTGTCACTTCTTGACCCATAAGTCAGTAACACACACCTGAAAGCGCATCCCTGGACACATCTCAGTTTTAGAAAGTTGACACAATACCTCCAGGTGAAGTTCCAAGCATCCACCTCATCCAGCCAGGCCCCACCTCCTATCAGCACATGGTTCTATAGGTATCCCACTACCTCCAAACACATGAGGCTTTTGGGAGACATTCTAGATTCAAGCTATAACATATGACTAACAGTTTCAATGGCTCTAGTCCAAGGTCAGTTGGCCACATTGCTTCTGAGCAAAGAAGCACATTATGGGGAGTGTGTGGTGGAACCAACTGCTCATTTTGTGGCAGCCGGAAGCAGAAATGACTGACATGAAGGAGTCAGGGCATGCCCTGACGACATAACTTTTTTCATAAAGTTTCCACCCCATTGTAGTAGTACCTTGGGCTAAGGACAAACTCTTTAACACACAGGCCTCTAAAGGACACTTCAAAGCCACAGAACTGATACACTAAGAGTCATGTATAAAAACAAATCTAGCAGCAACCAGCTGTGCTGTCACTTGTGATATACAATGCAAGCTTATACCCTTGCTGTATTTAATTTCCACAACATAATTGTAGGATAAGTATAATAGATCCATTTTAAAGATTAGGAAACTGATCCTGAGAGGTGCAGTAAGAATATTGAGCAATCTCACATTGATAATGTGTCCAACTTCATACAGAAATTAAGTAAAGATGCCAGGCTTTAACTCAATTTCCAGTGCTCTTTTTGCTATCTTGCTGTCTCAACCTCTTAGGGGTGGGTAGTTAATGCAAAAAAAGTTCTCTTATACCTACATCTGTTTTATTTTCATTCCCATCTTGATCGTAATGTGCTGAAAGTTCAAGGCCGTGTTTTATATATATATATATATATATATATATATATATATATATATATATATATATTTGACATCTCCCATAGCTACATCTAGTATGATTCTGAGCACATAGCAGACCCTCAGTAAGGAGCTGATGATTGATTGAAACCCATAAACATTTTTTCAGAAGGAGACAAAGGGAAGACATCGTTTTAAAGACAAGAAATTTTTCTCTCTTTGTCCCACAATTGCACTACCAGAGGCTGTTGTTACTTTAGTTCTTCAGGGTTCTTGGTGTTAGAGCATTTTTCACGCTTGGCAATTTTTCTTTTCCTGGTAGGGTGCCTGTAGTGGAAAAGGATGGACAGTTCAAATTTTGATTTTTATTCATTTTCTGAAGTTTCATGCATTCTTTAAAAATGAAAGGCAAGCCAGAGGCAGTCATTGCGATATGTTGTCCAGATCTCCCTTAAAGAGAGATTGTGTTGTCCCAGTGATTGAAACCAGAACTGCAGTGAGCTGCTCTACCTGGGAGTTGCAACCATTCTCTGAGTGCTCTACCCATCTGAGAAGGTATGAAACCCTGCCCACCTTGGCCACACTTAGGGCATCTCTGAACAGGCAAACACAACTCGTAGCTGACCAAGGACTTGGATGAGGCTCCGGATTTTTCAGCGTCTCATCCAGTGTATTCTGCTACTTTCTGCTTTCTTTGCTTTCCTTCCTGGGTATGCAACCAAAGGACTCTCTGAAGTCTGAATTCTGCCTGTAGAACTCCATCTCAGAGTTTGCTACCTGAAGAAATCAACTGGTCCATGTGAAGAAGATGAACATTGTGTGAGCCAGCAAAGCAGCTGTAGCTGAGGGTGGTGGTGCACACCTATAATCCTAGCACCCTGGGAGGTTGAGGCAGGAGGATCACAAATTTAAGCCCAGACTGGGCAACTGAGAAACTTAGCATGACTGTGTCTCAAGAGGGTGTAACACAGAGTATGGGTCCTGGCTCAATTCCTACTAAAGCAAAAAGAAAAACAAAATATCTGTATGCATAAGTAGACTACACTTGGCTGTGGCTTGTTAAAGCTGACTGTGTGTTATGTGGAGAATGCTTTGCCAGCATCATTCATGCCTCACCACTTTCAGGGTAATGAAGGAGGAGCTACATCTGCTGGGGGGTTGGGGAGGCTCCTTAGGGAACCTCAGGACTGTTCTGATTTGCTTAGCAGATGAATGCCTTTCCACATCTTTTCTCCTTAAAATTAAGTGGTTGATTTACTTGGTTTTGTGATGTGTCTGTAATTTTGACTATTTCTGGTCTACTGAATGGAGCACTGTACATTCTAGCCTTCATATTTTTTTCCTAACATTGCTTATGATTGTGGTCATGACAAGATATTTTCTTTAATGTCCATCCAAGGTCAAGCCTACTTGTAGGGATTTTAGGTAGTCTTTTGTCAGCTCTAGGAATCTTCCTCTCTTCCCTAGAACTACAGGCACAGCCCTCCCTCTAATTAACACTGCTTTGACTGTGATGTCCATAGTGGCGAGCAAGAGGTTCTAGTTGCTGCTGTAAGTGTCCTGTCACTTAGATAAATGTCAGGGCACTCCTTGGCTCCAGGCCTTTCTCTAGAGATTTCTAAGCAAGACTAATTTGATATATTGCCTCAACAAATCCCATCAGCCCAGCCCGATTTGGAGCTGAGGGTGAAGATGGTTTATGGGGCAATAACCACAGAAATGTCCGCTCTGAGGCAGGCAAATAATTTCTTCTCAGCTCCAGTCCAATACTATTTCCCTTAATCTTTCCAATGCCCTGGAAGCTGCTGTTTCCTCTGTCCTTATAACCAGTTTTCTTCCATGAAGGTTAATGTGTTGAAAAGGAAGCAGGCTCATTGTTTCTGCTCCCTTGGGCAGGCACCCTGTTTCCTTTAGTTTCATTTGTGATTTCATATTCCAATGGCTGAGATTTGAAATTCATGATGGACATTCAACTGTGGATTGATAGTCAACCTTTTGCCTTACGAAAGAGTCCTTTAAGAAAGAACCAAACTGGCTACTGGGGTCTCCTTGATGGATGCCTTGCTGGCCCATCAGGGTTGCTGATGACCCAGGAACCTACTGACCTGTTGGTCTCCATCCTCACTATATGTTGGTGTCTAGGTCAGCTGGGCTTCTGCTTTATTCCTACTTCCCCTACATTCCTGTAGGGCTTATCTGTTACCCTTTATCCTTACACTGCCTTTTCCTCTGTTAACTATGATGGAAACAGACCTCACCTGGGAATTTGGACCTCTTTACAGCCAGTGGACATCTTCCTCCCTGGATCCATTTATCCAAAGGAAGAAGGTGCTGGAGCTGAAGGGGTTAGGGAAACACCTCCCTAAACCTTTAGGGGATGTAGTGAAAATGATTTCCCAGAGCTGTTGAGTGCCTCGGTTCTCATGCTCTAAGAAATATCCATTTCTGTTTGAACAGTTTCTGAATTTAGTATAGAAAATTCACCAACTATCTTGCCCCAAATGTCCAGCCAGCCTTGCTTTTTCTCACATGTCTTCTTAGGTTAACGGGCATTGTGTTCTGTTGTGAACACCATAGAAAAGGACCAGGACATCCTGAACTTTCCCTCAACCAATTCTTCAAGATTCTCCTATTTTGGCAAATGTATAACAAGTATGAATTTTTAATAACTTGAGGATAATCATCCATGTGGTACATATGTGTTTAGAACATAAAATACTAATTAGAGCACTTGTTTTACTATATACTGTCAATGCAAAAAGTTACTTTTGTCTTAAAGAGTTTAAGAGATGGTTTATTCTGAAGCCAAATATGAGTGAGCAGGCTCTGAAACATGCTTTTAGGATTTCCCTAATGACACGTTCCAATGAGCAGCAATTGCATGCAGTATTTATAGTTTTAGGACAGAAGAGAATCATATATCAAAGCACATCTTGAGGACATTGGTGGAAGTAACAGGTGGGTCCCCTGAAACGGGAAACTTTTGCCATAGGCCCCAGGTGTTATCTAAAAACGTTCTTAGTCTTGGGTTGAGAGATTGTTGCTTTGCATTTTAAAAGAGTTACGTAGTTATTCTAGGGATGTTACCCTTGAAAGAATTTATCACAGGATGTTAAATTAGATACAGAGGACAATAGATGCAGTCATGAAAAAGGGCCAAGATACCCCCCCAACGCTCTGGCTATGTAAGTAGCCCAGACTCTCCACAGTTTCCCCAGAATCCACCCAGCTAATCAACAATCGCATTATGAAGAAAGCTGTTTCCTTGAAGTTTCAGTTATCAGTACAATTTTCATCTGCCTCTCCAGCATTCATCATATTACTTAGTTGCATTTACAAATAGGATATGTACTGGTGAGATTTTTGAATGAAGTCTCCTTTTAGTGATCCTTTTACAGTAGCCATGAACGTCTAAACTCAGCTGTTGCCAGGAGTTTATGAACTTTCTGAGAAAGCCTCAGGAGTACTTTGAAAGAAGCTGGGGCCAGGAGAGGAGGACTGCAGATATCCTTCCCGTTGTACCATTTGTTCCATCTCTGGTTTACCTGGGTGTGGTTTATTTCTGGAAAAAAAGTGAGTATTTTGAAACTATGTGACCCTCAATTTCCTTTACATATCTTTTATTCTCTGGATCTCAGGGTATGCCAAAACTTTAATGCTTTTAAATCATATTTGAACTTCTCATATTGAAAGCATTACAATTTCTTCTGTTTAGAAACAGATTAGCCATACTCCAATTGGAGCATTGCTTGAGGAAAGAGCTCAACTAAGACTGAGCAAGAAAAGAAAGGCAAAGACAGAGAAGAGCCTCCAGTAGTTGAATGGATGGGGCCTTCCTAGATTTTAACCTGCTACCCTCTGTGGGGTGCTGGATGCTGGGAAAGGAGAAAGTGCAGAACAAAGATTAAAATTATGTATGGGTAGATTTCCTGGTTCCAGGAGTGGAGTGAGAGTAAATATTCTATTATCAACTCTTGCCACTGCAGTGGTCTTGTTGCTAAGGATTTCTCCACCCCGAAGTGGTGACTTTGTCATCCCGACCTTTAATCCTACCTTTATACTTAGTAATATGTTTAATAGAGACTATCACATAAATGCACATGTACACATGCAAAAATGTGTAGGTGAACACAAGTATATGTAACATGTTCTGTATAACATAATTATATATATTATTTAGTAATAAAGTCAGATATACATGTGAACACAATGTATGAATTAGACTTTTTTGTTTTGATAGGTAAATTATAAGCACAACATCCTGTCATTTTTCTAGTTGAAAATAAAAAGTTTTCTGTGGGACAGAGCGTTAGCTTTTGCAGTCTTTAGTTTTCCATATCACATCTTTCTATTCTTCCTTCTAATCTGAATCCAGTAAATCTTTTTTTCTCAATTTCTGATAACTAAGAACACTTGTTTCTTTTTTGTAATCTCTTCAAACTGCATAATCTGATTGAGAATGCCCATCTGACACACTGAACAATAATTAATTCCTGTAACAAGCATTTCCTTGTGCACATTTTTCTGTGCCCCAGACATTTCTGGTCAGTCAGCAGCAGCCTCCAGCTTTCAAGCTGGTTCTTCTAATACCTGACTTACTTCTGTGTGCTCTGTGCTCTCTGTGACTTCCACTTTGCTCCAAGCGCTCTGTCCTTTGTCTTCAGTCTTGCTTCCAATGACTTAATCTCCTGTTCAAGTACTCATATTTCCTTGCTCCACAGATATTTTCTTAGCTATTCAATCATACTTTTAACATTTCTGCGTATTGTATTTTTAATTATGTTGCTTCCACCTAACACTGCAGCAAGAGTATATGCCATGATATTTTGGCTATGTCTGCGTGTTTGTGGAGAAGAGACAGTTTTCATTGATTCTGGAAGAATTAGCTTTTTTACTGGGCCTAAACTTTGATTTTCTAAATGATACAGTATTTAAAAAATAAATAGGTTGGGGTTAGAAGTCTAGAAGGCATTCTGTAACTAGGAGCTTTTGTCATTTTCATTGTGAAAGTTCATAACCATAGCTGGTGAGTCAGGAAAGATGTTTGCCCAAGAAGGTGTCTTTCCATGAATCATATTGTAATGTTGTTGGTGTGTTTGCAAGGGCAGCATGGTGGAGGGTGAATCATTTGGAATTTTGCTCCAGCATGTGATAGAAACCAAATTCAAGCTATATTAGGCGAGGTGGGGTATGAAGATCTCTTGCAGTTCAAAATCTAAAGTTCAGAGGAATACACTCCTCAGATGGTTTTACTCTTATGCATACCTATTTATGCTCAGTCCCGGAAGACTTACTACTCATTTTCCCTTGGCATGCAACAGAGATTTCTGTTTTCACAATTCAGGCCTCCCGAGAGGGATTGAGTCTCTTTCTCTTGCCCCAAATCCCTATGGCATCAATAGAGGCGTAGAAGTGGAAATGTGCCTATCTTTTGTGGGGCTCTCACATTTAGACTTATCTGGGAGGCCAAGGCTTCTGGGAAGATGATTTTGCACTTGAACTTCAGACACCATGTTCTTTTGGTTTTCTGTCTTTCCCACCTTTAGATCCTTGTTAGTCTTTAAACTCCTTTGTTGATACTTTCTCATTTTCATAACTTCATTGGACAGTGGAGGGGCTCACATTTGACCTCTTTTCTGCCTACATACACTTTCTACACAATTTCATCTAGTTTTATGGCTTTCAATATCATCAAAATATTGATGACTTTCATGTTGATAGCTTTGGCTGCTTCTGTTCCCTTGGATGCCACACTTCACTGTGGCCTAAGGAAGCATGTGAGTGCAGTTTCTGGAATCCTGGTGCCTGGGTTCAATTCCCATCTTCCCTAGCCAACTTTCATGATGAGTCCACATTATCTACCTTCTTTCTGCTTCATTTTCTTCTCTTGTAAAATGGAGAAAATATTTGAACCTACTCTAAAGAATCATTGAATTAAATACATTAATGCAAATATAAACTACTTTGAACAGTGGCTAGCATACAGAAATTACTATATAAATGTTTGCTTTTGTTATTCCTAGATGTCTCAAACATACAAAATGTAAACGTAAGCTCTTAGCTTCTCATCATCTGACCTTCACACCACAGAGGAGATGGATAATTAAATACCTTTCCAGATAATTAGCTCTTCTCTTTGGTTAACCTTCAGTATCTCTCCATTCTTTCTTTTTGGATTGTAACTTTGTTTTTAATATCATTGAACAAAAATAGTTCCATTCACTCTTTCAACTCATGTGATGTCAACTCTCCTCCTTATCCCCCAGTATGAGTCAGCATAGTTGGTGTCATATTTTTGCCCTTGAATCTGGCCTATTTTTATCTTTAATAACTGTCTAGCCAGTCGGATCTATTGAATCCAATATTTTCACCACAAATACCAGTCTACTCTAAGAAATGTCTCTGCAACACTTGTTTGTGGACAGCTAGGTGGACAACTGATCTCTCAGTGGCCACCTCTGTTCCTGTCCATTGTTTTACCCAGAGAATGGCCCAGGTGTTTCTTATCTGCTTTTCTTGTCAAATTGTCACCTTCACAAGAGCAGAACAATGCCTTTTGTGGAGTACGTTTTCAAAACAGAGGAAAAAAAACAAAAACAAAACAAAAAATTACCTGAAAGAATGCACTGATCTGTGAGCCCATTACCAAGTCATACTCTTGGCTTATCAACTTCTGTAATTTCTGTGTGCAGTGCACTTTCAGGTGACAAGTACATTCTCAAAAAATATATTTGTGTAACGTGTCCCTGAGTTACTTGGAGATGGTACAAGTAAAGCACTAACTCTTCTTTTTTTACTTTTCACACACTGTCTTTTTGTTCCTGTCAGTTCAAGGGCACTGTAAAAAGTCAGAGGAATATATCTTCCTAGAATTAATAAAGGATCATTTATTAGGAAGAACATCTGCATGTAATAGTAGATAAAAAAAGAGCTGGAGGCAGGGATTTGATTGATAGACAGTGCAGTAGCCACACTGCCCCGGAGACGCATAGGGAACGGAAGGCCTGAACTCAACATAGATGGATAAAATGCCTCTTGATGTAGAAAAATGGGAGTCTGAACTTTCAGAAACTGTAGACAAGAAGACTGTGGGACTTCAGCATAGTCAGCAGTGTCTTTCTCTTTTTGCTTCTTTTATTCATTCTCACTTTTCTGCTCACTCCATTCTTCTTCTCTTTCTTTCCTTCATCTTACTTGTATTGAGTAGTTACTGTGTGCCAGGCATACGGAGAAGCAGAGACACAGGCAAGGTCCTCGTCCCTGTGGAGCTTATGGTACTGGATCAGAGTGGGGGTGGGGTGCCGTGAACCCAGGTGTACAAATAGAAGGAAGCAACAGAAGCTTTAATGTAGTTACACATGACGTCGGCACCCCGAGGTGCTCTTCTCGTACACGTGGAGAGCCTTCTGAGTTAGGCTGTGGGCAAAGAGGATGATTTCCAAGCTATTCCGAGATTTGATTTGAAAGTAAAGAATGAATAAGTATCCTCCAAATTGTGAATAAGAGAAAGATATTTAAGATGAAGGTGACAGCAATGTGAATGTGCTGGTGATACACCAAGATATATGTAAGGGCCTCATTTGTTCCTTGTGTCTGGGGAAGAGAAAGTCTGTGAGGATGGTTGTGGAGATGAAGCTGCCGAGAGGCAGAAGTCTCATTAGAAGGTTTATGGAAATGGAAACTACAGTGAAAAGTCTGAACTCATTCTGGATTCTTCAGAAAGAACATCTAGCTTTATAGTAGGAAAGTGCAATAATTAGATTTCTGTTATATTAATCATATTGAGGGACCCTCATTTATTTATTTATTTTGAGACAGGATTTTGCTCTGTAGCCCAGGCTGGTCCTGAATTCACTGTGGAGCCCAGATTAGCCTTGGACTCACAGCAATCCTCCTGCCTCAGCTTCCCAAATGATGGATTACAGGCTTGCACCCCCACGCCCGTCTTATGTGGTGCTGGGAAATAGAACTTGGGTACTTAGCACTTGCTAGTCAAGTGCTTTAACCACTGAGCCTTTCCTCCAGCCCCCAACTTATTTATTGGGGATATATTGTATTTTAAATATTTTGATGTTTCAACAAGTATATATATATTACCTTGTAACAATATTATAAATATTACTTGTGAATATTATGTTTTAAATATTCTTAATGATTTGAGAATTATTTAATTCTTCTAACAAACCTCTGGAAAAAAAAGGCTACTACATTCATCTTAGGGTTAAGGAGACTGAAGTTTAGAAAAATTTTCTGGAGAAATATGGTTGGTATTCATACAGATCTCTAACTCAAAATCCACCCAAATCTTCGCTTTTCTTCTGAATCGTTATTTCCAACTAAAGAACAGAAATGTCAAAAAATGAAACTTCTGATCTTAATTACCCACCAAGAAACTTTCTCTCTCTACTGAAGTTGATAACTTCTTTCAGTTGGTGTTGACAGTCCTTACCACGGTGCTGCCAAGAGGAGAGTTTGAGCTGGGTTATGATGCCCGTTTGATGTAGCGCTGTAACCAGTTATCAACAATGTCAAACTGACTTTCTACTTCCATAAGCTTTGTTCCTTTGTCTAGAAACAAGCTGGACCCTTTATTCTGATGTTAGTTCCTTTTTGACTGAGAGACAAACAATGCTATATGGTGGGTGTTCCAGTACAAAAACTAGAAAACAGCTTAGACTCAGAGCACAGGCATTTGATCACAGAGGAAGCCTATGGATAACATTTTCTTTATTGTTGTATTCAAAAGGGAAACTTTTTTTTTTTTAAATCAGAGCTTATTGGTTTCAGAGGTACTTGGCTGCAGTAAGGACAGGTGGAGAAGGGGTCAGCGGTGTTGTGAGCAGGACAGTCAAGACACCCTAGTCACTATTGCTTCTTTAAACTTCAGGGATCAAGAGTGCTGAAAGATGTAGACTCCCAGATTACCTTTGTCCTTTGATCCCCTTTTGTGGGCTTCAGCTTACTTGGAGACTGAGGCAGTCTATAACTTCATCCCACGTGAGTCCCTGTGGCTTCATTTCTAGTCAGCTAGCAGTGGGCCTGGAACCAGTGGCATTTCTGTGTTCTGCCAGGGGATTATGGGAAGCCTCCCTGGAATCTGTGGCTAATCTGGTGAGGAGGACTTGAATCAGTTGATCTAAAGACTTCAAATCTGATGGTGTTAATAGATGTGATCACTGAAGGTCACTGCCAGTGAGACTGAGATCTGTAACCAGCTGGTCAACAAGTGCCGTTTTGGAGCCTCTGCTCAACCTGACCAGTGTATGACTGGCTGTGGCGAATTACTGCTTTTTTTCATGGTGGAATAGAAGTGGACTGCTCTGCTGAGTTCCCAAGAAACCCAGGGCGTTAAAGTCACTAGCTATTTGCTTTCTTTACCACCTTTGCTAATTATTAAAAATAACAACTTAATTTTGCTTCATGCCTTCTGTACATAAATTGTTCCCCACATGTTATGTTACTTGAATCTGAGAGCAGTGTGGAGCAGAAGGCAATTATTGTTGCTAATTTAGAGACAGGAAAAACAAAGCTTAGACTACATTAGTGTTGTAACTAAAGCTACAGAGTTGGTAAGAAGCTACAGGAATTTTGTTTGCTTGCCGTTGCATTGCTCTACTCACAGTTGCTTCTGCCCTGGCATCATGAATCCATTAGGGTTTTCACAACCAATCACGTCAGTAGGTGTCTGAAGTTTGTTCTAGGGCAAGTAGAGCTTGGATGCTGGTGGCAAATGATTTCTGAACATAGGTCAGCCTTCAGGTAAAATACAACAACTGTAGCCATAAACAATTTTTTTTTTTAATGCAGGGACATCTTGTGTCTTTTAAAATTGAAACCCCTTTAGCTCCAAGCAGATTTAGACGAAATGTGTTCTTTTATACCTTATGTAGCATCATACGAACATTTGAGCAAATTCTATTTTAATGTAAGTCACGGAAGCTAAACTCTTGGTTACTTGAATTTATTGTAGAAATTGCATAAAGGATGAATGAAAATATAAAATGAAATGAAAACCCCCTTCTTCTATGCTTGAAACAGCATTTTCTCTGTAGAATCTTCTAAAGGAATAAGATTTTAATGTAAAGTTATCTTTTATTGTATGATCATTAAAGAGAATGTGGTAGATAAGTAAATAGTAGTACTTCCACATGGTGAGCCTTTAAACTTGATAGTGCTGAAAATTGTTAATGAATCAGAAACATATACAATATATTATGTTTAAAAAACATGATATGTAATCGTGTGTGTGTGTGTGTGTGTGTGTGTGTGTGTGTGTGTGTGCGGAGGGGTGATGGGTGGCTGGCTGTGTGAGTGTAGAGTAAGAGAAAGGAGAGCAAGAGAGAGAGAGGGACAGAAATGGGTAGATAGATTGAAAATTCTTAGTCTGAGATGGGCAGGCTCAGGCATGAGTTGTCAAGTTAACTATGAAGAAATATAGTGGATTTAAGATGGTATAATTATTGGGGATTCACCAAATGGTATTGGGGAAACTGAATATCTGTGTACAAATGAGTGAAATTGGGCCATTATATAATATATAGAAATTAACTTCAAATTGATCAAAAGCCTGTATGAAAGGCATAAACTGTAAAAAGATAAAACAGAATGTGCTTGATGACATTGCATTTGACAATGATTTCTTGGTAATGACACTAAAAGCACTGACAACATAAAAAAAGAAAATAGATAAACTGGAAATATTTAAATAAAAAACCTTTGTGCATCCAAAGGCTCAGCACAGTAAAAGAGCAGTGTATGGGATGGATGAAAATATTCATAAATGTATATATACTAGGTGATCAACCTGTAGAATATATAAGCACTTTTCCAACTAAAGAACAAAACAACAAAGAAGTCAATTTAAAGAACTTGCATGCATGTTTCTCTAAAGAAGATATATAGTTAACCATTCACTGTGTGAAAAGATGGGATAATTAGGGAAATGAAAATCAAAGCTACAGTGAAATAACATCGCACCCATTAAGATGGATGCTCTCAAAGAGAAACCGAAAATAACATGTTGATCGAGATGTGGAGAATTTGGATCTTCTGTGCACTGTTACTGGTAATGTAAAATAATGGGACACTGTGGCAGTGCGGTATGAGGCAGCAGTATGGCACGTCCTCACAAGTTAAAAATAGAATGACCGTGTGATCTCATGATTCCACTGCTGGGCAGAGAGCCAAGGGAATTGCAAGCAGGGTCTTGAAGCGATCTGCACACTCATGTTCACAGCAGCCAGAGAGAGGAAGAAAAAGTACCTAAGGTTGTCAAGTTTGTAGAGACAGAAAGTAGCATAATGGCTTCCAGGGCCTCAGGGAAGGAAAATCAGACTTGTTGAATAGGAATGGAGTTTCAGTTTTATAAGATCAAAAATTCTAAAAATTGGTTGTGCAATAATGTGGTCATACTTAAGGTTACGTCAACAGGACACTTAAAAGTGCTTAAGATGGAAACTTTTATATGTATTTTATGACAGTAAGAACACCAAGGATTAAAGAGGAGTAACACTTATGGAAGGACAGGAGAGGAAAGAAGGTGAGGCAGGAGAACTATGAGACAGACCTGACAGTCTCCACCAGAGTGCACGGGAGTTCACGAGTTGAGTGCCAGGACAGGCAGTCAGATGGGGCAGTTGGGCCTGGGTCTTTGTGCAGCTCCACTAACTGAGGTACCTCGGCCTTGCTCAGTCATTGGCCTGGGGCTCTTCCTCATGAGCATATGGGCTGCTGCTAAAGGAGTTAGCAGGTGGGAGATTGGTACTCAGGTGTCCTTATGTTGGACAGCAAGTCCTTCTCTGCCGGGGATCTGAGAGTGAACCTACATGTTAGCTATATGAGTTTTATTCCCTTTCGTCCACATTTCTGTGTATTTCACATTTCCAGTAATGAATTGGAACAGAAGTAAAAGTTATTATTATAATATATGACAACCAGTAATTTTAACTGTTGAAAAGTAAGTTAAATATCCATTTCTGTCATTAGCATGTTCCAAGTAAACACATTCATAAAACCACACAACAGAGTTACTAGTCCTTCTATAAAGGCGAAAAGAAAAGAAAAAAGATTGTCTTGCAGGCTTAATTGATATTGTGAGTTTGCTACTGGCACCTGACGTGGACATCAACTTTAGATATTGACTATGTTAGCTTTATTCTATATCTTTCCAAGGGTGTAAAACATACTCAGGTGGATCATTGCAAAGTTGTAAAATACAGTACATAAACCTTTGAAAGCATCATTTTATCATCTATTGGGAGAGTGGAGTTAAAGCAGTGGTGACGTCCAAGACTGGAAAAGTGTTATATATTATCGTGCAAAAACGATGGTGACAAATACTGTAAGCTCCTCACATGAAACGGGCCGTCTAAGAAGATGCTATGCTAAGAGCAATAGCATTTTTAACTACAACTTTTTATGAGTTATGTACCTAAGTGCTAGGTAGTTTGGTGTCAAGAGGTCTTTTGTCACAAAAGAGTAAAAATGTCCTAATTTCAGAGTAACAAAGATGAGCTAAGAGAGAGACAATATTATAGAATGAGTTACAGCCTCAGAGACCGGGAGAAACGTGGGGCTGCTGGCTTTTCTGCACCAGTTAGGATGAGCTACACTGAGAGATTGGGAATTCACCCTTGCAAAATTACTCTAGTAAAAAATTACTTTCCCCTGCAAACTCACAAAATAGAGGATCAATAAACTGCCAGGAGATAGGAAACCCTGAGTGATCACGTGTGTCAACCTGAAGCTGTTGCTGCTATCCACTTCTGAGCCTGGTTTTATGTCTCATTAAGCAACTGAAATGATTTATGGACTATGGCATGTACTTTAAAAGTGGAATTTGAAGGGCAGATCTGTCTTTGCTAGACTTTACCTGTTCAAATAGGAATCTTGAGTCACCAGTGGTAAGACTTAGTAAAATCTCCAGCAAATGACTCACCTAGACAAGAGCACACTGATCACAAACTCATTTATCAAAACTTGAAAAAATTAATTTTTAATCTTGTAGGAGTTTTGAAAAGGTTTTTGAAGTGGTTGTTTATGAATTCACAAAATATTTATTGCATGCTGAACACTTGTAGCTAGGCACCATATAGCTGAAAATAAGACCAAGCACATTTTCTCCCCTTGGGGAGTTGGAGTTTATCTTCTGGCAGGGAGTAGATGCATAATAAATCGAACAAGCAAGTGCGTTGGTATTTTAAAGAATGGTGAGTACAATGGATAAGGACAAAGCAGAAAAGATGTGCAAGGGAAAAGAGGAGGGAAGAAATAAAATTTTTAGCTAGCAGAAGAGGAAAGTTCTGTCTAAAAATGTGACATTTGACCAAAGACATAAAAGAAACAGAGTGCATGATGTGCATATCTTAGAGAAGAATGCTCCAGGCAGAGGAAACATAAGTGCGGAAGGCCCTGCGTCATTCAGAGAAGAGTGACACATTTGAAAGAGGTATTTCAAAGGGAAGACAGTAGAAGTGATTACTTACAAGGCTATGGGGCAGTTGGGGTCAAAGGCAAGGTGAAGTATAGTATCCAGGAGAGAGAAAATGTGGGTTATTGGATTAACCATCACAAAACCTGAGTGAGTGACTAGATCATGGAGTACCAGATGGCAGGCTGGGTTGCAAGGCTGCCTCATAGGAGCTATGAGCTTGGGTCAAAAGAAAGCTCCTGCACATGAGCTCTTCAGCATGTGAGCCCTGGAGAAACACTAGCTTCCTTCTCCTCCCTTCTTTAGATCTCTGCTGGGTTTCCCTTCTCCATAATGGGTCATAGAGTTAATCTTCCCAGAATGCAGTAGTGTTAAGAAGGGTTCACAGGATGTCCAGAGGGGCAGACAGAAGCCGGTTGGCACAAGCTCTGATGTGAAGAGGGATAGTGAAGATATCACTGTGGTTGTGGAGAAGCAGTTGAGAAGAAGATTAGCAAGAGTTGGAGTCAGGCGAAGAGTAGACTGGAGTTCCATGGCAGTACCAGGCATTGTCAAGTCCTTAGCGGTCGTCATGAGTGAAACAGGCGTCTGCTGAGAGCTCTGTGTGAGGGAGCGAATGGCGTTGCCTTGCTCTAATAGTTTCCCCTTGATTGCTGAGTTACTATAAGAACAGACTGTAGTGAGGCACGGGTGAAATTGTGAGACCCAGGAGGATGCTGTTGTGTAACAGGGACAAGAAGTTAATGGCTTGAACAGACAAATGGAAGGGAGATTTGTAGGGACTGTGTTTTTAAACAAACTTGAAAAGGAGAGGCATGGGGATGTAGCTCACAGGTAAAGTGCTTGCTGAGTATGTGTGAAGCCCTAGGTTGGATCTTCAGTGCCACACACACACACACACACACACACACACACACACACGTTCCACCGTAGGTCTATCTGGGTTGGCGAGAGAAATGTAATTACAGAGGAACAGCCAAGAAATTGAAGATGATTTCAAGTTGGTGGGATGGAGTTGTTGCTGATTGATTTGGAAAGATTTGGGAGGAACAGCTTTGAAGACAGTTCAGCAATCAGTTTTGGTCTTGTTAATTTTGAAGTGTCACTTAAACCTGGTAAATAAGTCGTTGGCTCAGTGAGTCTTGAGTGGAGGGAAAAGTGGTGGTGAATTCTTAGAACGTTTGTTGCTTCAACACCATTTTGAGTGTAAGCTGTGCTATTTATTTATTTATTTACACCAGAAGCAGGGCTTAGTCGCCCTTGACAGTTTTCATTTTCTGTCTCCTCTTGGTTCCTCCATGGAATGATCAGATATCTGTTTTACACAGCCACTTCTTGTTAACCACTTCCCTATGAAGTAGCTGAATGCAACATACTGGACTCACCGCACTGACCCCCCCCTCCCCATCATGGGCCATGTAGTTCTACGTGTGACCACCTCTCACTCATATCAAGGTTCTGTGGAACTCATGCCTGTGTTCCACAGATTCACTGATTACAACTCCAGTGGAAATCTGCTTGGATAATGCCCTGTGTCTCAGCAAGGGCTTTAGCCCACAGGTCCTTCTCTCGGTGTTGCTTGATCCCCACACACTGATTGAGTTTGCATGTCCCTGGTGGCTCCCTCCGTCCCACTGGCCCTGGTAGATGTGCCTTTCTCTTGTCTCTGTGATTTTCGGGTAATATTTGCTCTTTGTGTTATTTCTTGTGTTTTTCTGTGCTGCCTCCTTCGCGTCTCACCTTATGTACCTGAATTCATTTATTTCCCCCAGAGAGTGTTTATCTTGGTAGAAACAACCTGAGGAAAGGTCAGAGAAGAACTGGAGGAGGAATTGCCGCGAGGGTATCTGCTAGGATTAGCAAGTATGAGAAGAAACGTTTTCCAAATGGCTCTCAGGCCTTTGTACACATTAGAAGTACTTAGAGAAATGCTGCCCACACCTCAGAGCAGCGTATAGAGGGTAGGGTGAGCCTCTCTAGTCTCCTAAAGATAGAATCTTGGTTGTATGGAGAGGGAGTATCTCCCATGGAATGCTCAATCAAAAATATTCTAATGAGAGGAAATGATCTTGTAAATGTTGGCTGAGAGAAAACACTCAACTATGTGTAGACACGATGTCGCGTTTTGCAGAGTGCTCTCTATTTCTGGTATGTAAATGAGATACAGATGTGGAAAATTACCACACTTATCTACCTCATAATTGGCTTAACATCTTTTCTTTGCATTTCTTTCTTCCTTTCTTTCTTTCTTTCTTCCTTTCTTTCTCTTCTTTTCTCCTTTCTTTTTAGGTGTTTCTTATACACATCGTCCATGTTACTCCTTTGGCTTTGTACCACTTTAGTGTGAAGAGGGTCATTGCAGTTTCTTTACAGAATCATGAACTGCAGGTAACTTTGAATATTTTTCTTTGATGTTCCTTTAATTTCTAACTTCTTTGGATTTCATAACATAAAATGGAATCCAATTATATTTATTGAATATTTCCGGTGTGTGGACTAATTGATTTTATCCTCTGTGAGACGCAGAACTCTTAAGATGCTTGGTAGCTTAAGTAAAACTGAATTTTGCTTTGCTATTCTCAGCATTTTTTTTTCCTGCTGAGCATTTCCAGGTAATATAAAAAGTGAATTTCATGCCTAAATTTATTTTGTGATGGCCACCATTAAAATTAAAATTTAAGAGAAAGCCGGTTCATTTAGAAATTTTTACCTAGGAATATTATGGTGACTGGAGGGCAGAGCCAACTTTATAGTTGCCTCTTAGAAAATCAAGAAGGTATGAGAAGTCTTCACTTCTAGGTGCGGCCATATATCTCTGTTTGTTCTTTTTTTTTTTCCTTCATCAAAACTTTAGGAAAAGCTTTTTACACTTGATGGCTATATTACCTTCCCTGTCTCTTGCCTGTACTTGAGTTGGGCATTGCCCATACACTGTACATTGTTACTAATGCCCACTGGGCTGTCTCTTCTTAGCTCCTGTCTTGATTTTACAATCAATTTCTCTCAATGTTTTTCCATCTTCTTTTTTCCTCATCATGTGTGATTCAGATAACAAATTTTCCATCTTGAAATATTCCTCCCAATGTCTTCATGGAGCTCACACTCCTCAGGCTTTTCTGTTTTATCATTGACCGTTACTTATCACATTTCTTTGTTGCTTCTCCTTTCTCTCTTTTTTTTCTTTAGATCAGTAAAATATTGTTAAAGACAGGTCTTTGTGTTTTAGCTTTTAAAGGAACCACCATACTGCTTTCCATAATGGGTGCACTAATTAGTGCAGGGGATATCTTCTGGCAAAGAGGATTAAAACCTCTAATAAGCAGAAATCTGTTAAAATACCACAGAGGCTTTTGACCATTAGACAGCACTGGACTTTGAAACAGCCTCACTCACACACCTTGCTGGGAGTGCCTTCCAGTCTTTCCTCTCTAAGCGAATGTATACCAACCGATTTAACAAAGTCGGAAAGCCTTCTGGGACATGTATCAACCTCCCTAAATGAAGCACAAGTGCTCTCTGAAGCTAAAGAAGAGATTTTTCAGATTGAAACTTTAGAACTTTAGATATGAAAATTTTAGGACCGATCCAAGCCCTTCAGTAGATCATTGAGGCAATACAAGACTTTCTTTACGTGAGTTCATCTTCCTCTGAGATGACTTCACCTCTGGCAGCTCTAATAAAACACCCCACAGTCTGAGTCTGGTGTATGTGGTTCTTCTCTTAGAATTCACCCAGTTATCACCTTGACAATTTATTCTGACCTCTTAAACAATAACTTAACCTTATATTTGCTTCTTCAGTTAATTCTTTTACTAGCACGTGACACAGGCTAAATAATGCCTCTTGCACAATAATTTTTATTCCCACCAAATGTGTATCCCTGTTATTCACATCCTTGCCAGTACTTGTCTTTTTTCCCTGTCTTTTTGATCCTGGCCATTCTGTCTGGGGGAAGACTATATGTCATTGCAATTTGCATTTCCCTGATAATTTGTGACATGGCATCTTCTTGTATCCTTGCTGGTAATCTGATGGCCTTCATTGCAGAAATATCTGTTCAGGTCCGGGTCTCTCTCTCTCTCTCTCTCTCTCTCTCTCTCTCTCTCTCTCTCTTTGGTAACACAGAAGAAAGGAATAGAGTCACAGTTACCAGAACCCTATTGGAGAATTTGGCAAAAGGGGGCAAGGGGACATACTTGCAATTTCATAGGAGAAATAAATTGCAGGAGCTCTATTGCACAACAAGGTGACTACAGCTAATGATGATGTAGTATATTCTTCTAAAATGTAAAGAGAGTGGATGTTAGGTACTCTCACCACAAAATGATAGCTATGTGAAGCAATGCATGTGTTAATTAAAGTTAACTGTTCCATGCAGACTGAGCCATTGTACTACAAAGCATCAGGTTGTAGGTGATAGAATCTTAAGTTGTAGTGCCAATTAAAAAAATTCCTGTTTAATGGAAACAAAAAAGAAAAAAGTCTTTGCAAAAAATTTGATCCTCTTCTAATTCATGTTTATCCTTTGAATGTTTTCATGCCGTCCCATGGCTTTAAAAATTATCGATCAGATATTAACATGGTCTGAATATGGCTCATGTCCCCATTGCCCACTGTGATTTATGAGTAGGCTTGCTGGTGGTGGCATTGGAAAGTGCTGTGGCACCTTAAAGGGGGGATGCCTTTTGGGAGGCTTTTGAATCAATAGGGGCATGCCCTAAGGAAGTATTATGGGACCCCAAACTCTCTCTCTGATTTTTTGTTTGATGATATAAGCTAGTCCACCACACAGGAGCATCCATCATGCTATGATGGAGCCAACGGAGAGGGCCCTGGTCTGGGCTGGGAGGGTACATTCACCACACCCTTCAATCTCTAAACCCCTTTTCTTCACATATTAGTCACTTCAGGTATGTCATTGTAGAAAGACAGTGCTGACCAATGTACGTTTCCCGCACTTTGTATCTAGCCTCAAGTGCTCTCCCAACTTAAGTATTCAGCTCTCAGGCATCCCTGCTTGAAAGTACACCCCTCAGACTTAACTTGTCCTTCAGGTGGACACTGGTTTCTTCTTTTCTCCATTTTTCTCCATTTTCGTAAGCCACAGTGCTACTTACCTGGTTGCTCAGCTTCAACCTTGACAGTTCTTCTCATTATATTCAAGATACATTTGTAAATCCTTTGGCTCTACCTCTAAAATATATGCAAAATCCAACCACTTTGAGGCACCTAATCATTATCCCCCTTCACCGCCATCACCTGAGCTGCCAGTACAAACTTTTAAACTGCTACACGCATCCTTGTAGAGTCTAATTTACATACAGAAAACAAAGTGACCTTTAAAAAATGCCAATCAGATTATGTCCCTTCTTATCTCAGAAACTTAGAAAAAATTTCTATTCTATTTATTATAGAATACAGAGAAAAAAACCTATGTTTCCAGTTGACTTTCTAGCACGCACCCCCTTTCACATGCTCTCAGGGCACATTGGTTTCCTTTCTGTTCAATGAACATGCTAAATAGTACGTTTCCTCCTGGGTTTTTGCCTTAGCTTTGTCCTTGGACTGCAATGCTTTGCTTCCTAACTTTATTCTCAGAGTAAATGTCATCTACTTAGAGAGGACTTTCTAGTCCATCTTACTTATATAGTAATTCTCCTCCTACTCCATACTATCTGTCCTTTACTATTTATTGACTGAAAATTTGGTATGTATTTATTTACTTTTATTTTTTCCCAATAGAATAAAAACTCCCTGGGGTTCAGGAGTGCCTGCAATGTCTACGTCTAGGAAAAAAATAATTATTGTCAGAGTGGTAAGCCAAAGTCACATCTGCATTTAGGGAGTTTTTATAATGGTGTGTATTTGGCACCTTGGCTGGAGTTACTATTTTGTTTTTAGAGTTGATATAGTCTACATGGATATTTTAAATAAGGGACAGAAAGACGAATTCAAACAGTTTTATAATATGGTGTGTTAGATCCTGTGATGCTAAGCCAGACCTGTAATAAATGCACAATACAATTTAATAAAACAAACAAGAGAAGGAATACAAGCATGTGTATATGTATGTGATACATCCAGAGATTATATTATTAACTATTAAGGTTTCAGACAAGTTTTGTAGGGTCTATACCTCTAATTTGAAAAATATGACTAAGTAAAGCAAATATAATACCCTTAAGTTTTTTTTTTGAGTATTAAAAAGATGTGCCCATCCTTCATTATGACTTTTCTATTAAGTACAAGCCTTACAAAAAGCCTAAATCCAGTAGTTGACAAGTCATGTGGAATCCTGGATTTGGACTACCCTTCTCTTTGCCTCATCACATTTTTATGAGACTTCTTTAGCGCTATTTATAATTTTATGTGATTCTTTTTTTTTCCAGTGTTGAGGTGGGATGTAAGGTCTTGCACATGCTAGGTGAGCCATTTAACGCTGAACCACAATCCCCATCCTACATTCTTTTGTCACAAAAAAGTCATCCAATCACAAAAGTACTTGATTTAGATAAGTAAGATATAGACAACATTCAATAAAAGTTGGTTAATTCTATGCGTGGGACTAAGTGAGTCTCATGAAGTTGGCCTTGATAACACACAATTGTACTCACAGAGGAGCATATGAAGTTGTTTTATACTAATATACATTTTATAGATATCTAACTTTTCCAAAGTTAACTTTGTTGAAATGTGATCTGAACACAGTGTAATGCACACACTTTGAGTTCAGTTCTATGTGTTGTGACATATGTATATTGACATTTTATGGGTTTAATTACCATAATGGGGATACATTGGGATTGCAGCCTCCTGTGATCTATTTGGAGATAAGGTCTTTACTGAGGTAATCAAGTTAAAATGAGGTTATTAAGATAGGTTCTGATTTAATTCAATTCGTGATCTTTCAGAAGGGGGTATTTGAACACAGACATGTACAAAGACAATGTCATGCAGAGATGTGGTGTGTCCTTCCACAAGCCAAGCAGCTCCTGAAGGAGAGAGCTCGGGATCAGCTGTTTCTCTAGTATGGAGTATGGCCTTGCCAACACTTTCCTATCTGTGATTTCTGGCTTCCACAACCGTGGAGCAGAATGAATTTCTGTTGTTCTAGCTACTTTGTGGTACTTTCTTATGGCAGCTATAGGAAATTGACATTCATGTAACTAGCACTCGATAAACAAGGAACAGAATATTTCCATTATCCTAGAAGTTCTTTAGTGTCTTTTTGTAGTTCATCTACACTTCTATTCCATGTAAACATGATCTGATTTCTAGGCCTATATATTAGTTTCTGCTATTCCCAGACTTTTCATAAATAGGATCATGAAGTATAATTTCTTCTGTGTCTGGATTCTTTCCCCCAGCCCACCATTTTTAGAACCTTGCCCATATTCTTGCATGGAATAGTACTTCATTCCTTTTTTCATTGTTAAGTACTGTTCTCTGCTTTCCTTTCTCCCAGGTAGCTGCAATTCAACTGATTGACCATAAATATGTGAACTGACTTCTGGGTTTTCTATTTTCTTCCCATGACTATTTTGAGAAATTGTTCTTTAAATTCTGCCACTCTCAGTACCACGTGAGGATAAATGGCTACTACACTAAACAAACAAAATATCGCAGAAACTCAGTTCTAAACCCAAAACATATAAAATAGTTTGGCTCAGTATGTGAAAGAGTCACAGCAAATGGCTTTCTTCAACACATCTTATTTCAGAGATGACAGATGATACCATCAGAGTCGTCTCTCAATTGTAACGGTTTTTCTATAAAAATCCAACTCTGTACTTGAAAATTAACCCATTCCCCAGTTCTAAGGTATCCCTTCCTTAGGCTTCACTTTCCCCCATTTCTGACCTTTGCAGAAAATCCTGTATACAATGAACTTTGTTATCTGTAGGTACTGAAAATAATCCATTAAAAATTTTGATGTGATAGGGATGGAACTCAGCAGTAGACCACTTGCAAGGCCCTGGGTTCAATCCTTTAAAAAAATACATATCATGAAACATTTATGAAGATAATAGTAACTCTTATATCTAAAAGTTTTAGCAATTCTTTAGCAGATGCCACCAAAAATACACTGTATGTTAATTTCATGTTCTACTACATAATATGTCAGTTATAATCACATGATTCTTCAACCATTTTCTTTCCATGCATATGTACACAAGTGTGACCTTTGCTATGTTTTTAAAATGTCTTTGTAATGTTCTTTTTCGTGATATCTATAGGACTTACTTGACACATTTACTTTGTGGATTATGACTGTTCACTTGAACTTTGGGTATACCATAAGTGTCTGTTGAAAGGATAAAAGAAATGAGCATCAGGTAGTATGCTATAATATGGATTTGGCAATGTTTATCTCTCCAACTTTAAGTTTTGTAAGGATAGTGGTAATTTCCTGAAGAGTAGAAGCATCTCTTGTATGGAAACTACTTTTCAAGACTAACAGCATATCACCATTCTAGATCATTTTTAATAAACTTCCATTTAAGAAAATCATACCTGTTAAAACTTATGAATAGCCCACTTTAGTATAAAGTAAGGCTCTGGAGATTTTATGTTAGTGTCTAAGCAACAGGGGACCATTAGAGGCTTTAAGTGAAGAAACTAATGGCAGTTAGAGGCTGGACTGAATGAATGAAAGACTGAGAAAAAGACTCAGTTAAAAGAGTATTCCTGGAGTTATGAATATGAGGGTTTATAATAAAAAATGGCAAGAAAAGAAAGAAGAGCTTAAATAGGAATATGTCAAAAGATAGGTTTAGCAATCCGACACAGGGATTTGGGGATAAATGAGAATTCAGGACAATTTAGAGTCTTAAACAGAAATAACAATAGCCCCAACTCCCCATTCCTCTCCTTTTCTCCTCTTCCCTTCCTTTTCCTAAATGTAAGGAAAGCCAGAACTAGAACAGTGGCTTTAGAATTTGTCTCCTTCAGAAGGAAACTAAAAAATGACAGACTGCCACTATATGGTAGGCTTTGAAAATTAAGCATATTTTAAGAACATCTCAGTGTCTAAGTGATTTAAAACTCTACATATTAAGACATGAGTTGATAAAAACCAGGTCAATTAAGCCATTTTGTGATAGAGGACAAAGTAGAATGTATAAGTTGGAAAGGAGGTGGGGAGGGGCTGCTCGCCACTCCTCCGTGTTGGAGGCTCTGTGTGCTAATCTGCTGATGACTGCTAGGCACACCTCATCTAACAATGACTCTTAATAATCAGCATTTTTGATAAGCCTGATTCTCCATTTTTTTGGCTTCTGTCTGTCGTATTTTACTAAAATTTCAAAGATGTTCAGGCTGGAAGAAACCTATTTTCTGTGTGTTTACATAAAGAAATGAAAGATTAAGGCTGAGTGTTTTTTTTTTTTTTCTACATAACGGAGAGAACCTGCAGTATTTGTCTTTCTGGCCCTGAATTATTTCACTTAACATAATAATGTCTTTCTGTTCCATGAATTTTTATGTAAATGACAGGACTTCACAAATTCATTCTTCTTTATGGTTGAATATATTACATTGTAACACACACACACACACGCACACTTTTTTTTCCAGTGCACAGTGTATGCATATGTTAAACATTCACACTGAAATCTACTAATATGTACAATGAATACATATTAATCAAAAACAAACTAAAGAAGAAGAATGAATAGAAGCTCCATAGAAATCAAGTGTTCCTCATATTTTCTTTATATAATAATTATACTTTTTCTATTCCACTTCTTACTGATGCTTATGTAAGACTGAGAAGGCAACATTATGACCTTAACTTTGTAGGTAAAGATACTGAGTTCCTGAAGATTTAGGTAATGTCTAGGAGTCAGTAATTTATGTGGCATATCTCAAACTGCACCCTCGGTTTCATAACTTCTGGATCAGAGGTTCTTATTCAACTGTGATTTTTTGGAGGGGCCATGGTGGTAGCATCAATGGTGGGAATTGTTGAGGGCTAATAGGAAGGTGCCTGTAAATCGCCACACTGTTTGCTTCTTCTGTACTCCATCTCACACATGGAAAAGTAATGACAGTTTTTGCAGCAACTGAGCAAAATGAATTTGGCCAAAACCCCTCATGCTTAATATCAGCCTAAATTTTCAATAGGGGCAGGTCATTGTTGCCGTGTCCTTCATTGTTACTGATCAGAGAAGTCTTGGACATATCTGAGCTTACTACTTAAATGTCCAGTTGGTCACACAGGCACTTGGGAGGTCATAATGAAGGGGTAAAAATCTAAGAACTAAGGGAAATATGCCTTTAGGCAAAAGTTCGAGGAAGCCTCAGTGTAAAAGAGGAATCCCTAACTCACCATTCTATGGGTTCATGAGTGTGTCAACTCCATGCCTTATCTGTGGATAAGACTTTTTTCTTCTTTTTCTTGGCAGGGCCTGACTGCACATAGGCCATGTATGTATGAGTTTGTGTGATTCAGTTGGTCTTTTTAGAGAGGGTTATTATAAAACCTATTATAGAACTATAAGGATATAGAGTTGTAATGCTTATACGACAACTATTACTATTACTACTGACAGCATTAACACCATTACTACTGTTCCTACTGTATGAGGAGAACATAAGGCAATGTTTGTTATCTTCCTGTCTCCTAGGTGAGTTGAGGAACATCATGAATTCAGGTAGCCTAGCAGAGCTTATTGACTACCAGGTAGCTTTTCATTATCCCTACTGTAAATCTTTGCGATGGAAACTTAGTTTTGGAGTCAGTTTACTCTTTCTTACATGTTGTCATTTCGGGAACTGGCTAGGCTATAAGTCATGTGCAGGCAAGTATCCCAGCAGGAGGAAAAGCAATGAGATGCCACATAGTGACCAAAGCTTCGACCCTGAAAACTCTTAGGAGAGAATCCCATACCGTCAGAGTGAGTGGGTATGACAAATAATTCTTTCCGTTTCAAAGTTTAAAGGAACAGATCGATTTCAAATGGAGGGTCAGGTTGTCATTTTTCATTCCATATTGTGTCAGATTCATGATGCCTAACATTCCCAGAGTAACACCTGGGGAATTGCGTGCTACTGAGAGTCACACGTACAAGAATATATTGAACAAGTCCACGGATAAGATGTGCTTGTACTGTAAAGATGCTTCTAGTGAGGATGTGAGAAGAATATTCTAGATTCTTCGCTCCTTAATATTTATGGTAGAAGACTGTTCTTGAATGGGTTCCTTGGTATTTCACTTGATTCCTTTCAAGGTCAGATCAAGAATGATTTGACTTGGACTAAATATTGAAAATAAAAATTTCTGTTTTGGCACATGAACCTATAAAATTCTCAAATGACACGGTTAAATAATCAAATATTACCACCAGTGATTGTTTTATGGTTTAAGTGGTATCATAGATTTAAATTGGTTGAATTGCCTCATTCCCTTGTGCAATGTAATGACTTGCTTTGGAGTTGACTAGATACTATTTGTGTGTGCATGTGTGTGTGTGCGTGTGTGTGTGTGTTTGAGAAGTTTTTCATTATCCCCAAAAGAAGTGTGGAGTTTTTGGAATGGTAAATAAATAAAATGATTGCACTGTGGGAAAAGACTTCGTCTCTGGGACTAAGAATACATCTTCAAAGAGTAGAATTAATTTGTAGGAAATGAAAGTGGTATTCCAGAATTAAGTGGCTCATCCCCAGACTTCCAGGACATATTTTTTTCCACCATCCCTGAGGCTTACCTTAGTATAGGAAGTCTCCAGTTAGTTCTAAAGTATTTGTTGAGGCTCAGTAGATAATTTCTCATGGGGAATTTTTTTGTTGTTTTTAATTTGGATAGTATCTCTATTATGGTCCTACATAAGCACGAAGTTCAATGTTATGTAACAGGCAATAAGTAAGCGTTTCATGCTTTAGTAAATATAAGGTTTATTAAATACGAAGTAAGAGAATTTCATTGTTTTTTCCTACTTAATAACTGTCTGGACAAAAATAGTCACCTTTCTTTTCTTTTTATATAAGAGACTGTGTGTACTTGTTGAAGGCAGTTACAAATTAGCTTCATGAGGAGATCAAATATAAGTGGTTCATAAACTCACATTGGGAGCTAGGATATTGCTTTCTTCAACACACTAAGACTTTTTATCTATAATATATTGTTTTCAATAAGGAGTCAGCCCCTGCATTAACTATGGTAATATTCATTACAAAGAAAACCTAATAAAACATATCTTGTCAGATTAGGAAGCATGTGAGTCAACCTTCAGAAGACAAAGTGCCTCTCTGAGTACACAGATGATATTGCATCGAGCAAGGCCAGCCCAGCGAGCAATCTTAATTATGCTTTCTTCTAGCAGGTGACAATGCATCTTATGAATTACTGTGCGCCAACACCTGGGGCAGTAGCCAACAGTCTGCGTTTTCAAGTAAGAATGTTGTATGGTGGTTCTTTTCTTCTATCTTTCATTTGATCTAGTTGTACCATTAAAATTGAGGCACATCATAATTATTTTTGAAATTTTTAATCAAGAACAAATTCCTGTCTAATCAGTGAAACACAGGAAGAAATAAATAAAATCATGTCTCATGTTTTGGCAAGGAACTAGGATATTCTTCCTCTGAACACAATGGAGGTCGAAATCTTAATGTTTCTTTGTACTTTCCTACTGCATGAGAGAAGCAAATCAAACCTATCCTCTGGTTTCACATTTGCATATGTAAAAGTCAGAGTTAATGTTACTAGAAGAGTACTGCAAAAATCCAAGAAATTGCTAACACTATAAAATGCTGTCGCTGCCTTTTATGCACAAAAAGATTTCTGAAACTTTTTATTTTGAATCTAGATTATGTGCCTAAAAGATTAAAATTCACTAAGTGAAGCAATTATTTGAAATTCCATTGATTAATCTTCTTATGAAGCTGATTTTCATATTTTATGCTTGTTTAAGGCAGAGCAGAGACTATCTAATAAAGGAAGTTGCTATTATAGATTTAATGAGGGCATGTAGTTTCCATATTTTGCCCTTGAGGTCCAGTATCTTATATGAACACAGTGGTCCAATTAAACACGAGGCTGGCAGTTGGGAGGAGACCAGTACCTTCAGTTGGTAGGTTGCCAGTTTTTTCAAGTCCGAGCTCATCTTCCTAAGCTGATTTTTCTAACTGGTGATCTTGTTTTGGAATTGGTGTTTCCTGTTATTCACTGCTCACCCTTCCTGACTCACAGAGAACTTACCAGAATGCACGTGTTCTTATTGTGCTCTGTAGAATTCCAGAATGCTGTAGCATTTATAGTTCTGACAAATGTTAGTTACTATGCTTTCTGGAGAAATTTTGTACTATGACTAAAGGAACAAATCAATCAAAGAGACATCTCTGCGTGAGCAAAGGGAAAGTCCATCAACCTTTGTTTACTCCTGATTATCGTGCTGAAAGCTATACAGGATTTGTGTTCCACATATACTAAGTCATGAGTGAACAGAATATGGTACTGGTATCTCATAGACTTTACAAAGAAGTGATTTGATTCAAAACCAGTGATAGGCAGAATTATTGTTGAGAATATGATAAGAGAGACTCATTAATTTAATAATTGCTCTGAAAAAGAAACATCCTGTGCTCACTCATGATGTAAGTTCATGGGATGACCTTGGTAGATGTGGTGGGAAGAGAGTTAAAATGTACCCTGTGACCTTCACTCTGGAAGTCACTGCCATCATTGTGAAACCTCATATAAGAAAATGGCCATTATCAATGTGCCTAAACTGATCATAAGTTACTGCAAAACAGTGTTCTCCCTGAATGTATCAAAGGATGTGGAGTGTACGAAGGACACTTACATGTTAGTGTCTTTTAAAATGGAAGAGGCCACATGCAAAAACCAGTGACTGTCAGAAGCTGGGAGTGATCACAGGCTAACAGCCAGCAAGGAAATGTTCCTTCCATCCTGTGGTTGCTGTGAACTGGATTTTTTAAATCACGTGGTCAAATTATTTTCCCCCAAACCTCCAGACAAGGCGTAAGCCCAGTTGACACTGTTTTAAGCCTTGCGAGATCATTAGCAGAAAACTCAGGTTAGCTCACCTAGAGCAAAAAATAGATATGGTATTAAGCTGCTAAATTTGTGACACACCACCCTGGTAGTAACCAATGCCTCACTTTCTGGTAGGCATGGAGATTGTTGAATGTTTTGCATTTCCACTTATTGTTACAATAAGAGTTCCAATGAACTGTCTTCCATTCTTGACCATCAAGGTTACATGCAGAAATATATATAAGCTGACTACTCATGTCGGTACAGGTGTTAACACTTTCCTGGCAGGTCATATGTAGTGATTGATACATGCTCCTCAGCTTAGAGTGGGCAGTAACAGTGAATCTAGTAAGCTTTTTGATAGGCTGGCAAATGGCTGACCTTCAAAAATGGAAGAAAAAGATAAGAGAAAAAATTAAAAAAAATAATTCAGTCTGTACAAATCTTACCAATAGCTGACTCATGATGAATTCTGCTGTCAGAGTCTGCTATGGCATTGTAAGAAATTTCTGTGGAGAATTTTCAAAAGCAATCAGCCAAACCAAGAATTTGTTCCTCTGGAGTGATCACACAAATCTGGATTCATCGGAATCTTTTTTAGACCCAGGCTTGGGTGTACCATAGCAGAGAGGTTTAAAATACCTTTGCTGGTCAAATTAGTACTTTCATGTACATATGCACCTTCCCTCTACTTTTGATACATAATCAATTTGAGGGCACCATAAATGGCTTCTTACCAATAGTTTTGTATTCCAACACATAGAACATTAATGCTTAAAATGTTACCAAGATGATGCAATGAGTACTTTCTGAAATAGCTAATAATACTTTCTCGACTGAAATAATCCTAAATGGACAGATCATTTCTGTCACACTTGGTTTCCTTATGTGAAATCTTAGTGAAAACACTGCCTAGATAAGATTTTGTCCTCCACCGCTTGTTCATGTAACTGCAATGTGGGGTTCCCGTTAGTGTGAGGTTTGAGGTCGTGGTCATATCTTGGGCTAGTGTTTAGGCAGTCCTAACGGTAGAAAAGGAGCTGAGGAGAGGAGGACACACTGAAATTGGGGCTAGAGTTAGGGTTAGAAAAGGAATCTTGGCTAGGGTTAGGGTTAGGGCTACGGCTATAGCTAGGCCAACTTTGATGCCTAGGTTTCGATGCAGGTCCATGGTGAATGTTAGGGCGGGGGTTCGGGATCTGGTCAGGTTTATTGCAAGGCTTGGGTCAAGGGGCAGGTGTAGTCACAGCCCTAGTATTGGCGCATCGGGCCCTTTTGAGAGTGTGGATTTGCTTCAGGGGTGAGAATGTGCCGCTAGCTAGCGGTAATGTGAAGGAGGGTGTTAGAACTAAGCTTAAGAGTAGGTCCGGGGCTCCCTTGCCTATCAGAGTTAGGATGAGGGCCCGGGAAACGACTAGGCCTGGGATTCCCATTAGTGTGAGGTTTGAGGCCGTGGTCATATCTTGGGCTAGGGTTTAGGCATTTGTAAGGGTAGAAAAAGAGCTGAGGAGAGCGGGACAAGCTGAAATTGAGGCTAGGGATGGGTTTCTCACTAGTTTTCTTTTTGGGGCCAGATTAATGGCTAGGGTTAGGGTTAGAAAAGGAATCTTGGCTAGAGTTAGGGTTAGGGCTACAGCTATAGCTAGGCCAACTTTGATGCCTAGGTTTTAATGCAGTTCCACAGCGAATGTTAGGGCGGGGGTTCGGGTTCTGGTCAGGTTTATCGCAAGGCTTGGGGTAAGGGGCAGGTGTAGCCGCAGCCCTAGTATTGGTGCAACGGGCCCTTTTGAGAGTGAGGATTTGCTTCTCATATCAAAGAAATATTCTAGTGTTAATACAGAATCATTTTATTTCTTGCATTTGAGTTTTGTCTTTTAAAGAAACAGAATATTCATGTGGTTCCCAAATTCAGAAATTACAAAAGAACTTTCATTGCACATTTTCTTTTGCTTGAATTTTCAGCTATTCAGTTTTATTTCCTGGAAACCACAATGCTACTTGATCTTTCCAGTGATATTGTGGAGTTTGTATACAAACAGAAACATTCATATAAGCCTGTATGCACACATGCAGTTCACCTTCCATATCTGTGATACATATTTTAATGACCATGAGACGCAAAACTATTTGAGAAAATAAACTTGTGTCTGTATAGATCATGTGCAGAGTGTTTTAAAATTTTTCTTCTGTATAATACAGTACATCTATTTACATAGCCATTGTGTTGTTTATTATAGCTAATCCAAAAATTATTTCAGATGCATTAGAAACTATATGTAGGCTACACTAAATTTGCAGTGGTATTTCATTTAAAAGACTTGAGTGCATGTTGGGCTTAGTATTCATGAAAGTTGCTGGGATGAACCCTTTGAGAATGTTTAGGAGTGGTGATGTGGAGATGGGCTGAGTGCTGACGCCTGGACCACGGGCCATGCAGAAAGGGTCTGGGGTTGTTTGCCTTTCCTCCCGGGCTCGGCTTTCTGTCTTCCATGCCATGAACCATTTTCCTGTGGTTGAGGCTCCACTAGTGCTTCTATCATTGCCATCCGCTTGTACATGGACTCAGATCTTCTGAAATTGTGAACTAAAACAAATCTTTCCCCTTAAAATTGTGGATGTTGTGTTTCTGTCATAGCAATGAAAAAGTAACTAAAACATTGCAAATTCACAGAATTTATTTATTCCTTCTAAGAGACGTCTGGTGAAATTTTTGGGTCTTAATAATAGTGTCATCTCATCTGCAAGTAAGGTTTTCTTAAAATTTTTTAATAATTCTTATTTCTTTTATTTCTTTTTCCTTTCTGATTGTTTTGGCCAAAACTTTGAGTACAATGTTGAGTAGTAGGGATGACAGTGGACATCTTTGTCTGTTCCCAGTTTTAAAGTAAATCTGTTTAGTCTTTCCCCATTAGGATGGTATTGTGATTTGGATCTAGAATGTCCCTCAAAAGTCTCCTGTATTTGAATGTTATAGATTGTATATGAAACCATGTGCTGTTGGGAGATTAGGCCCTAGTCTGGAGGGGTGGATTACAGGCATGTAAATTAGGATTAATAGCATGTAAATTAGGATTCATGGCTTGTAGTGGGAGTTTACCACACTTTTCACACCTGGATCCAGGAGGGGCTGATTACTGGGATGAGACCTGGAAGGATATATAAGCTGCTTCCTACTTTCCTTGGAGGACTAGTCCAAACTTGTCTTCCTGTTTGTGATGTCGTGAGAAGCTGCCTCCACCTCTGCCCCTGCTTGTACTTCCGTTGCTGCTGGCCGCTCCTGAATGGATTTGTGACCTTCTGAAACTGTGAGCTAAAATAAACCTTTCCGCCCCTAGATTTGTGGATGTTAGGTACTGAGTCACAGAAATGAAAGAGTAACTAAGACAGATGGTGTTGGCAGAAGGATTATCATAGATGGCTTGGATCAGACTGAGATAGGGTCCTTTTATTCCTATTTTTTCAGCATCTTTATCATAAGTAGAAGTTGAATTTTGTCAATTGCTTTTTTTTCTGAATCGATTGAGATAATCATATGATGCTTCTCTTTGTGTTTGTTAACATAGTGTACTGTACTTATTGCATTGCATATATTGAACCATCCCTCTTTTTCTAGGATAAAACCTATTTGGTGTTAGTGTATAATGTTCTTTACGATTTGCTGAATTCTGGTGGCAAGAATAGTATTGAGTATTTTTGTATCAGTGCTCACTAGAGAGATTGGCTTGTAGCTTTCTTTTTTGCTGGGTCTTTTTCTGGTTTTCATATTAAAGCTATGCTAGCTTCAGAAGTAACTTTAGCAAATTTGAGAGTCTTTATTTTGGCCATTGGGATATCAGTTAATTTTGAAAAGGCTATCATTAAAAGACTTCATTATAGATTTTGTATACAGTTGAACATGGTGTTTCTTAACATTGGAATATTTACATTTGGGTGAGATAATTTATTGTTTGGGCTATAGTACATTTAGCAGAATTCTTGCCTGTATCTGTTACATGTTGACTACCCACTGTCTGAGTTATAATGATCAAAAATATCCTCCAGACATTGCCATAAGTCTTGTGCAAAATTTTTGTATAAGAAGGGTAAAATTATTTTTAGTACCACTAGCTTAAAAGAGTATGCGCTGGGAAACACTAAATTAGGTTGTGTTTCTAGAGTCACTTTCAGCAATAGCTATAAAAAGTCTCTATTATTGATAAAATATGGAAAAAATTTTTTCTATTTTCTAACTATATGCTCTTCTGAGAGCCTCAAATCTCTTTTTACTCTACACTAGCTTTTCTCCAGATCCATCTCCAGCTCCCAGCTACATAAAAATACAAAGACTAAGTCGGGACAAGCAAAGGATCTCCAGGATTTGCCCCATCTGTTACCAAATTGCATCACTGTATTATTTGTTATTATATAGTTATATATGCACACACAGACACACACACACACACACACACACACACACACACACACACACACACACACACACAATCACTATTTGTTAAACTTAGAAAAAACTAGACTCATTGCACCTGTCTGTGCACAGTTGGATTCCATGATTAGAAAGTCAAATTCCTCCATTTAGATTTTTGTCTTGATAAACAAATACCCCAGTGTTTTCCTGTCCTGTATACATAACCCCTCTTCTGAAATGACAGTGCTTTCTTTGATACTGAGCTTGTGATGAAGTATATCTGGCTTGAGGCAATTGATATTGGATAAAACACTGAAAATATCAGTTAAATCAAGTTGTTCCATAGTGTGGTTTAATTCTAATATCTCTGGTGCTTTTTTTTTTTTTTTTTTTTTTTTTTTTTTTTTTTTTTTTTTTTTTTTTTTTTTTTTTTTTTTTTTTTTTTTTTTTTTTTTTTTTTTTTTTTTTTTTTTTTGTCTAATTGACCTTTCTGTTTGTGATAGTGGAGTATTGAAGTTCTCTACCATAATTGTACTGGGGCTCATTCACCGTTTCATTTTTAGTGGTTTTGTTTTACGAAATTGGATGCCCTGAGGTTGGATGCATATATATTTATAAATGTGACTTCTTCCTTAACCATCTTTTTCTCATGTGATCTGTTTTGCCTTGAAATCTGCTATGTATAAGAACAGTGTAGCTACTCCTGCTTGTTTTCTGGGTCCAGTTTTGTGAAGGACTGATTTTTATCCTTTTATTTTCAGTCTGTGTTTCTTTATGAATAAAGTGTTTCTGTTGCATCAACAAATTATTGGATTTTGTTTCTTGATCCAATCATCCAATCTATGTCTGAGACCAGACATTAATCATTATTCTACTGATATCTTTGTTACCTTCTGTCATCATTATAATGCTTAAGGGTTGATTATTTGTTCTACACTATTCTGAGTTTGTTTACCTCTTTTTTGTTGTCACCTGTTTTGAGATCTTTGGTGCTGCTTGTTTCTCTGTCTCTAAGATTCCTTTAAGTATTTGATATAACTCTGGTCTAGTGGTCATGAATTCCTTAAGGCTTTCTTTATCATCAAAATTTTTCACTTATTCTTCAATTTTGAATGATAGTTTTGCTGAATTTGGCAGTCTAGGTTGGCGTTTAGATTCTCCTAGTGCTTGGATGATGTCTTTCCATCATCTCCTGGCCTGTAGATTGTGTTGAGAAGTCTGCAGTTATCCTGGAGAATTTGTCTTTGTAAATTACTTTCTGTTTTCTTCTTGCAGGTTTTAGTATTCTCTTTTCGTGTTGAGTATCTAGGAGTTTGATTATGATGTGTTATGGAAAGATTTTTCTCGTCAAGATTACTTGGTGTTCTCTGTGCCTGCAATAGATCAATGTTAACTTCTTTTCCTAGATTTGAGATTTTTTTTTTTTTCTGTAATTCCATTGAACATGTCCTTTAGATGTTTTTGTGCTGACTTCCATTCTCCCATTCTCCCCTTCACTTCAGTAATTCTGGGGTTGTTTCTGTTTGAGTCATCTGCAAGATTTGGTGTCAAGTCTTTTTCTTGTCTTTTAGTTTTCAGACATCACTGACTGTAAGGTCCAGCTTATCAACCCTGTCTTCAGGATTTGATAATCTATCCTCAAAATGCTTGAGCCAGTTTCTCATGTTTTTATGTGAGTTATTCATGTCCTGGAGTTCAGGTTGGAACCTTTTCTGTCTCCTTCTTCTCTACTGAAATATTCCTTCATTTCTTGTGTTATGTTTTCTCCTTATGTGTGTCTTCCTTATAATCCTTAGACTATTTATGTATTAAGACTGCTGTTTCTTTGATTAAATTCCTTTTGAACTCCTAGAGCATTTGATGCATTTCTTTAAGTATATTTTGTTTGAGTTCTTTGGCCAATAGGTCCTTTTTTTAAAACTTCATTTTATATAGGTTCTGCTACTTCTGGGCATATGATATCGGTTTCCAGGAAGGTTAGCCTTTTGGCGGTTTTATTATCTTATTTTTCCATAATTTTATTGCTGAGGGTTGTAGATCAAGTAATGTTGGTGGACTCTGTCTCTACAGTGCAGATTTTTTTTTCTGTTAGACTGGTTTTTTTCCTTTGGGATTTCTTTGAATTCAAAGGCTTGTTTTGGGAATCAATGGGAAATATCCAGAGAGAAATTGCTAAGCACAATTACAGTGTAAAAATAGCTCCAACTGAGACTATAACAAAAACTTTATCAAATTGCACATAATGGAGTCAATGACAGACAGTACTTGGAATCAATCCTCACAATGCTTAACTGGTTCATTGACAAACTACTCATGGTCCAACACAGATTTAGAATACTGACAAGGTGCTGTGTTGTACTACAGATGTCAACTTACAATTTACATCCTAATTTGTAGAATTTCTGAGCATTTGAACATTTCCATGCAGGTTTCCTGAATTTAAAAGAATTGTGTTTTGTTTGAATCTAACTTAAAAATCTACTCCTTTTTATGAGTTTTATTAAGAAGAATTATTTATCAATTTACTGAAACTCCAAAAAATAATAATATTTTTCTTAAAACACCTAAAATCAGTAGATTGATTTGCCTAGAGTCAGAATTCCAAATAACTGTTGTTTTTCACTTATAAAACATGTTGACCATTAACTTTACTAATAGTGAATTTTTTAACATTTTCATCCAATAATATACATTTTAAAATTTTTATATATTCTGAATTTTATATATAAGTAGACTTTTAAAAAGTAAAATTGGTTCACACACTAGACCTTCTTTTTGCTTCATAAATTGCAAACATAAAATAATTCTTTGTGATTGAATTGTGGTGGATAAAGAACCTTTCATTGTGTGGATGATTATTGTAAGATGTTGTTTTCATTGTATGTTATATTCAACATTGGAATTATGATTCATGTGCATATAAATTTGCATATTTGTCCTATTATGCATTTAGATAATTTTCTTGGAGTGGAAATATAGATTTAAAAGATGAAATGCATTGTGCATTTTGGTGAATGTTGCCGGGTTGGTCCCCACAAAGAACTAACTACCAAACTTCTATCTTAATAGGTCCTGAGGGCACCTTTTGTCTACCTCTTTGCTAGGTACATGTGTTGATACAGGTTTTCAATGTACTAAGAGGGTGGACAAATTTTGAAGTCTTGGATTGATCTAGTTTGACAATGGAAGTTTGTGATTTTGCTGTCTTAAACAGCAACTGTTAAGATTCAGTTTTTTCTCAGGTGAAAATTTCCAAGTTTAATCCACAGTAGAAGGTTGTTAAAGAGGGTCAAGAAAGATAAAAGTAGATTAAATTTTGGTAAATGGGAAATAATATTGTATCAATTTTCCTTATGAAAATAATGTCAACTCTATAACTAGACTAATTTTGGTTTAAGTTTCCATTAGAAGTTTCTAAAAACATAGATGATGGTATTTAATATACTGCATTTTAAATCACATTTGATAACAAAGAAAAATTATAACCTTCCTTTATTATGTTTCTTCTGAAAGAGTTATTTGAATCCTTTTTGTTTTTCATTTACTTTGTAGATGCTAGGGCCCAAAGCAAGAACAGTTTGGTCCTACCTGATTTTGATATGAGATGGTTACCAGAAACTGGGCCAACAGTTCTCATTTAAAATATAGTGACTGCAGCTACACATACAGCCTTTTCATCTGGGGGAAGGATACCCTGCCAAGGCTGAGTCTGTGCCATGTGACCACTAATGACACACTGGACTTTAATTTTTTTTTTCTATTTTAGGCAACTTTGTGAGTTATTTGTGAGAAAAGATCAACACTCAAAGTTTTTTCTCATAGGAGGGCTATTCTCTGTGACTTTGTTTTTTTCTATATTGTTTTTCAACTGTCCTGCAAGCTCCAAAGCCAAAGTCCATTTTCTTTTACAGCTAGTTTCATAACTGAGTTTCCTATAACATTTATTTTAAGAAATAGGTAAGAGGATAAGATTGAACACGTGATATTCTTAAATCATGTATAACTTCTCTAATCCAAATGGCAATGTAAGATAGTTATATTAGAGTATTCCATAAAACACTTCCAAATAGATTGTGTGTGTGTGCTAGCATGCGTGTGTGTGTGTGTGTATTTTAAGAAATTGGTTTATGTGATTGTGTTGACTAACAAGTCCAAAATCTGTACTGCTGTCTAGAAGACTGAAAACACAATGTTTCTATGCTGCAATCTTAAGGCACAAGAGCTTCTTCAGGAACCTTCTGTCTTTTCTTTTAAAAAATCTTCTAATTAGATAAGGTTCACTCATGCTTGTGGAAGATGATTAGCATTATGTAAAACCAACTGACTCTAAATGTTAATTACATCTTCAGATACTTTCAAAACAACATCTATGTTATTGTTTGACCAAACAACTGGGCACAGCAATCTAGGCAAATTAGCATATAAAATTAAACATAAGTCTTAGAAGTGCAGTCAAAGAAGTCATCCCTGCTACATGTTTACAAGTTGCAAATGAGGAAACTGTGATTCTGAGAAATTATGTGAAATTGACAAGGTTCTTCAGCTTTTACGGAATAACCTTGGGGTCTAAAACCCAAGCAGCTAGTTCTCTGAGTCCTTGGCCACAGTGCAGATGGGACGTGCATTGTCTGAACTTCATCCACTCGTGGCGGCTTTCCTGAGCATACAAGGACTGGGCTCTCAGTAAATCCTAGGCTTCTATGGTACCTTGCTGCCTATCTTTAAACAATAGATCTGGTTCCTACAGCTTGTTGCATATGAATGCATTCTCTCACTGAGCTCCAGAAAGTTGATAATCAGGGCATGTGAGTCTGCTCAACACAACAAAATAATATTTCCCACTTTTACTTAATATCTGTCCAAAGGGATGCACAAAGGATATTAAGTATCTCCCAAATCACAACATGTTTAGGAAATGGAAGGCCCGTATTGCATCTCAGTTCTAGCTGGAACCTGCTGAAAGATTCCATAAGAGCTGTCCTGAGAACCAAGGCCTCATCAGTCCTCACTTTTACATTATCTGACATAAACTTCATTTATGTTCACGATTCACACGAAATTGGCTGTGGGTTTTTTTTGTGTAGTGTTATATGTATCATAAGCATGCAGATGTGTAGAAAAAACAAATAAAATAAGCTGGTCCAGGAAACAAAAACAAAAAAACAAAACAAAACAAAAAAACCAAGGTAGTAGAAAATTTTAGAGACAAGACTAAAGGGGCGTGTGTGTGTGTGTGTGTGTGTGTGTGTGTGTGTGTGTGTGTGTGTCTTGGGGATCAAACCCAAAGCCTTCGACGTGCTATGCAGGTTCTCTATCACAGACCTACATTCCCAGCTCGACCTAAAGACCTTTTGGATTTTTAAAGATGAATATAAAGTTTTGAGACCCAACCTTGTGCTGTGAAATTTTATTTCTGAATATGCTTCTGGTGAGCAGGTTCAGAAATTTTTGTGATAGTTTTGCCAGTATTGTCTAGATAGTAAGAGATGTTTTGAAGTAAAAGAGCTGTGTATTGTTGGGAGGTGGCACGTGGCTGGAAGGGGTGGATGCCTGGGGCTTGACCTGGAAGGGCATGTGCTGCCCTTTTGCCCAGACTTCTCTCTTTGCAGTGCCACCATGATAATCTTAGGCTCCAGCTCTGGCTCTAGCTGTGGCCCCACCATGTGATTCCACCATTTTCTAGCCATGAACGGACTGATTTTCTGAAACTGTAAACTAAAATGAATCTTTCTTCCTTGAAGTTATGGATGTCTGGTATTGAGTCACAATGGCAAAAAAGTACCTAAGACAATCCCTTTGAGATCTCAGAATCCTTTAGATTTACAAGATCTACAGCAGTGACATCAAATTTATAAAATTTTCCTTTTCTCTTATGGTTTACAGGTATTTATTAGGGATGACAATATGTTATGTATGTTGTGATAGGATGGATAGCCATGGCATAATTTAAAACTAAGATTGCACATTTGCCTTCCTAGCCATATGAAGTATCTGTAAACCCCTCTCTTTCTTCTTCGCTCCCTGTCTATTTCCTCCGCAAAAATAAAATGCAGTTATACAAATGGAAGCTCTCTGATAATGGAAGAGAAACAGATGTTATACATTCAAACATATATATTATACAATTTTATACTTTGAACTAAATACATTACGGTGACATCATACCTATCTATACCCACCTGAACATCTATATTTATTTGCCTCTGTCCTTTCCTGTCTCACTGTCTTCCTATGATTTCATTCCATGTTTCATTCAGAATGACTCAAAATCTTCCCCTGACTTACAGAGCATCGTACCGTCAGCTGTAGGATGCTCATCTGACCTTATCTCCACTTTCATTCTGCTCTGGCTGCAAAGGAGTTCTTGCTCTACCCTAAACAAGCTGAACGTTTCTCCTCCTTTGGCTTTTAGAAGTGATTTTTCCCTCTTTCTGCTGCACTCTTGCCCTCTACAGCAGCAAGCTTCACACTTTTACTTTAACTTCTCTGTTACCTGTCACTGGAGCAAAGTTGTCTTGACCTTCTGATCACAAATATGTGTTTATTTTCAGTCATTTTCTCTTTGGTCTTTCTCATTATTGGTGGAGATTGTTCACAGTTTACGTACCGTTTATCAGGATAAAGCTCTAAGTAGGGGTTCTCTGGAATATCCTCAGCCCTGATAACTACCCCTGATAAATAAGTGGTCCTCGATCCATATTTTCTGAACAAATGAACAGACGTTAGTAAAGTTAGGCTCATGTAGTACTGCTTATCTCCACCTTTATATTCTGAGATATGATTTATAGCTATATAACTTTGTAAAACTGTGAACTTTTCCACTAACCAACTAGCCAGTCACCAGCTAAGCCTGTGGCATATTAATACAACCAAAAGGTGTAAACACAACAGAAACAGCCACATTTCAAAGCTAGTATAAAAGGAAATCTTTTAGATTTGCAAGATACATGCTAATAAGGAAATATCTATAAATAGCACTAAGCATGATCCCAACCTTAGTTTTAAAAAGATCAGCTTTATCTTTGAATAGTTTTAAGAACCATGTGTATGTAGAAGACCCCGTGTACTTCATCCACCTTGGTGAGTGTGGGCAACAGGCCTGCTGTTTTCTTTGTCTACACTCAGCTGAGGCACTCAGTGTAGTAGTTCATTATTTGTTGCTATATTAAAATACCTGAGGCTGGGTACTTGACAGTGAAAGGAGTTCACTGGCTCACAGTTCTGGTAGTTGAAGGATCCAAAGATCATGGCAACAGCTCCCTGGCTGAGTCATAGATGACAGAATAGTAGAATGGGGACTGATTACCAGCCAAAGGTGTCAACCGTGTGGAGCAATCACACATTGTAGCAAGCTGTTCTTGGGAAAATTAATTCAGTCTTTGAGACTAACATTGATCTTTTCTAAGATTGACGCCTTCAGTGACCTTATCGTCTCCATGTGCATCCAACTCTTAAAGACTCAGTTGTCTCTTAGCAATACCAAAAGGAGGAACAAGCTCTTGGCACATGAACCCTCGGTGAATGACTACAAGCCATGTGCAAACTACAGCACTTCACATCCCAGATTCCAGTAGTCCCACTTTTGAGATCACACACTCAAGCCTCACAGCCCCTCAGGTTGCATCATGTCCCTTCATATCATCGAATTTGGTGAATTCTTTCTGTGGTGATTTCTTCTGCACATGTGCAATTCATACTGACTGATGGATTTCCATGTGCCACAGTTTCAGGTCCATTTTTTTCATTGCTGTAGTCCCAGCATTTAAGAGGACACGGCACAGAGTAGGTTCTTAATTTAAATCTTTTTACTGAATGAATGTCCACATGCTTGAAATAAGTGAGTGAAACTGAAACTAAAATGGGAGTCCTTTCAGTTGTTTTGAAATGTGATTCTTTTTACTGTGTTTATACCTGTTGGTTATATTAATATGTCTAAGGCTTACCAGGTGGCTTATCACTTAGGCTTACTTTTTGTTAACTTGCTGAGAAAAGGTTATTATCTTCCTATAAAATATATCAAGTTTATTTTATATTGAGAGCTAGAGATACCATGATTTTTCTTTTTTGTTATGCTTAATGTAAGTAGAAATACTATCTTTAATATTTTATTTTTAATGTCTTTGATAGTTATAAGGTCTAGTTTACTTAAACCCATGTTCAGTGCATGTTGAAAGTCAATATTTTTATTTCCAAAGGCATACTTCAAACCTGGTGACATGAGAACAGCACTGACCGATTGGATTTTTTCCCTAATGAATGGAGACCATAAAAAGGACTTATATCCTGTATCAATTATTCATACACTAACTACTTGTGCATTCACCAACTTGCCTTTACACCAACAATAAAAATGCAGCCCTTTTCTGAATAGAATGCAGGTTGCTGTCAAGTAGAAATACAGCCTGACGTGAACAGTGGCAATCTGCATCTGTCTCAGGTAGGCAGGGGTGTGTGGCCATTATTTGGGTGAAACATAGCTGCCAACACAAACTTCAGTAAAAGAGACCAAAACAAGAGTTACTGTATTCTTGTTACTTAGCCACTAGTCTCCGAAGTTCAAAGAGGAGAATGGGGGTAGGATATTCCTTAACATTCTCTTGTTCCCCCAATTAACATAGTCAGATGAGCAAGTCAGTGCTAATGGCATATGTCCAGGTTATTAACTATCTGAAATGTTTAACGGATA
>PVKB01000531.1:582751-693440 GCA_004027205.1 Ctenodactylus gundi
GGGGGGGGGGGGGGGGGGGGGGGGGGGGGGGGGGTCTTGATTGTGGTTACCGACCCCCTCTACCAGACTTAGTGGTGCCATTGTTTTGAAGTCATATCTTAGGCCATCAGATTGGATCTAAAACCAATAGACTACTTTTTATGCTAATATGAACCAATCAGTAAAAGCTAACTCTGTATAAGAAGATTAATATGTATGAGATATAGAATAAAACTATAAAAATGACTATAACTGCTAAGTAATGGGCACTCCATTCCTTCCCTCCATTTTTTGGTGAAGTTCCCACTTTTCTCTTTATCTCTCCTTTATATTTCTCCCAATAAAGCCACTAGCAACTTCTGCTTCCAAACTATCTCTTTGTTCTCGGTGTTCATTCCTTGACACGAACCCTGGTTAGAGCTCTCTGGCATCAATTTGACTTTGTGACCCTTTGAGGGAGCACAACCTTGGGGAAAATGTTGTCCTAGTGGTACTAAGACAGGAGAATTCTACATTTTGCACAAATGTCTTCTACGGTGTTCCGAGTATGAGTAGCACATTCCTCATTGTCACTGTGTTCCACAAACCCCTGGTGCTGGGTGGTGGTGGTGGTGGTGGTGGTGGTGGTACCACCACCCTGCCGAGTTGGAGAGACAGCACAGGACAGAGGTTGAAGGGGAGAAGGCACATCTTGTCTTGATCACTTTGAACTGAAGAACTTTGATCTTAAATCTAAAATTTTTCTTATTATAGTACTTCACAACTACATCCCACCACCTATTTTGTAGTTCTAGAAAGCACACTCAGTGGTTAATTTAATGTGTATTTCTTATTGAGTGCCTCTGTTGGGTCCTGGGCACAGAGTTGTGCATTAAACAGACATGCCCCTGCTCTCTGTTCTCGGGGAATTTATAGTCCAATGGAGAAAGAAGACCAACTAAAAACAAATAAATAAACACACAATTATGTCTTGGAAAAAGTGTATGATGGCAGCACTGAAGAGCTAGAGAAACAGAACAATCATCAAGAGATTTCTGGAGACTTGGCTTATGACTTTGTATTTACAGGGAGACTTTAAAATGAGAAAGACTCAGCAATGTTCTCAGGCGGGATTAACGTGTGCAAAGACCCTGAGCTTGAAAAGAAAGTGCCACTAGGAACTTGAACCAACCATTGCTTAGAGAAGTACATTATGCAGTGGGTAGCACCAGAGAGGCTTATATTTCCAAGCTCAATTTCAGCAAAAGCTAATGGTGAAATAGAATAACTGTAACAACATATTGCAATAAAAATTATGTAAAGGTACTTTTTAAAGATTCTGCAGTAATTTCAAGCTCCTAAAAATGTGTAACAGAACTGGGTCTGGCTGTACAATTCTTTAATCCCAGCACTCTGAAAATTTGAGGCAGGAAGATAGCAAGTTCAAGCTCAGTCTGGGAAAAATAATGACAGCAAGGATGTATCTCAAGAAACACAACTGACCAACCAATCAGCAAGCCAACCAGCCAACCAACCAGTCAACCAACCAACTAGCCAACCAGCCAACCACCCATCCAGTCAACCAACCAGCCAGCCAACCAGCCAGCCAACCAAGCAAGCAAGCAAGCAAGCAATTAATCAAGCAAAAAGACTCTGAGCTAAAAATGTGGACCAGAAAGCCAACAATTGATTCTGCTGGGATATTTTGGTATAGTAATGTTCATTATTAGCAAGGATAAGTTCCAGGATACTATGGATGTCTGAAACTGTAGGAAGAATTTTAAAGCTTATGTTTGGCTAATGCAAACTTCCTGCATTACTATTCTGGTACTTTGGGACAACTACTAAATGAAATGAGTATTACTTGAACACAAGCACTGCAATATGGTAAATTCAGCAGTTGATCTGCTAAGTCAAACAGTGCCTTACATATGAGGGGCGTGGACAGTGTGACTGCGCTGGGCAGAGATGGTGGCTCAGGTAAGGTGCAGCATGACAGGTGTGTTTTCATTAGGTTTCTCAGAATGTTGTGCAATTTAAAACTTCCATAACCAGTGGTTCCTTCCTCTATCACATGAAAACATAAATCTTCCATAGAAAATTCATAGTGGTTTCTAGTGTGTCGGCAAAAGTTGACCTGGGAGACAATCTGGTGAAGGTAACTGGTAGAACCAGGTGCTGTTGCAGAGGTGAAACAGTCGTTCAATTCTTTGTCTTGTCCTTAGGGTGCATGAAAATGAAAACTGATGGGCTAAGTGAACAATTGCAACAGAAGGACGGAATGAAATATATGAATTATTAAGGTTCTTTAAACATCGGTAACTAGCCAATCAGTATACAAGGCAGCTTCTCTGAACAGCTCCAAGATTTCTATAGATAAGTTTTATAAATAAAGAGCAAATGTAGCTAGTTTTCTTTTTAGTATTAAAAGTTTATTCCTACTGAGATGAAAAAATACTATAAAAGTAATACCTTGATAGTTCCTACTTCTGAAAAGTGAGGATAATTGTAATACCTTCAGCACTACTATGGTTTGGATCTGGAATGTCACTTGCCAGAAGTCTCATGTATTTGGCTGTTATGGAGGAACCATGGAAACATGTACTGTTAGGAGGTGGGGCTGGGTCAAGAGTGGTGGATTTCAGACATGTGGCAGACTATAGGCATGTGGTGGAATACACAGACATGTGACGGATTGGGAGGCCTGTAGTAGGTTGCGGGCTTGTGGCACACCACTGGGACTTAACCCGGAAGGGGCATAGCACTGGGACAGGACCTGGAAGACTATGCACTAGTTTTTCACTTCCTCCCAGACTTCCTGCCTGGGATGCCATGTGCTTCTGCCATTGTCAGATACTCATGAATAGACTGAGACGTTCTGGAACTGTGAGCTAAGATAAATCTTTCCTCTCTTAAATTATGGCTGTCTGGTATTAAGTCACAGTGGCGAGTAGTAACTAAGACAAGCAGGGTTGGGAGAGGACCAAATGTAAATGAATATAAAGTACCTTAGAATAGTGTTGGGTACATACACACACAAACACACACACACACACACACACACACACACATACATGCATGCATGCATGCACACATATATACCTGCACCGTTATCCCTATTACTGTTATTATTTAAGCTAACACATTTCTAGGACTAATCCACTGAGTGTCAGTCTTTTTACTGGTGAGTTAGTGCCCTTCACAGTTTCTATAAGCACATCATTGCTCTCTGTATATTTCATGATAATGGTAAAAAACTAGCTGACATTCTCTTTTCATTTCCAGCAACTTTTAATTATTTTGTTTTTTGGGGGGAATATTTCATAGTTTTTTCAATATTTTATGAAAAACAGACATGTAAAATAGAGGCATCTTATTTTAGCAAAAATGCTTTTAGCAAAACTTTTGGACATTGTTTCTGAAGTATATATTACATTAGAATCCTTTCAAAGGACATGTGATTTATGAGGCAATTCTTTTAATGTAATAATTGAGAGACCTAATTTTACATTGAAGAATTCTAAAAGTGCCTCTTGAAATCAAAACATGGTTTTGCTCCTATCAGATAAGTTAAATGAGTCAGTCAGGATGATCTTATCCATTTATATAAATGAATGTGTATATATACTGTGCTTAGTGAGAATCTATCAATATATGAATTGACAAATATCATCAATTAAGAGCTACAAAAGTGTAGCCTTATGCCCAGTTCCTTGATCCATGTCTTGGATTCTAGACCCCATGTAGAATGTTCTATGTACTATAAACTTATTTTCTGTAACTCTTAGGATGTTAAAATCTCATTTTTTGCTTATTTAATGCATGCAGCCATTTGGTTTATGATCTAAAAAATATGTACTCCGTGGGGACTCCAAGTGTCTGAGCAACTGTCCTTGCTCTCAAGGAGATTATAGTCTTAAGGGGAGACAACCGTTAAGGCAAATCTGGCAACGAGAAGTGTAAAAGAAGTGCAAAAAAAAAAAAAAATGGTGGGCAAATAATTCTGGCTGGAATAAATTGTTCTGCCACCCCCTGAAGTATATGTCTTTTATCTAGGTCTGGAAAGACAAAGAGGTACCCATAAAATAAGCGAGAAGCTTTTGCATCCCTTACACTGATGTTCTGGGGGGCCAAGGGGACAAGAGGGGTGGATATTCAAATATATTCTCATATTCAAAACTGGAATTGAACTCTGGCTACTTAATCTGTCTGAAGAGCTTTCAAGATGCTTTCAGTCAACAGAAAAGATGATGCCCTGACTCTGTAGTAATCAAGACCTTGACTGATAATAAGATAGAGAAATTAAGGAATCTTTTTACTAGGTTATTTTAGAGTTTAGTCAGGAGAAATAAATCAAACGATGCTAGACCTCTGACTCATTTACCTTCTTCTATCAAGCAGGATTCAAAAAATTATTTTCCTGCCTCTTTTCCCCATTTAGAAATGACAGGTGGTACACCCTCAAGTGCCACAAGTAACTGAGTTAGAAAAGCCTTCAGAGGCAGAGCAGAGGAAATCACATGCTGTGTGGACAGTTTCTTAACCCATGGTTTCCTCATGCATTCAGCAAAGACGAACCATGGCTTCTGTGGTTTCAAAGACTTCCTGGGATTTATTGTATTTTCATTCTTAGTTTCTTTATTTTGAGTTTCAGGATTAGGATAGGTAGCAGCTGAGTCCACTGAGCACTTACATGGAAACATATCTTGGGAGTCTTTTATTGATGTGGATCAAATATCTTAGAACAAAGTTGAAGTAGAGGTTACAACTGGGACTGTGTTAAGACTTGTCCACAGAGGCGTGCGATATGTAGAGTACCTTCTTCCCTGCTGAGCCTGATGTGCGGTTCATAAAGGAGAAACGCAAACCTCTGTGTCTCCTTTTAGTATTTCTTTGGAATGCAGCACTTGTCTGGCTGGTCTGTCCTGTGAATGCTGCCTGCTTCCTTCTTTTTTTTGTAGAAAAAAAAAAAAGATCATAGTCAAGCATGGGCCTGGGATTCTTTTCAGCTGTTGAGTTTGTATGTTTTTGATAGAGAAAAGATACTATTTTCTGCATGCCCTAAATTCCAAACAATACATTTAGAAGAATAAGATAAAACACCCTTGCTATGATGTGCTGACTGCTGATCTGGGCCCTGGAGAGCTTCCCACCTTTTGGTCTCTGTGCACTTGTGCAGTCTTTTTTTTCTTTTGTGTGGACTGAAGCTAGTAAAAGTAATGGAATACCCTTTCTAAGATGCTCCTACTCTTTTATTAGCATTCTTTCTAACTCTGTGGGTCTTCATGCTTGCTTGCTTGACTGCTCTGGGGAAATAAGTTGATATATTTTGAGTTGCCCTATGGAGAGGTCCACGTGGCAGTAAACTAGAGGTGGTCTCAGGCCTATAGCCAGTGAGCAAATGAGGTCCTTAGTCCAAAGGCCTTCGAGGAACTGCCAATGACTATGGATGGGAAGGAGATGGAAGCAAATTCTTCTGCTGTGACACATTAAGATGCCTGTAGCCTCGGGGAGCCCCTGCATCAAAGGACACAGCCAGTCATTTTCAGAGTACTGCTGTATAGAAATTGGAATAATGCTTCAAGAGATTAAGATTTGAAGTAATTTCTTACCCACCCATGAGTAATTATCACACTTGATCATAGAAATACTTAGGCTTGAGGGTGGATCATAAAGGTTGGAAAGAGATATGTATATGGGTTTGTGTCTGAGTCACCAACCCAGATAGGATCTCAGCCACAGATGTCCTTGCATCCACTGCCTTATAATCATTACATCAACCTGGCAAGGCTGGTGTTACTCACATATTTTGAAAGAAATTGATGTTATGGAATTTTTGTTACTTGGCTCAAAACATATAGTTAGAAGATGAAAAAGAGAGAAAAACTGAAATATTTCTACCGTGAAGCCTGGTTCTTTCTTTTGTGTTAGAGTGATGTAAAGATAGGTGTACGTTGAAGAGGCCAGAAATCTGAATCAACTGTGGAGTTTTACAGTTACTTCTGTTTCTTTCCTTCTGTGGAGGGCCCAACAGTTTGAACTGATGTATGTTCCATTCCTAGAAAAACAGTGAACTTACACAACTTCAGGTTGGGCCTTGCAGATTGGGGCAATAATCTGAAAATAAATATTATACGTTTTGAGCAGGTTCCAATTGAGGGTCTAGTGTACCTTGGAAGAATTTGTGGTGACTAGCAAGGTAATTGTGTGACTTTAGTATTTTGGTGATGGGTTATTTTAGTGAAATTAAAAATAAGTCAGTAATAAAAAATTAAATAATAACAGCGCCCAAAGCACCATTTGAGGGGCTCAATATGTCATTTGATAGGTACTAGACCCTACCTCACCTACAATGAAGAGTTGGCTTAATGTCTTTGTTTAAACAAGGACAATTTGGGAGTAAGAACGGGACATATTTTCTTGAAGGCCTTTGGATTAGTGCTGCTTTCATTTGATGGTGAGAATAAGAAATATATATGAACATTGCAGTACTGCATCTTAGAAGGATGATGGTATCCTTGTATACTTCCACAGTGGCTTCTAGAGCTGACCAACTAGCTGCAAATTTGATTTCACTGTGAGAATAAATTGGAACTTTAACCAGTTCCAGTGTCACATCTGAGGTCTGGCTTCTACTATTAGCCCATTAGCTTCTGAAATACCCCAGGCCTGAAGAGAGGTAAGATGGGCCATCCTCTGCTCAGGGCCTCCCATTTGGGTCCACAAACAGCCTTGTTTCCATAGCAGTAATTTTTTCACACTTTTGTAATGGTCATCACAATTAACCAATGAGGTCTATAGGTTCTTCTGGAGGTCTTTTGAGTGGTTTCTTTGACAACTTCCTGATACCTCGCTGCATATCATTTTCCTTCCTTCCTTCCTTCTTTCCTTCCTTCCTTCCTTTTTTTTTGTACACTCGGAACTGAACCTAGGGCCTCAGGTATCTCAGAAAGCTTTCCACTGTTGAGTTTCTTCCCAGTCCTACCTCATTGTATTTTTGCATATACAAGATTTTTCTATAGCAGCATTGCCCAACATGGTAGCCACCAGCCACACAAAGCCATATTTCATTTGAAATAAGATTTGCTATTGAATTTTTTACTTAATTATTTAATTAATTTAAATTTAAATGATCAATGTAGTTAGTGATGGCTGTGTTGGGTAGTATCATTCTAGAGACTAGTTTCTTTATGTAGATTTTTTTCAAATTAATGTTTGGCTCATGTTTATAGACCATTTCTAGGGGCCAGGCATTATCTTTAGATTTCTGCCTATATCCCTTCAGTTTTCACTACCTAATGAAGACTATCATACTACTTAGATTTGACATAGCAGAAAACTAAGTCTCAGAGAGACAATGTAGCATGCATCAAATCGGATAGCCATGAGATAGAATTCAAAATAAAGTCTTTATGCTTCCAATCTGTGTTTACTATGGAGAAAAATGAGACTAAATCAGAAGGAATGCAGAGTAAAAAACAAAATCAACTCAAGACTATCAAAATGTCAAAATGTGGCTCTCGTATATTAGTCAGCTTTCCTGATTCTGGGACACAGTAGTGGACACTCACAACATACAAGAAAGAGAGCTTTAATATGGCTCAGAACTTCAGGAATTCAGTCTACCATTGACTGGCTCCAAGGCAAAAACATAATGGCACAAGGGTGTGGTAAAGCAAAGATGCTCTTTTAATGGTGGTAGGGAACAGAGCAGGGGAACAGCACAAGAGAGGAAGGAATTAGGGACTAGACATAGTACTCAGGTACTTCATGACCCACAGAGACATACCCACTTTGTGTTCCACCAATCCCCTGGGCAGGTCCCAAGCCTGTCATGTCGATACAATGAAACATAGTAATCACACCTCATTATAACGAGTTCTTTTATTTTATTGCTTATTATAAACACTTTGGCCACAGAAAATATGTTAGTTTTTGAATAACTATAATCCAAAGCTTTTGTATCATATAGTGTTTTCCCAAAATCCATCATCTACTAAAACAATGATTGAACCTCCACAGTCTATAATGTGTATATTTGTGCTTTTATGACAGTAAATACAAATAATAAAAATGCTTATCTCTAGTCAGTGTATTGGTTTGTGATGTGCCTTAAGAGAAGCCATAAATAACTCAAAGAATAGAGATGGAGCAGACTAAAATGGCTCTTCACTGGTAATATTTACAGAGCATACGATGTACACAATAAATGTTTGTGGACAGCAAAGGTGATGGGAATGCAATTTCTGATTCTTTTTCCTCTCCATTTTCTTTAAGGAACACAGAATGTATTTGCAGCCAATGTCCTCAAAATCACAGAGACTGGCACTTTTGAGTGTCATGGCGGCAGTATAACTAGATCCAATCAGCTTGCAGAAGAAAAATAAGTTAAAGCATATGTACTACCTACATTGTGATAGATATTCCATTTAAGTTAGGGAGTCTCTCACCCTAAAAGGCTGGAACTTTTGAGGGGTTTCATAAGTAAGAAGTCCATCAGTGCCTAAAAATCAATTGGGCCATTCAAAACAAATTGAGCTTGTAGAGTTCCCTGGCAGCTGGACTAAATTCAAGCAGATCAATGTATTTCTAGCGTGGACATTTGAAAATGAAAGAAACTACTTATAATAACTAGTTCTTTTTCTGGCTATAAATGCAGATACTCTAATTTATACTTTAAGGTATTCTTAACTGTTTTATTGAACAAAATTCCTATAGTTTTGGGATTTCATTGAATTATAATGATTGGATTAAACATTTTAGATCTAATTGTAAAGTGACACAAAACCTGATCACCTATCTTCAATGTTCAGTACACGATTTTTAAATCCACAGAAAGACTCACATAAAAATATATTAAGTTGCATTGCAGCAGAATGACACATTTGTGTTATTTATTAAATGTTTTTACATCTAAAGGTAGGCACTTCATAAGGTTTGCATTTCAGTAAAAAGCAACCATGTGATGTCAATTATAATATTCATATCCATCAGCTATAAAAAATTTCAAAAGATTATCAAAGTTTTATAAAACAGGTATAAAACTTCATCTCAGTTACTTTTGAACGGAATTCCTCAGAAAGCAACTCAATTTTCTTTTTTGTAACTGTGCTGCGTATCTTCATGGTCAAGTTTTGAGATTTTTTGCTACCTGATATAAGTCTATGGGAATATTTGACTTCTCATCTTTGAATCTTTAATGATTTATTTGCTGTCTGTAGAACTTCCATGATTTTTTTCCCTACAGTTGGGATAACTTTTATCATGATCCACTGACTAAAGCCAAATGATATTTAGAAGGCAGTAGCTAGCACTGAGGAGCTCTTGGCTTCCCCTCACTGCTGAGTCCCTTTGGTCCTATTTTAACTCTCAAATTAAATAGATAAGACTCAGTTGTCTTTACTCCTGAAGACACAGAAATTTACACCTACCAATCTGCACAAGCAGAATTTTTGGAGCCCAGTGTATTTATTTACGATTTGACTTATATAATTTCCAGAGCATTTCTTTACTAAAAAGCAGCATAACAAGGAGCTCCACAAAATAATCTATTAAAAAATAAAGCTCCATTTAAAAAAATACAGGCATTCCTTGGAGATTTGTGGGTTCAGTTATATGCTTCCGTAATAAAGAAAATATCATAAAAAGTGAGTCACATAATTTTTCTGTGTTTCAGTGCATATCAAAGTTGTGTATACATTATATTATAGTCTCTTAAGTATAATGATAGCATTATGTCTATAAAACAGTGCACATACCTTAGTTAAAAAGGATTTATGCCTAGAAAGTGCTACTGGCCATTTGGGCTATTAGTGGCTGATGACCTTTTTGCTGGTACAGGGTATTAAGTCAGTGTTGATAGTGCCTGACTGATCATGGTGGTGCCTGAGGAGCATAAGGGAGGCTGTGACCATTTCTTAAACTAAGACAACCATGAAATTTACTGTGTGTATTGGATCCTTCTTTCAGGAAAGATTTCTCTGTAGCATGTGTGCTGTTTGATAGAAGTTTATGCACTTCAGAAGTTTTTTTTTTCAAAATTGGAGTAAATTGTCCCAATCTCTGCTGCAGATTTAGCAGCTGCACTTCCTTGATGTTCTATAGTCTTTGCTGTCATTTCAACAGTGGTCATAGCATCTTCTCCAGGAGAATTTCCACCTCAAATCCTTTCTTTGCTACTGATAGAAAGCAAATCATCACTTGTTAAAGTTGTATTATGACACTGCGGTTGTGCACTCACACCTTTAGGCTTGGCTACTATTTCCAGTTGTATAAACTTAACTTCTCTTGCCACCACGTCTGTAGATACCCCTTCTCTGGAAGACCTGAACCTGTCAAAATCATCCAGAGGATTGAAACCAACTTCTTCCAAACTCCTGTTAATGTTGGTATCTCGACTTCTGCCCATGAATCATGAGTGATCTTAATGGCATTCCGAAGAAGGAATCTTTCCCAAAGGTTTTCATTTGACTTTGCCCTGTTCCATCAGAGAAATCACTTTCTAGGGAAGCTTTACTCTTTTGAAATTTATTTCTTAAATTAGACCTAAAAGTAAAAATTACTCCTTGATCTGCTACACACTGGAAAGCAATATCAATCTTTCTGTACATCTCCATCAGAACTCTTGGGTGGCCAGGTGCATTGTCAATAAGCAGTAGTTTCTGATAGGCATCATTTTTCCATGGTTGGTAAATCTTAGTAGTGGGCTTAAGATATTCAGTAAATCATGTTGTAAACAGGCTTTCTTGATTCCCCTGATAGACCACAGAAAGAGTGGAATTACTATGATTCTTAATAACTTTAGTATTTGTGAAACAGAAAAGGGCAACTGGCTTCGCTTCAGTTGCCAAGGGCATCAGCCCCAAACATAAAGTCAGCTGGTTCTTTGTAGCTTTGAAGCCAGGCATTTGCTTTTGTTCTGTAGCTCTGAAGCCAGGCATTTGCTTTTCTTCTGTAGCTCTGAAAATAATAGATGGTATCTTCTTCCAATACAAAGTTGTTTCATCTATGTTAAAACTCTGCCGTTCAGTGTAAACACTTTCCGACTTGTCTTAGCTAGGTCCATGAAACTTGATGCAACTTCTGTAGCAGCACTTGCTGCTACATTTGTACTTCTATGGAAACGGTTTCTTTCCTTAAGCCTCTGCTAGCTTCTGACTCTTCTTCGGCAGCTTCCATGCCTCTCACAGCCTTCACTGAACTGAAAAGAGTTCCAGCTTTGCTTGGGATGAGGCTTCGGCATATGGGGATATGTCTGCTGGTTTGGTCCCTCATCTAGAACACTAAAACTTCCTCTCAGCAAGAAGGCAGTCTTTCTTTTTATCACTCATGTGTTAACTGGGATCACCCTTACTTCCTTCAAAAACTTTCTTTATGGTCACAACTTGATTTTTTGGTTCAGAGAGCCTTGAATTTCAATCTATATGGACTTTCTTTACACCTTTCTCACTATGCTTAATTACTTCCAGCTTTTAAAAAAAATTGACATAGCAGATGCGTGAATTTTCCTTTCATTTGTTCACTTACGCGGTCATTATTTTAATTGATCTAATTTTAATATTTTTGTGTTTTAGAAAATAAGGAAGCCCAAAGAAAAGGCTAGTAATAAAGAGGATTTGGTTGGAAAGCACTAAGAACATGCTTCATAATTTTCAGTCTGTTCAGCTCATCATCTTACATCAGCATGAATTGACACACCCCAAGTAACCATCACAGTAATGTCAAAAGTCACCGGTTGCACATCACCCAAAACAGATATAATACTGAAGAGCAGTTTGAAATATTGTGAACATTATAAAACTATGATGCAGACAGACTCATGATGTAAGCATGTGCTAATGCTAGAAAACTTACTGCTTGACACAGCATTGCCACAAATTTTCAGTTTAACAAAAACACAGAATAACTGCAAAAATAGAGCAAAGTGTACTGAAAAGTACGTTTGTCCTAAGCCCAAAGTTCCCTCTGGTAACTACCAACCAGTGCCCGCACCAGTGCCAGGCACACAGTAGGCTCTCAGGCACTCCGTATATATTTATTGATGAACAGAAGAACAAACAACTGCAGTTCTGACTTTCAAACCTGCATAGAATGAAGCTGTTTTCTTACATAGACCAGTCTATTCTTTGGTCCAGGATCAATACTTAATGTTCCATCACCCAGTCCCTGATGTGATTGTCAGATGTTCTGTCAGTCTTATTACTCACTGATTTTTCTGAATGTGTTTAAGTGGATCGGTAGGCCTCTTAAGGTGTGGCTCTGTAGAAACGCCCTCAACACTCCACTTGGATCAGCTCTGAGCAGGGAGGCGATCCTGTATCCCCTGGTATGGGTTTCCCACTTGAAATACTATCAAAAAGTGGCCCCCAAGAGTATTCTCCAGAACAATTCTTTCCTGCCTGTTTCTAAGAAGAAGCATTTGGATCTGGGCGAGATTACTGATGGGCACTTATTCTGTTCCAGCAGGAGAATTATATTTCCTTGAATTTCCAGGATAAGGAGGGGGTGGAGAGCGCTGTGCTGAGTCCTGGGGAGCCGCGGAGTACGGAGGAGGCAATTCTGCGTGGTATTCCATTTCATGGTCATTACTATACGGGGGTGGTGCCACTGGGGGAAAAAAAGGAAAGCACATCAGGCTTTTAGCAAATATTTGAGCGTCTACTATGTTTTAATCACTGAGCTTGATACTTTGGGGAAGGCCGTAAACTTGAGCCCAGTCTAGGCAGCTTAGTGAGATCCTATCTCAAAACAAAACAATAAAAATGGGCTAGTGGACATAACTCTGTGTGAGTCCTGCAATCAATTCTTAGATCCACAGAGAAAAAAAAAATCTAATTTATTTTTTTTCCCAGAGAACATACATGTATGAAAGAGTTAGTCCTGTGTGTGAGTATTTGTGATTGGTGGCTTAGTGCAAGTGTCTTGGGAGTGTGTTGCTGAAGGGACAGTGAGAGAAGACTCTGAGGAGCAACTTACGTATGAGCAAAAGCACAAACATACAAGAGGGAAAACTGGGACAAGAGTGCCCGGTGCATCACCCTTATTGTGAGGGGATCTGAACACTGTGTGTGATGTAGGGTTATCACAGGCTCTTTTTTTTTTTTTTGGTGCGGGGGGAGGGGATATTTTAGGAACCTTCTTTGGGAAGATGGCTCTGTCAGTGTATATATATATATATATATATATATATATATATATATATATAGAGAGAGAGAGAGAGAGAGAGAGAGAGAGAGAGAGATGGAAGCACACTTCAGAGATTATGAGGGAGTCGCTAGTGAGGGGACAACCTTCAGAGGAGCCCTAAGCAACAAGTGCTCAAGTGATGACGAAGAATTTAAATTTCTAAATCTTATTTGAAAATTTGTATTTAATATTTTACTCTAGCATATAGACCAGGGTTTTAAATCATATTTAGCATACTTCGTGATGTGTGTGTATGGATGCAAATTTTGTACAGATGTCAAGTCTTCAACTCAGGTTGGAAGAAGACAGTCTTTGAGTTGAATTTTATTCATATTTTCATGGACTGAATCATTCTACAATATCTGAGCAAGTCTTCAAGTAGCCAATTTGAAGATGTGCCAGAAACTGAACCATTCTTAGAATCCTTATTTTATGGGAAATTGACATGTCTTAATTGGTTACTGTGAATGCAGATTAAATCCCAAGACTGGTGTCATAATAAATAATCAATTGGCCAAAGTTTGGATGTTAGGATGCCAGAGAAGATCAGGTGGCATTTCAACAAACTTTGTTCTGAATGTCTTCAAAATTATGCTATTTCCAATAAGAATTTGAGGACATTCTGATAAATGGCCACAAACAAGCACGGAGCCTCAATGGATATGCAGACATAAGCTTTTTTTCTGGATCCCTCTTATCACCTCCAAAGATCCTTCAGACCTGGCTCCTCTAAGCTCTGTTTCCTAGATCAAAATGAAGTAATTCCTGTGGAGTCTATGTTCGTTCTCTGAATTGTACACCCATCCCACATTAAATCTAAGGAGACTCAGAGAAAGAGGTGTATAATAAACATTATCCAAAGCAAGAGGAAAAAGGAAAGGATCACAGCAGCCTCCACGTGAAACTGAAAGTTTCAACTGGATACTCATTGTTCTGTTTCTTGTAAGAAAGTGGCTCTGCTTTGCTTTTATGCTGAGAATTTCCTCTGCCACTTGCATGAACAGTGCATACTGACTGCCTCTCCAGATTGATCCTATGTCACTCTCTGCCATGAGCTCTTCCTGTGTGTGTATAACAAAGCGTTTTCATTCTTCCATCTGCATAAAACCTGCAGGAGGACGTTACAATAGAATTCTTCCAGTTTTTGTGTCTGCATGCTGAATATGAAAATCTCACATGTAAAGAGTGTTCTTTCACTTACATAACCTTTGATTTAGGTAAAGAATAACATAATGTTGAAGAGTGGCATTTTGGGATCATCTTTCATGAAGTAAACATGGCACATCATTTAGAATATCACACACTGTAAGACATTTTGAAATAATGCTTGTACAATGGTGGACTGTTATCTTTTTGATTAGGTTTCATTAGGAAGTTGACATTTCAAGTCATTGATTTTACAATCCCTGATTAATCAGAAGAGGTTTTGTGAGTGCACGCACGTGTGTGTGTGTGTGTGTGTATGTGTGTGTGTGTGTGTGTGTGTGTGTGTAGGTCAAGCAATCTTTGAAGGATGTGTGGATACAGCTGGAGATATGGGACCTTTGAAGTTTTTCATGACTAGTATCCCAGTTCTCATAGGTAAATACAACATTTCTCTTCAATGTTTGATATAATTTTCTACTATATTAAAAAATTGAGGAACATTGTGAAATTTAGGGAAGAAATTCAATGGTTTCAACCCATTTAGACAGATATCTCCAATTAAAAAAATTCGTGTTATCGAAGCCATTCAACATTTTTTAAAATCTTGGAAATAGCAAAAAATCATCCATATTTCTCTGTCCCTGTTTAACAAATGAGATTTACTTGTGTTTCCATTGATAAAAAGGGTTCTGTGCTTTCCACTTTGTGCTGAAATTTTTTTTTTATTATTCTAACATATTTCCTACAAACTTTTTTTTTTTGAGACAGAGTCTCGCTCTATATCCTAGGCTGGTCCTAAACTCACTATGGAGACCAGGCTGGCCTAGGAGTCATGGAAATTCTCCTGCCTAAGGCTCCCCAGTGCTGGGATTACAAGTACGCACCACCATTCCAGGTTTATGTGGTGCTGGGGAATCGAACTGGGGTGCTTAGCGCTTGACTTAACACTTGCTTGGCAAGCGCTTTTACTAGTGAACCATTCCTCCTGCTTCCAAACTTTATTATTAATGGCTGTATTAAAAACTGATTTATTTTGAAAATGATTTTTATTTTAAATAAATAGTGATGAATAGCTTCTTACATAAACTTTTTGTTATTTCAAATGATTTCTTCAGAATAAAATTCCATAAATTGACTAACTCAAATGACATGTAATTTTTATTGCTTAAAGAACATGATAAAACTGTTTTCAAAAAGAATTGTTACATATAGTAAGGGTACAAGTAAGATATAGGAGCACTGTCATTTAATATTTTTGTATTTTAATAAGTGAAAGTCTATAGCTCATTGTTTTACTTAATTCATTTGATAGCAGCTAAGCTTTACATTATTATACATTTTGTCCACTGTCTATATTGAGTGATTTTTTTTTCATTCTAGACTGTTAAATTATGAATCAGGCTGTTAGAATTAAGACATGGCTAAGATAACATACAAGCAAACATACAAAAGTAGATATATTTAAGAATGATTTGTTTGGTTTGTCATACGAGTTTTACTTTATGGATATATTCAAATTTAAAACATGCCTATATCAAACATGCCTTTCAACTCTTTTATCTCTGTGTCCTTTGCAAGAATAAAAATTAGTCTCCTTTTTTCAGATAGGAGATATAACCATTCGTTTTCTGAGTTTATCATTTAAACTTATATATTTATTACTGCTTTTAAAATTACTATCTTATCTGTTCCATTTTTGCATCATAGCTTATTTTTCTAAGTTTTAAATTTTAGTTCTATCAAATTATCCAAACATAGCCTCCAAATAATTCTTACCTTTCACATTGTTATGTTTGCTTTAGAGCATGTACCATTTTGATCTACTGGTTCTGTTCCAGAGCAAGGTACCAGAAACACTTCATTTTAATCATTACTAATTTTAAATTGTTTAAATATCTGGTAGGACCGCGGAACCTCAAGACTTACTTTAAAAGACAATTTCTAGTATTATTGCTCTGAGCAAACCTCTTCCTCCCTCCTCCCATGCTCCCTACTTATAACTTGCCTGAACACAGCAGAAGAATTAATTAAGGGCCCACAAAGCTCCTGGCAAGATTTCCACTACCTCGGCCTTTCCAAGACCACCACCCCTGCCACATAAACACAGACTGCCCAGTTTCTCCTCCACAATGGCCCAAGAGACTAAGATAGAGTAGAACCTATTGTTCTCTCCTTCCTCTCAGATAACATCAAGACAAGTGTTATCATGTTTTACATCCCTCCCTCACCATGAGGACAACCTTCCATAACAGGCTTCACCCCAGGAAGTCTTTGCACATCTGATCTGCTTAATCTTCCTCAAACTTTCCCCACCCCACTTTACTGTGCTCAGTGGCAAACAAAGCCTGTCACTAGGAAAGTCCTGTGCATCCTTTCCTTATGGTTTCTTTCCCATTCCATTGCTCCAGCTCAGAACATGAGAAAATTTGTGTCTAATTCTCAGAGAAGTAAGATGTGTTGGGAGCTATCTGTTGAGAGTGAGAAAGGCTGCAGGAATTCTGAGTTTTGAGAAGGGTGAAGACTTCCTGAAATTATTATCTCAGGCAGGAGGAGTGAACATTCACTTCACATTTTCATTCTAAATGAAATTTGACTTTCCATGGTGGGGTGGCTTCCTCTGCACAGTATTAGATCAGAGCTACTCTTTCTCCCACATTCTACAACGTATAGGAGCAGGACATGCCCTGGGTGTTCACAGTCTTTGCAGCCATTTTCCTTCCTTAAAAACATGAGCTCTTAGCACATATGCCATGAGATTCTAAGACTTTTTTCTTGTTCATGGTCCTTCCATGCCCGAAACTCCTATTTACTGGCAATTTAGCATCTGATTTACAACTTTTCCCCATCGTACTATCCATTGCTATTCCTGATTTTTTCAACAACTTTATAAGCAGCCTTTCCATACTTTGATTTTTTTTCTTTGCCAATCTTTTCCTCACTCTTATTGTTAGCAAGAATGAAATTTTAGCAAATCTTCATTTACGAATCTGACCATTTCCTTGTATCTTCCGAGGACCTCCTCCTCTGACCCCCATCCATCACAATCCTTATCTCTACTTGGATTTTTGATTAAATGATGGCAATTAAAACAAATTAACCAAATTTGTGTCACCTCTTCCTGTTTTCATGTCCTTTTCCATTAGCTTAGATTTGTGACTTCTTTGTATCTGTCGTCAATGCTGTAATCTCTTGCTAAATGCCTGGCAGAACCTCTGCCCTGCTTATGTCCTCGGATTTAAGTCCAGGAACGTAATGTGGCTGGAGGAAAAAGTACCATCAGGCTGACCTCAATTTAAATAAATGAAAGTTTGTTAAATATGATGGCTGTTAGTATTGCTTCAAAATTACATGTTTCTTTAGGTTTTTTATATATCCTATTTTCTAAGATCTGTTTCATGTTTTCTTCTTTCTTCCTGACCTTATTTTAATTACTTGTTTCTGTGACACACTATCCAACAACCATCCTTTTAGGGAGAAAAGATTTCTTTTGTATTGTAGTTTTGTAAGATCTCAGTGAATTCATAGGCAGCAGCTGGCATTGGTGGAGGCACCTGGCAGAGTACTACCAGGAGAGGAAGAGCTGTTCATGGCATGGCAGACAGGAAGCCAAGTCAGCAAAGAAGGGTGGAGCTGGCATATATCCTTCCGTGTCCTATCCCAGTGATCTGCCCCTTCTGGGTCAAGCCCCACTGTTCCGTTCCTCCTGACCGGGCCCCACCTCTTAACAGCACATGGTTCCATAGGTACTCCACAACATTCAAATACATGAGGCCTTTGGGGGACATTTTAAATCTAAACCATGACAATCTCAAAAACCTTAATCTCTTCACTATGAGAAGAACTTACTATTGCACTGAGAATATAGGCACAAGTGGGAGAGAAGATCTGTCTACTCTCATGGCCAAATCTACAACTGACCGGACACATGCTTATGCCCTGCGTCACTTCTGACCCCAGATGAGGCCAAGAGTCTGCTTGTGCTTTGGGTCTTATTCTCCATACTCAAAGACCTGTATTTTGAATAATTTCTTCTACTTTCTTTACTCTTCAGTTTACTCTTTCATCTTTCTATTCAGCATTCTCATTAGCAAAATGATCTGGATTTCTACATGCCAGAAAAAGAAAAAAAAATCTCTTGACTCCTTGTCCATCCTATTTTTCTTGATTAATTTTATAGTAAAAAACTTTAAAAATTTGTACTTGCTAACTCTTTGTCATCTAATATGTTTGTAAATAGAATTAATATTCCTTGAAAGAAAGCTTTCTTAGCTCATGTTCCCATTTTCTGATTTATACTAAGATGGGTTGCCTGGGGAAGCCTTGACACTCACTCTGTTTTTCTCCAGAATATGTTGTCTTTAAGCTCACAGCCATAGCATTATTACAGAGATAAAATACAGAGATATGTATCTCCGCAGTGAGAATTTTTGGTGTGTAAAGAAGTTATACACAGGATGAAGTTTGTTGCATATCTAGTACAAATACAAGAATTGGTTTTCTTTTCTAGCATGCGTTTGTGGTCTCTAAGGATCTTTGCTGTATACTTAAGTTGTCCCACATTAAGTACATAACTAATAGTGTTGCCCTCATTTGTGAATTCAGTGATGCAAATGGAATGCTGATCTCTTAAGAAAATATTTCCAAAAGACTTTATAGAATACAGGACAACTGGTTTATAGAACATGAAAGTAAATGAGATAGCTAAGACTCTCTAACCTGGAGGTAGGAATTTGTGTGACAATTGGATTCAAACCCATTAAAGGTTAAACTAGAATGTCTTCAACTTGCATTTATCACATATTTTCTCATGCAGAGATTCAGTGGGGAACTCCCAGGCAGAGCACTATGTGTACAAGGTTGTGTTAGTCTTAAAATACATCTGAAAGTACAAAATGCTCATCAGTCTCTCTTTGGTACTATTAATTTATATCATCTGGTCAAGATGTTGTCTAACTTATTTACTCTGTAGATTCTACTTTTCCCCTTGTAATGGATAAAGTCTTGTAGATACTTTAAGATCTGCAAATGTTCTGCCCTATTCCTCACATCTAATTTTAGCATGGACAATATGAAGAGAAATATTACACTGTTTTTAAATGGTGACTTTTTTCACCTCGATAACTCTTTCTACATTTACTCTGTGTCATTATTTTATTACAGAGAACCTTTACATCTTTTCTATTATCTATTCTCTCTCTCTATTTCTCTCTAGCTCTTTCTCTCCATAAGACTCAAATTATACTTCAAATTTTAATTTTCCCAATGGCATTAACATCCCTTCCTTTCCTTGTGTTGGCATTTGATTAATGTGTCTTTTATAAGTCTTTTCAAAACAATATTCTTTTCTTTTATATGTGTGTCAGTGAAATCCACTTTGAATTAGCAGAATGTGATCATTTTTCTTTATTTACATTGAAATTCTGCAAAAATATCAGAAGTGTACAACTTAACAAATAATTCTCACCCTCACATGAGCCATCTCAAAAATAGGCATAAAGAAAGAGCACACTTGTTCATTTCACCCAGCACGGGGCAGGTGGAGGGGCGATGAAAAGCTTAATTTTGGAATGTCATTGTCCAACAAAGGGTTGGATATGACTGTAAAATGGCATTCTCTCCTCCCTCGTGCAGAGCAATCCCACCTACTGCAGGTCCCCTGTGCACTTTCACAGTGGAATAAGACTTCCCTTAAATTATGTTCTCCCCATTTATCTGGCTGCTAGGCTGTAGGTCTCTGTGATACAATAAATTGAGTTGTTATCTCAGTTATCGCAAGGTTAATTAATTATCTTGGGTAAAAATCTCCTGTATTTCCACACATGAAGGATTTTGAAAAGCAGTCAATACCATTATGAGTTGTTTCCTGATCCTTTATTAAAAGCTCAGTTAGTAACTTTGAGAAGGAAGTGAGAAGTCATCAAGTACATTATGTTTTCAAAGACCTAGTCTTTGCAGTAAAAGTGCTTCTGGCACAAGCTCTGTTATGTTTCTCGCATATTCAGTTTCCAGAACAATGCTTTTACTGAAACTGCAACATGCTGCTGCCGTGATCTGCCCGTGTAAGGGATGCCACTCTTAAGTTTGAAAACATGTTGCCAGGCACACAACAGAAACATCAAACCTAACAAAAGACACTTGACCTCCCATTAAAATACTGACATTTACAAACTATCTAATTGTACTCAGGGTTTGGACTTACTGGAAGGCAAAATAAAATATGAACAAGTTTGTAAAAGTATTTCAAAATACCTTAAAATTAATTTTCATTAATTAATTTTTGAGTAATCAAATGTATATCTAGAGTGTTATCTCTGGAGCATTTCTCCCTATTTTGGGAGACTTGGTTCTGTCTGATTAATGTTTATATCTGACAACCTTCTGTACTTCTCGAGCTGGAGGAGAAAAGGGAGAGGAGCAGAATAAAGAAATTCTTCCTTGTAACTTAGGCCCAACATCTTTACAACTTTAACAATATTCAAAAGCTGGGAATCTTTGAAATTTCAATTTGATTTTATAGTGAGGACAGCTACATATTCCAAGGTGAAACTCTAGGACAAGTCCCTATGACTAAATATGGTCTTGTCCCAAGTTGTTCTTCACTCATTAAGCTGTGTTTGCTGAGTTCCCACCAATTCCCATGCTTGGTCTTACATGCTAGGGATAGAAATGTAAGTGAAATAGCCCAAGATCTCTTCCTCATGGAGTTAATATTCTAGAAGAACATGGGCAACCAACAGTGAACACCATGATTAGTTGCTGGCCTTGAAGATTAGAAGCAGCCTGGAGGAAAGCAGGGTAATCTAAGGAAGACGGAAGTGCTGTGGGGGTGAGATAACATGCCTTATTAGGAGAATTAGGCCAGGCTTCACTCAGGAGGTCACCTTTGATCAAAGAATTAAATGAAGCTAGAGAGCGAGAAACAGGGCCACTGAGAGCAGAGAGCAACATGTGATGGAGTCAGAGAGAGGCAAGCTAGAGGAGGGAGATGTGAAGGGGGAAACGAAGAAGCAGCTGATTCATCCAGCACCTTGAAGGCCTTGGCACAGAGATTGCCTTTTGCTTTGGACATAATGAAGAAACATTGGTTTTGGATCTTTCTCTGGAAATGGGGAACCGCTGGGAGATTTTGAGCACAGAAATGACATGACATTTATTTTAAAAGACTTTTGAGGCTGCTTTGTTGAGAACAAATGGCAGGTAGGCATTCTAATTCTGGCTGCCTGGCAATTGTAGCCAATGAGACAACCACTGAAAAAGTGGACACCCTCAAGTGCAAGATGACTTTTCTTCTATGTGTCTAAGTAAGCGATATCTATTACTTTACAGAGCTAGCTTTAATGTGCTTTTACTTAGGGATACTCTAGAAAACTGGAGATTGTTTTAGTGAGATCCTTAGTGTCTTATTCTATCTCCACAGAACAGAGAGTAAGTAACAAAGATGACTATTCCTTCAGGAGTAGACGACGCTGATTACCAGGGTAGGAGGAGATGGTGTTGATATGGGTGGTTCTGATGACACCCACCCGGGTCCCCCGGTTGTTCTTCATGCACATACAGATACAGATGGCAATCCCAGCGATGACACCCATGATAAATACAATTCCAAACACAATGCCAGCAATTGCCGTGCCCCTAAAAGGAAAGAAAGACCACGATTACTTAAAAGAGTCCAGAAGAATTCTTCCATCTTTGCGATATAGCTCCATGACTTTGGCAAGCCCAACTCTCCACATAAACTCTCTCTCTCTCTCTCTCTCAAAAAAGAGATTACTGTGGATCCAAACAGCAAGGACTTTCTCTATGGTGTATAAAGCATATGTGTTTAAGAAAAACAACTTGATAAGTGACAAAATATTAAACTCATTTACATTTATTATTGGTTTAAAGTCCTCGTATTTTTTTAAAAATCAAAACCAACCAAATCAAGCATCATTTTTATTATTAACCAGAAGACAATTATTACAAACAAGTATTCCTATTAAATTCAAGAACAAAAAAGTCTGTACTGTTAATGGTTAGTCCAGGAATGTTTAGCTCCTGCAACAAAGCCATAAATAGACAAAAACTGCTTAAGACAGTAAACTCTTGAATTATCTGTGGATAACATGATTTGTAGGCAGTATCTTGACAGTTGAACTTTTCCTTGGACTTTCAAAGCATCTTTATGGTTTTAACTCAGAGATCCATTTTTTGCTCTACTCTGACTGCTTCTTTTGAGTTTAAAAGCACAGACCACCTACATTCCAGCTGTTGCTGAGAAGCCTTGGACAAGTTCCTCAGGTTCTCTGTGCCTCACTTTCCTTATTTATAAAATGACAGCTTGGTGCTTATCTGTTTATCCTGCCAAGTTTCTTGTCATAATTCTTATGTTCACGAGCTTGTTTACCAGACACATATGTTGTTTTTCTCAGTGCTCTCTGAATATCTGTTCTATACTTTTCTAGGATTGGCCTGTACTCTCTCACCCTGAAAGCTGTTGTGACTAGACATGTCTCACACTAAAGGGGTTTACCTATTTTGGAAAGGATACAGTGTGTCCACAGCATGTTGTATGATAATCCCAGAGGCAGCTGGACAGCATCATGAGCACATTTACATGTCTACAGTAAAAGTGATAATATTAACACTCTCAGGTTACAAAGAGACTAGTAAGAAGCCTCAGGTTCATTCAGGTCGTTTCTAGAAACCAGCTGTTCCTCATCTGCAATTACTAAGTCCCTAAAGAATTCTGAGAGGTGGAAGCACAGACAAGGGCTTGTGAGCCAGTATTTCCAGGACACAAGACTTTTTCCTACTGATCTAAAACAATAGTAAACCATGGAGTATTCCAATAAATTTATAGTATTTTTATAAGCACTTTGACTTACTAAGTTATGAAGGCAGAATATGAGACATATTTAGACAGGCTGCTTTTAGTAATTAAAAAATGGTACAGTCTAGCAGTTCAGTAAATAAATCCTTTCACGAAAAGAGATTTATCAAAGGAGATAATTTAAAGTAAGGAAAAAAGTTATCTAGAAACCTCCTTTGTGCTGTAGTTTTCAGGTCTAAATATGATTAAATTGGAAAGCTTAATTTATGTTCCAGACATAATGGATGGCCCAATTATTTCAGTGTAGAGTTTCCAAAGTATGTGTTCTGGAAGCTATTAAGATATCAAATAAGGGCATATTTATATTCATTAATTCCCTTTTTGTTAAATGGAGGAAGTGGAAAATTAGTCCTTATTTTGTTTCCCAATTGGCAGCACCTGCAAAAGTTCCTGCTCTTAAGGTTAACAGTGAAGTTACAATTAATGTGTTAAAGAGGTTTTTTTTGAGTAAGTAATATTTTTGTTGAATTTGATTCTTTTTAGTAATTGTAAATTAGTATTTAAGACATGATGAACATATGGTTTATAGCATTATTTACTCTGTTATTAACAAAAAAGAGACAATAATAAACAATCTTTCTGTTTATAATTTGATCAAGTTATTAATTTGAGAAGGTAGGCATCATGTAAATCCTGAAAAATTATATATATACATAATGTTTTGAAGAGTTTTTCCCATTTATTTTTATTTTTCAAACAATTTTAAATTCAAAGAAAGCTTTAAAAATAATACAGAGAAGTTTGGAGTACTGTTCTTCCAGTTGCCCCTAATGGCTATCTATAACTTAGGTAACTGCAGCACTAATAATGGTATAAAATATGTCACCCAAACACATTGTGTAGATTCACGTAATCTCTGTGGCTGGCAAGGCACGCAACTACACAAGTATTTAATCATCACAAAGTGTTTGTCTTGTGCTGCTACTATATGATTACATCTATTCTTCTCTGTCCTTAGTACTTACTGGTATTACCAAGCTGTTTTCCATTTCCATGATTCCATCATTTCAAAAATATTGTATGAATGAAATCATACAATCTGAAGTCATTGGGGCAACCTTTTATCACTCAGCATACTCCTTGCTATGTATGGGTCTAGAGTGTCCCCCCCAAATTCTCATGCTTTTGGAAGTAGTGGGATAACTGTGGAACTGTGTGTTATAAGAATAATTCAAATCCAAAAGTATTCTTTGAGAATTAATTATAACCACTGATCACTGATGACTGTGGAACTGTATGTTATAGGAAGGTGGGGCCTGGCTGGAAGGAGTGATGCTGGGGGTTTGATCTGTCTTTGTTGTCATTTTGTTGAGCCTGGGCATGTCCTGGGCAGAGCTTTCAGGTGTGTGCTGTTGACTTGTGGCCCAGAAAATAAGAGAAGGGCACCTAACTTAGGTGTGGGAGCCCCAGCCGCCACCTTGAATTGAGTGAAGGCAGGAAGAAGAAACACTGTTAGGACTTCTTCCTGGGAAGACTGTGGCCTCACCTGAGTCTCCAGACATTGTCTGGCTCCTGCCTTACTTGGCTTCTGTCTTCAATGGAGTGAGCAGCTCTCCAGCCTCTGCCATGTGCTTCCACTGTTGCCCACTGCCTAGGAATGGGCTGTGTGGGGCCTTCTGAAACTGTGAGCTAGATAAATCTTTTCTCCCTTACATTGTGGATGTTGGATATTTTTTTCCCCAGCAATGAATAAGTAACTGAAACAATGCTTTTAGTAACCAACCTGATTATTTTATTTTATAATTCATTCTAATATCAACTATAGCAAATGAGTTGTATTCCTAGGTATGGAATGCAAAAAAAGCATAGTTAATTAAGCTGCTTCTTACTTCAAGACATTTTTATATTCCATCATTGGAGTTTTACAAATAAAGCTGCTTATATAAGTTTTGGTGTGAACATAAATATTAATGTCTCTGAGATAAATGCCCAGGAGTGCGATTGCTAGGATATACAATAAATATGTATTTGCTTTTCAAAGAATTTGTCAAAGTGTTTTCCAGAGGATTACATCATTTTGCATTTGCACCAACAATGTAGGAGAGATCCAGTTTCTTGAAGTTTGTCTGCATTTGATATTGCTATTTTTTATTTTATTGATGGCTATTTTAATAAATGTATAGTTATGGCTCAGCATGGGCCTAATTTGTATTTATCTAATGGATTATGATGTTCATTTTATCTTGAGCTCATTTTCCATTCCTGTGAACTCTTTAGTGAAATGTCTCTCTGCTTTTTTTTTTTTTTTCTAATTGGATTGTTTGACTTTTCAGTTTTTGAGAACTTCCATTAAACTCTAGGTATAAGTCCTTTATAAACTCTAGGTGTAAGTCCTAGTATCCTTGGAGTCTCTGCAATGGTCAGTGTGCTCTATACACCAATGATGTGCCTGGTGGTTAGGATGCCCTAGAAAATTTCAAGATGGGGGAAGTCCCAAGGGAATTCTGCAGAAATGGAGTTGCTATTTCTCACAGCCAAGCCTTTCACAGAAGAAAAGATTTTAATGAAGTTTAATTTTTTTCTTTCATATTTTGTGCTTCTGAACTCTTCACCAAATCCTCTGTCAAAAAAAAGATTTTTAAATGGACTTGAATAAAGGATCATCTGAAAACATCTTTTGTATTACAATTTTCAGATCTAAATAAGAATAAATAGATGGCTTAATTTATGTCCAGACATAATCATTGGCCCATGTATTTAAACACAGGGTTTCCAAAGTATATGTTTCTTGTACGCTTTCTTCTAAAACACTCCACGTGTCACATTTGATATTTAATTCTATGATCCATTTCATTTAATTGTTTCATCAGGTGTCATGTTTAGGTTGTCTAAATTTTCTGTTTTTAAATTTTTAATTTTTTTCCCTTTTACATTGCCAGTTAACCTACTAGTAATTATTGAGAACACCCTCTTTCTGCCATTGAATTGTTTTTCAACCTTTGTCTGGAACCAGTTTGCCGTATTCATTTGGAAATATTTCTAAGTTCTGTATATTTTGTTATTGTTACATAAGGCGCTTTGTCAGTGTTGACTAGACTCTGTTGGTTCGTGAACTTGCTCAGTCCCATATCCTTGCTGACTTTTTGGGTTGCACCATCAATTATTGAGAGAAGCATTGTGCTCCCTCTTAAAATAGTAGACTCATCTATTTCTGCTTTCCATCATATTACTTTTCACTTTGCATATTTTTCAGCTGTGGTATTGATCCTTGGTGGTGCATGTTGGGGTGGGGCTGCGTTCTTTTCCTGTGGTGTCTGACTATGTCAGATGGTTTTCTGTTTCCAGATCTTGTTTCTTACTATGCTTCCCCTTTCTGTTTTGGAATAAAGCTGAAGCTTTTTGTCTGAGCCCACTCATGTTACCAACTTCTTCACCTACAAGCCTGGGATGATTTGAGGAGCTCAGGGAATGATGGTTTGGTTGTTCTGTAGGCTATGAGACTCCTTCCTGTTCTGTCTTCTTTTCTTCACCTTTTAGAATTTTCTTATGTTTGTTTTAGAGATAATCAAAAAATAAACTACCGTAATAAGAAGTATTACTTAAAATTATAAAGTGAGGTATTTTAAAGAATAAATAATATATAAGCACCTTTATGGATAAGATACAAGGATGATGCATATTTTTAAAGATTCAGCTTTCAATATTGCTTGTGTTTTTAGAGCAAATATCACATGTCTTTCTCCACTCATCTACATATATTCAATGCTTTCAGGCATTTTCCCATGTATACTGAAGATGCTCAAAATTACCTCTTTTTCAGAGCTAGGGACTGAACACAGGCCCTTCTGCAGGCTAGGCAAGCATCATACCAGTCAAAAAAATTTAACAAATAAACAATGGCAATCATGTTTATTTGAACTATTACAAAACATCTACTATAAAACATTTTCTATAATAGAAGCGGTATACTTTCCTAAAAGCACTCATCAATTCCAAATACAAATCAAAGCCAGAAATGACACTTTTTCTTGAGAGAAGTAGTACAACTTTTGTTTCATGTTGTTTTCATTTTAACTATTGATTTTCTAGATTACAAAGCATGAATTAGGATATATATATATATGTATATATATATATATATATAATTTTATATATCTACTATATATAGGTATAGTATATACATACATATACTATACCTATATATAGTAGATATATAAAATTATATCTAAAATTATATTTTCAAGATACTGATGTGACACTTTTCATGAATTTTGCACATTTAAAAAATAACTTTCTCATTGTTTTAATAACTGAGTAGTCAAATTAAGTTCATGGGCCAAATGGGGTCCATATGTTATTTTTGTCAGGATGCATAAATAATATTTTGTTAGAACAAATACCATTTAACATTTATTTATTTATATGTTCTCTGTTTTGACTCTATAATTTCAAAACTTAGTAGTTGTGACAGAGACCGCAAGCCTACAAAGGTTAAATATTTGCTACCTACCCCTTTTTAGAAAAAGTATCATGATCAATGATTTATTCCATTCAAATAAGTTAATGGTATCTTTATAACTTTTTCTAAAAAGTTACTTTATTAATGACATTGTAACAAAGCAAGTGGTAGCTGGCAGTAAGTGGGGCAATTTGTACTGACAACCTAACACTGGCATTTGCATGCTCTTTTAATTCCATTAATTAGAAATCCACAAGAGTTGTCAAGTTTGAATATTCATTTTGGTTAATCTTATTAATATAATTTACTCTAGTACATTTCTGATGCTATCTTCACACAGAAATTACTCATACTTAATGGACTAATAATAATAAAAAAATAAATGTTTGGGACTTATCTTGTGTTCCAGGCACACAGCTCCTAATATCCTTGCAGTCTCTGCGATGATCAGTGTGTCTTACACACGGATGGCATGATTGGCAATTAGGGTGCCCTAGAAAATTTCAAGATGGGGGATAGGCCCAAGACAAAGGGCCATAGAGAGTGGGAACTTAAAATTCTTGCAGCTGACCTCCCAGAAAGGAATGTGAAACGGAGATTAGGTTTATCATCATTGACTGGTGATTTCATCACATTTGCCAATATAACAAAATATCTGAAACATGTTAAAACCCCCTAAACACAGACAATAGAGAGCTTCCAGGTCAGTGGAATACATTGTGGTGCTGCGACGTGGTGTGCCTGTGAAGAGCCTGAAAGTTCTGAGAGTCCCAAGTTCTCCTCCTCCATACATTGCATTTCATCCGTCTATTACTGATTTATATCCTCTATAATCAAACAGTGTTTGTAAACAAAGAGTTTCCCTGAGTCTAGGGGAGCTTTTCTTGCAAATGACCACGCTAAAGTTGAGGGTGCAGGAACCCTCAGACCTTGTGTCAAGTTACACGGGTGGGAATCCCGGGACCTGAAACTCGCGTCTGGTATCTAAGGGCAAGGCAGGCTACTGGGACACAGCCCTTGAGTGTGAAGTCTGAGGCTAACTTCAAGAAGTTGATGTCATAACAGATTTACTCAAAAAGCTGGTTCATTTATTTATTTATTGGCCACCAAATTACAATGCCCTGCAGTGTGTGATAGAAAAGTACAGTGAATGCTTAAATTGAGAAACTTTCACAGTGAAAGACACATTGCCATTAATTCCCCTAAAAATCCTCCCCCTCACGTCAGACACCCTTAATCCTTCCTCCAAGTCACTTTCTGATTCAGTTCTGGAGCTCCTCTTTTGTGAGCAGCTTTAGTTGTGCTGTCATGGCTGCATCACTGTTCTGAATTGATTCAAAATTTTGGTTTTTTATAGTCATTTTGACTTTGGGGAAGAGCCAGAGTTGTACAGTGCCAGACGCAGTGAATAACGTGAAGGGAAAGGCACCATGTTTTTATGCCACTGGATGGCATTCGGGCAGCAACATCCATCATATCATATTTCAAGAATTCGAATCTTTTAAAGGCACTCACAAAAGAAGGTTTCCAGAACTGCTCTACAAAGTGGCAAGAACTAGGTTGGAGGAACACCACAGTAGTTGGAGCACCTGTCTGGAAAGCTCATTGCCCTGAGTTTGATTTCCCAGCACCACATGAGCTGGGAGTGATGGTGCACTCCTGTAATCCAGCACTTGGGAAGCTGAGGCAAGAGGATTGCTGTGAATTCAAGACCAGTCTGGGCTACACAGGGAATTCAGGACCAGCCTGGATTACAATAAAGCCAGACTTTAATCTCAAAACAAACAAATAAAAAATGAAAGAAGGAAAGAAAGAAAAGAAAGTGGCAAGAATAGTGAGATAAGTGTGTTTGAGGAGAGGAGTAACTACTCTGAGGAGGAATGATAACAGCATGTCTTACTATGACAAGTTTTTCTAAATTTGAACATTAACTACATATTGATATTTTGATCATCCCTGGTAGTACTTCAAAATCAATCTTTTACTATACATTTTTGGTAATTTATAGGGTGTATACTTTCATAAAACTTTGACTTGATTAACTTAAAAGTCATGTGTTTTTTTTCTGGTTCTTTGATAAATCATTACAGAGTGATAAGTCTAGTAAAAACATTTTTTGGAGTATAGTTTTTAGTATTAAGAATATTTACTTCTGCAGCTTCTAGTAATAACTATAAATAGAGTCCATAAATTTCTATTTTATCTCCACTTCTATATCTAGCTACATGTACAGCTTCATATATCAAACAAGAAATGTCAAATTATAATTTTAAATATATAAATTTTGTCTAATATTGCTATTATTCCATGTATAAAATATTTAGAGGGATTAAACACCAATCTCTATAATTAGTCCTAACAAATTTGTATTAGTTGCCTAAAATCCCTGTGAAATCTATATGCTATCTATAAGATGTTTAGAAATTCCTTCCCAGTGCCTGCTTGTAAAAATTTCATGCACCATTTTTCTTTTTGGGAGATCTTTAGGTAACTTTTTTCTGTTATCTTCAGAATAAATCTAGAAAGTAATGTTTCTCTGAAAGAATGAATTTACCTAATTTGCTGAAGCAAGGCCTGGTATCAAGCCCTGATAAAGACAGTTCTCCACATCAGTAGCCACCCTTTATTCTTTGCCTGGTAAAAGAGAACTCTTGATGGTAACTGGGCACATGGCTGCCTGAAAAAAAGTAGATCTTCTAGACAGTCTTTGATCTTGTCTTTTTAATTAAGTAATGAAGTTCCAGAAAATAAGTTGTAGGTGAAGTATTCTATCATCTTCTAGGAAATCTCCTTAAGAGATGACTAGAATGGTTTTGTTGTGTCTTTTTTTCTTCATGTTATCCCCCATCCTGCTTTCTGAAATTTGTTTGCAATGGCTGAGCTCTATTCTCTTCGGTGAATTATGAGGATGAGGGCCACGTTCTAAGGATGGAGGAGGTATGAGTTGATGAAATAGACCTCCCTAACAGCGACATGGAGATGACATATCCACATCCACTTACCATTCTCAGGCTTTACTTTACATGAGAGATTAACCACTGTTTCAAAATATTAAAGCTTCTGTTATATTAGCTCGATTATGTATATTGTTTCTTGACCTACTCCTACTGAATACAATACTTTTGTAATGATTACTACTCAATCTCAGCTATTGTAAGGTAATTGAAATAATATGGAAACACTTTCATATAACATATAGATACTTTGGGTGCCTGAAGAAACTGTTTAGAAAAGCACACCAGTACCAAGAAAGTAAGCCAACTGCATCCAAATTCTTTTGAGTTGAATCATTCATCTTACGTCTTAGGCAGAATTATATTTTATGACCCTGTAAAGACCTTCAAGAAAACTCTATTGTTTTAGATGTCAAAGAAATACATAAAATGAGAATAAAAATGGCCTTGTATGCATTGTGAATTGTAAGGCAACCAATGCAATAATACTTTATCATTAGATTTCAATGGTAAAGGCTTTGATTGATGAAGAAAGCAAGAATAAATCAAATATAAAAGTATTCTTTGAGAATTAATTATAACCACTGATCAAATTACTTGAAAAATACCTCTCATATGATTTTCTTCCAATATAGATTCAATAAAGATTAAGTGTATATGACTAAACAATAGTAATATTAAAAATTCTTATTAAATGTTGCTTTACAGCAAATTCTTGATTAATTATTTTTATAACAATGCCAATATTTGGAAAAGTAGCAGTGACCCATACCTAGGTAGGCTTAATTTTCCAGCTATGGCTTCAAGTGTTTTATTTTTAGCATTTATAACTACAATTCCAAATGACTGCCACTCAACAAGCAATCTTCACTAGTTCATTACATTAAAAATATATTTACCACCCACCATGTACTAGCATTATTCTGAGAACTGGGATACAAAGTTGAATGATATAGATATATATATGATAATTTAAGTATTTTGGAGCCTTGTGCTAAATAGTAACAAAAGAGATTTTGAGGGTCACCCAACTCTAAACATAGAAGGCTAAGATCAGAGATGACAAAATAATTCAATTATTCCCAGCCAAAGAGCAATTTTTGAAAACATAACAAAGCAGCATGAAGATAATAAACAAAGGAGAGTTGTGATGGTTTTTTAAAATACTGCTTTTTAGTTGCACATAACACTTTTTGGCCCAGAGAGGGCTTTGTGCTTTGCATCCAATAGTTGTATTTTGCAAGAGAGAAACCCAGTATGAGAAGCTAACATGAAATCCTGGCCAGAGATCTTCTCTCTGGCTCTAAGGTAGGATTAGGAACAGAGCTTATCAGTCCTTGTTTCCACCACAGCTGTTCAGATGGCAACCCACCACCTTGCCCTTATTCTTTCAGTCACTCAACACATATTTGGGTCAGCTCTCCCTTGTCCCACACAATCTACTAAGCACGAGAAGATGAAGGAAAGCCCAGCTGCAAATTTGCGAAGAGGAGAAGCTCTCTAGAATGTTTGGAGATTAAAGCTTTGCGAGTGGTGACCGATGGTGGAGCAGGAGGCAGGCACACAGGAAGTCTTTCTGGGGGTGAGTGCTGCCCGTAACACAGTCCGTGAAACTATGTTTAAAGAAAAGCCAAGACAAGCAATCACAGGCCATATTTAAATAGAAACAACCAGTGCATATGTCATTACTCCTGGGTATGATGCCGTTATCTACATTGTGTTGGTACAGTGCACCCGTTTGAAGTAACCTTTGATGAAACTCCCGCTGTTAATCGCTTTAACTTGCTTACAATAATTACTTTTGATAGGTTTTTCTTTTGCTCTTGTACCTTTTTATTATGTTTCAAAATAGGAAACAAATTACAAACCAATTTTTAAATAGACAACTGTTTCTAGTAAAGTTTGACTTATTTTGAGATTTAAGTACTGAAAGCACATACGATTTAAGAGACTGAATCTGATTAGAGAAATTTGAAGCTAATCGGCTTTTCTTTCCACTGACTTCAGGATGGGAAGTTTCAAACATACGTAGGAGCTCACAGTCGTTGTCCTGCCAGAATGGCAGCCTTCTTTCGGGGCCTAGAATTTAAAGACTTAATAAGGATCACCTAAGACTTGCATTAATGCTGGAGGTTATAAACCTTTCCAAATTACCTGCTGAGGCAGGTGACGGACCTCAGTGGCAGCAAGGACTGTTTGTTGGCAATGATCCCGTGTGTCTAACTCAGTGTTTTCTTACATGGCCCATCTGACTGCTTGGCTACACGCTGTATGGTAAATCCTCATCCTCTGCCAGACAAGTCTGTGATTGATCACTGTCTATTGGGGAAATCTCCCACTCCAGCTCTGCCACTGATTGGCCTGGCTCTGACATTTATTACGTGCACACAAGTCTCCTGAGCCTGGTGCTGCCCAGACCTGACCGCTGCTGCCTGGTCATACTTTTCTGAAGGTCTTGCTTGCAACCTCACCTGCGCCAACCTGATGTGATGGATGGCACCTGTCACATTTTAGTTTCCTCTGATCTAGCATCATGCTCATTAAAGTAATTCATAAGAAATTCATTCTTATCATAGCATCAGATCCTCCTGTCACTGCTGATGGCTGCTTCTACAGAGCTCCAAGTAGCTCTTGAATTTTATGCCTTATCATTACGTACTAAAGAAAAAATAATTTCAATGTGTCTTATTCCAGTAGGTACAATTTCAGAGAAGAAATGCAATAGGCCCAGCTGCGGTTGGGGATGAAACTCTAGATCAATATATAGGGACAAAGCCAGGGAGAGTGTGTGTCGCCCAGCTTAAGACCTTAAACTTGCCACTTGTAACCAATGAACAAAGACGTGGTGGATATATAGGTGGACAGTTTAGCAACTGAGGCAGACAAAGGCATAGATGTTACCAAACCCAAAAACTGTTTAGTAGGCATTATTAGAATTCCAGATCCAATTTTGAGTCTGTAGACAGGTGCTAGAATTATAAGAAATAAAGGACAGATGGAGATAAATGCTCCCAAATATCCTATCTTTTTATATTTTACCCATACAGGTAAGTGGTAACAAAAAATCAAAGCAGACTTTGGAAAAGGATGCAGGTGTCATACTATGAGGATTCCTATGGCAGAACCTTATGCCACACAGTATAATCTCAAATTTGTAGAGATTCATAAACTGTGCAATATCAAAATTTTTAATATCTCTCTGGCTCAGATGTGATGTTAAGATTCAAGGAAGACAGAGATGGAGAAGAACACACATGCGTGCATGTGATTATAGTGTAAAGCATTAAAGGCAAATGGAGGAGCGAAGACTAGCCTTCCTGAACATCTAATTTTAATGTGTTATTGAGTATGAAGATGTGTTGTAATGTGTGAGGGCTGAGTGTAGGTGAGTGAAAGAAGCTATGAGCGGTGCTGGAGAATAAGTTCTTGAAAGTGGAAATCCTTTGAATCTTAAAGATTCAGAAGTAAAGAAAATTGAATGAATTTCAGAATGAAAGAACAGAATGCAAACGAGTAGGGAATGTAATAGTCATGATGCATTTAAGGAACCACGAAACATTAAAAGTTGCTAGAACAGAAATGAAGGAGGTAAGGTTGAAGAATCATCAGACCTGGGTGGCAGATTAAGGTTTTCAGTGACAAGGTAAAAATTTAGACTTTTTATTAGAGTTGGTGGAAAAAAATGAAATGATCTAGGCATGGTTCAGTCTAAGAACAATATGAAGAGTGGGTATGATGGGTACTAGACTGGGCCCAGGAAGTCTTACTAGAAGATCGTTGTAATTATCTGGGTGAAAGTTGTACAGAAAGCCTGAATTTGACAACAGCTGTGGTATAAGGAAGCATATGGTGTTAGAAGAGAGGAAGTTCAAGAGAAACATAGCAAATTTTTTGGTATTTTAAAGCCATCAGTCAACCAAAGCTTTTACACAGTTTCACTATTTTAAAAATCACTAAATCTGGGGGCTACTTAATCTGTTATAAATCAATACAACTTTCCTATATGTTTGTGACACTTCAGGATGAATCTAGTCTCTCAGATCTCTTATCTCTTCCAAAGAAGGGACCTCTGTAAAGAGAATACTTTGACCCCTTATACAAAAGAAGGAAAGGGGTCAGACCTAGGAAGGTGTCATAAATGGGGCAGCATATAAATTTTGCTTCCCCATGTTGCTTGCTTGCCTAATGTTAACCAAGTGTGTTTTCTAAGGATACAAGTAAAGAAAATCATATCTATGCCTAATATTGCATTGCATTTCCTAACCTTTTAGGGTAATGAACATGCACTGACAAGAGGTTTGTTTTATTTGTAATAACCAATGTCTTAATTGTCCTCCTCAGAAACTAATGTCCTTAGGCCTCTCTAAAATGTAAATTAAAAGTAATCGTCTCTGAGTTATTCTTAGATTGTTTCACCCAGTCTGATCTTCCCATCTAGGTCTTAGTGCAGTTGGAATCTAATTGGCAGAGATGACGCTTGAGGTTCCTTCCAGCTCCCTAGCACACAGCTAATCAGCAGAAATTCTACATTAATGATACAGTTGCTGTAGGTCAGCAGATGAAAGCAAAGCAGAGGTGAAAATCTTAGTGAACATGGATAAAAGATTAGCAGTAAGTTAAATTTCAGTGTAATAATTATAGACCAGTAATGACAAAATTCTATGCATATTGTAATTCTATATTTATTCACAAAGCTTCCTTTGTCCTGTCACCTCCAGTTCAGAGGGAAAGAGAATACATCTCTTTTCCATGCTTCTTCTCTCATTTATTGCAAACATAGATAACAATCTCATCTGTGGTGATATAGTCAAGTTAGTAGGTTAGTAGTAAACATTCCGTGTCACTGTGGCTGCATGCACTCATGCATGGTATCCAGTCAACTCTTACTTAACGATCATTACTTTATACATTGCTATTTTTGTCTCTCAGATATTGATAGATTAGGCCATGGCACCGTATTGGTGTAGAAGATGCCCCTTGAGAGTTTTTTTTTCCCCTGCTTATTTTAAAATGTGATGCACTAATTGAAATATTATACCCATGTCTCGTAAATATGTATAGTTATCATTTCTTACTATTTATCAATTTAAGAGAATGAATAATCAAAAAATGGGTATATTTTGAGCTACTTTAGAAGCAGAAAGTTGTGCTATAGCCTCTGACATTCCTGTAGGCTGTAGGGGCCTCTTTCAAACCCAGACAATTTACAGGGAGGGATGTTGCCATGGTTTGGATCTTGAGCATCCTCCAAAAGCCTCAGGTATTTGGAACTGTGTGTTATTGGGAGGTAGGGCCTGGCTGGAAGAGGCAGGGTGAAATGAATTATGATTTATGTTTAAGGTTTTTACTTGGAAAGACTGTCAATTTGTTGAGAGTGGGGATGGCCGAAGGCAGAGATAGAAGATGTTTGTTATTGACTTATAGATCAGAAAATAAGGACGCAGCACCTGCCCTGGCAGGGGTGGTGGCAACTAGTAGCTTGAATTAAGTCAGGGAAGAAAGAAGAAACATTGGCGCAGCTTCTTCCTGGTAAAGCCGAACCTTTTGCCTGAGTCTTTGGGCTCTCTTGGTTTCTGTCTGCAATGTGGTGAGCAGCCCCCTGTCTCTGCCAAGCGTCTTCACTGTTGCCAACTGCCCATGAATGGGTTGTATGAGCCCTTCTGAAACCGTGAGTTAAATAGATCTTTCTTCCCATAAGTTGTGAGTGTTGGGTATTTTGCCACAGCAATGAGATAAGTAACCAAGATAGATGTGTTCCTGGATTGAATCATCAGAGTAATGACTCTCACAACACATCTTAGTCTCTGTATGATTCAGAAGTCAAGCAGACTTCATCCTGCTCTGCTTTTTAGGACATGCAAAAGGGAGGAAAGGGTAGCCTGAGAAATAGATGTTTTCCTACCAGCTATGAAGAAAATAAGTCATTACAAGCTGTATAGATGGAACATTAAAATATACGGTGTAAACTACAGTTGCTCAGTCGACTTACATTACCTGTGAAGACAAATGGTTTAAGGCACATTATGTTCTAAGCTATCTATAGTCTGAGCTATTTTTATCAATTGAATTTTTTGATAAATTAATGCAGACTGGACTGAAAGGAATAAATCTAACAAGGAAAAACCCAGTAAGAAGGAATACAGGAGCAAAAATCTTTAGGACCACTCACTCAGACTATTCTAGTCTCCATGCCTTTTGGATGGGCCATTTAACTAATTCTCCTCAACAGGATATTAGTGAAAGTGATACATTACTCTCTGTCACCATCAGTTAAAAATCAATGTTACTTCCTCAACCCTCGTACTCCCTGGCTTGTCCACATGACAAAAGGCAAAGGATTCTGGATGGTGAGCGAGTCCACTCACCACCCAGAATGAGCCACTGACTCATAGCTGAAAGGAGGGCCACAGAGCTGAGCTGGTGCTACAATCAAGAAGTCAAAGTGTGCTGGGTTAAACCACCTGAGACTTCAGGGTTTATTTGTTTCTGCAGCATCAGCTTCATGATTAAGTGAACAGGAAACAGATTTCGCATACTACATTGAGTGTTTAAATGAAGTTTCCACTACCAGTAAGCTCTGTGACTTGACCTTTCTGAGCTTCAGTTTCAGGAGCAAGAGTCTCATTAACCAGCCTGAACATGATAAGGGGCTTCAACTCAGGAAATGAAATGGCATGAATCTTGTAGCTGTGACATTCCGGAACACATGAAACTTCCAAGGACCTAGGTGTGGCTGCTGAGCTCTCCCACGTGTACACCAGACTTGCACAGGGCATCTGATGTAGTAGAGAATATTCAAGCCAATTTTATTTTGTCTCAAGAGTAAATGGTATGATCTTCAACTCTGGCCTTGACTCTGGACTCTGGCTTAGATTTAAATTAAATCACACATACTAACACACACACACACACACACACACACACACACACACACACACACACACATGCGTGCACACACACACAAATACCCATGCTTGGGTTCTAATCCAAATCAATTTAAAGAGTTTCTCTGGAGTGAGATTCAGACCAGTGATATTTTTTACAGTTACACAGGTAATGCCAATATATAGCTAGCATGGGAAATACTGAGTGTAACTAGAGGCTAAGTTTCCATGAAAGCATCTAAAACCACTTTGGAGTTTTTTTTTTTTTTTTTTTTTTTTTTTTTTTTTTTTTTTTTTTTTTTTTTTTTTTTTTTTTTTTTTTTTTTTTTTTTTTTTTTTTTTTTTTTTTTTTTTTTTACTTTTCTGTCTCAGGTGAAATGGTTCAAAGCCTGAGGAAAAGAAAGGAACATCAGGTGGGTACAGATGTGTGGAACTAGAAAAGGAGAGAATTTGGGTAACAATTTCTTAACAACAACAACAACAAGAAAAGGAATAATACAGGGCAATTTTGACAGAAATTACATGGAAGAAAAACCATTATAAGATTACGATCATTTTCTTCTCAGTCTTCACTTTATTTTATATTCTTAGTCTACCAGAGGCATGAAAAAATGTGAAGAAACCACAGGTATGCAAAATGAATATTCAACATAGAAAAGATTTTTCCTTTTTGGTTGCTAGAAATTGAACTCAAGATCTCACCTTAACAGATAAAACTTTTATAATTGGTAGATGCATAAAATAAGTAAAATATTAACTAACAAAATATTACAGAAGTAGGGACACAGAATAATTTCTGGTGATGCTTTCTGTTCATAGCCATTAAAAGATAGGTTGAATATCTAAAAATCCATAGGTCAACATTTCTCAAATGGGGAGAAAATTTAGCTCAGTAATCCATAAATTTCTAGTTCAGATTCCCCATTTATCCAATCTGTCTGTGGTGTTGCTGATCTAACTCACATTTAGCAAGAAAGATCAATTTCCTACTAGACATAAATGAATGCTAATGAAAAGGCACATACTAATTTCCTTTAGTTATTTATAACTGCCACTCTTAAATTTATTTGATTTTTGGACCACTGAGGTCTCGTGGGATGGCAAATTTGAAAATATCTTCTTGTAATGAAAATATTTATTGGATAGTAATGTGTTGATTATTTGGCTTTAATCATTTAAAAAGGTTGCCAAGGAGCATACAACTTACTTACATTAAGTTGCACTGGTGCCAAAGCTTTTTCTTCACTTAAAATCAATGGCAGAATTCCTCATAACTTTTACTGGTCGTGCAAAAATATTCAGGGTTGCCTAGATTAAATTAACCATAGGGTCTTTTCTCACCAATGTACTTTTAGCTGGAAATCCATATAATAAAAATATCCAGGAAAATCACCAGTAAGTTATTTTAAAGCCAGTTTTGTATTATACCAATCAATTCTTCAGTTCAAGTTTCCAAGGATTGTTTCTTTACTCTTGCATCACTCAAGTACAGACATACACTAGACACTTAAGCAAGAAATTGAAATCAATTCTATAAGAAGGTCAAGGTCATTTTTTAAAAAGCAAATCACAGAAAAAGTGCTGTGAGAACCATGCCTACAAAAAATGGTCATAGGAGCCTTCAGTTTTATTCCAGTTTTACTCCCTCCTACTATTCCCCATGCCGTGCATTACAGCTTAAGCTCTCCCTCTGTCATATCTGTGTCAGCAGTGTCATTAGATTCCTAATGCTCCTAAGAGCATGAAGTCTTCTATGAAGGGTTCAAGTGAGGGATTCACATCGCACACCTCTTATAGAATCTAATGCCTGGTGCATCCAGAGTGGAGCTGAGGTGATAACGTCTGTCCCTCAACCACCCACGGAAAAATTGAAAGCAGTCTTCCATGAAACCAGTCTCTAGTTCTAGAAACTTGAAAACCACTTTTTTTAATCATTTCTCCTCCTTCAATCCTTTTTCCCTGCTCTCTCCCTAGTTTCATGTGTTTTTAAGAAGAGTTTTATGTGTATAATGAATTTGTGATTATAGTCATGCCTCTGTTGTCCGTACTTAAAGCCCATCTTACTTTCCTTTCTAACCTTCCTCTTGTCTAAGAGGGACACACATCTTTTTATGTTAGTCACTCCAGATAATATCCTAAGAATTGTGGGTACATGGTGATCTAGGATATGTCACATTTGACGTCTACCAGGAAAGTTAGACAGCCACACACGAGATACATCTAATGCCTAAGATAATAAGGAATGAAGAAATTGGTGTTAAATGGGCTTTGAAAGGTGAGTTAGTTGAGAAAGAGAAGAAAACTTTCAGCAAGGGGAAGCAGGCATAAAAGTGAGGGCACAGGCCTCGGTTAAGAGAGAAAAGTTTGGTATAGCAAGTGCCATATGTACTTTTGATGGTAATTGACTAATAGCTGCAGTTGAGCAGACACAAAAACTAACTCATCAAGAGCCTGGCCAGCCACAGTCAAATGGAGGCTGTAAAGAGCAAGGCTGAGTGGCAGGAACCATGCTTCGTTTTGGGAAGATGCAAGCAGAAGGCAGATTGCCATGAGCAAGAGGAGACAGAAGCATCACTTGGGAAGCAGACCTGGGGCAAAGCAAAGCCTTGCTAAGAGTAGTGGTTGAATGGGGATCTTCTAAAAGGTGCCCATTTCTGAATTCTGAGGACCTGAGATTGTTACATGTTTCACAAGTGTCTTTGCAGATGAAATCAAATCAAAGATTTGGAAGTATACAGTTTATTCTTGACATCTGGGTAACCTCTAAACTCAGTGACAAGCAACCTTACAAGAGACACCCAAGGGACATACGGTAGACAGAAGAGTCCACAGTGGCCATGTGGGCAGAGGTCCTGGCATACACCAAGGAATAATAACAACTTTCATAACTGAAATAGGTTGGAAACCTCTTTTTGGAGGTTGTGGTAGTTGGGATCCAGAGGAAGGCTGGTCCTGCCTGACACTTCTATTTCAGACTCCTGGTCCTCGGAACTTTAAGAAAATACAGTTGTGTTGCTTTAAGCTAAGTTTGCTAATTTCTCAAGTTACATGCAACTAACACAGCAAAGTGAGACAGTGACACAGGAGGAAGAAAAGAACATGTGCATCAAGCTCAACAGAAAAGGACCTGATTGTACTCATCAGCAAGAAGCCCGAAGTGAAGCTGGACAGGCGAAGAGGAGGTTGTGTATGTGACAAGCTGCTGGGTCTGGGTGTGCAAGGAATGCCAGAAGGTAAATGGTAGATCAGGCAGGGTGGAAAAGGATTATGTTTTTGATCAGTGGAATGGAAAATTGAAAAGGGAAAAGAAATGAACTGAGTAGAATATTCTTCTTGTCTGAAGAGGGATATGCAAGAATGTAGGAAGAGAAGAGGAAAGAGCTGGAGTAGGAGAGGAACCTAAACTATGCCCCCAATAGAGGCAAGCCTTACCAGCTTATGCCGCCATAACAAACAGCACAGGCTCCGTAGCTTAGGTGGCAGACATTTGTTTCTTACAGTACTGGGGCTAGAAAGACCAAGGTCAAGGTGCTGGTAGAGAGCTACTTTTTGGTGTACACATGGCAGCTTTCACAATCATTTTTCAGAGACAGGAAGTGATTGGTATTTTTTTCTATGAGGGCAGCAACCCCACCATGGAATTCCACCTTCCTCATCTCATTTAAACCTGACTACCTCTCGAAGGCCCCATCATCGTAACACCCTCACATTGGAAGCAGAGCTCCAAAATACTTGTCATGTGGGGAGACAAACATACATACCGGCTGTTAGCCACATGAGAGAGAGTCAGTCTGGAACTTTTCAGGGTCTTGTGAGATCTACTTAGAATAGCAGTGGAGAGCTTGGCTATCAAGAGAGCTCATTTGTATGAACAAGTTGACTGTAGACCACACACAGGAGGAAGAAAATCAGTGGCCACTCTAATTAGTGAGGCGACCAGGCCAGTAGAACAAAAGCTCTAGTTTTGTGGGCTGCCATCAGAAGAGCACAACATCTTAGAAAAATACCTACAGCTGGAGCTAGGGTTCAGGTCTATAATCCCAGTACTCTGTAAAGCTTAGATAGGAGAATCATAAATTGGAGTCCAGCCTGTGCAACTTAGTGACTTAGGGAGAACTTATCTCAAAATCAAAAATAGAAATGGCTTAAGAATGTAGCTCAGTAGAAAAGCCCAGTATCATTTTTTAAAAAAAGTATTTATTAAGAACTGAGTAAGACGTTCCCCTGCCCTCTTTTTGCTCCATACCTGTCTCTGTAAAGAGAGGTGACCCACTGACTGCTGGCCATGACCAACAGATGGGAGGAAGTCCTGCATAAAATGTAAATTGCTTGCTGACATTTAGATGAGGTATTTAAATTTTCAGAATGGCAATGTTTTGAGACTTAGAAAACTTAAAAGGCTGAAACTCAGCAGAAGAGTCACACATCTTCCCAGTTTTCAGCTTCCTGTAAACAAGTAGTTGGATTGAGCTGTGTTTTACTTAGCATGATTCTTCCATTTATGTTTAGACATTAAAATTAAAGGATGAGATTCTCTCTAAAATTTTTGAGTGAGGGACATCTTCTCTTGGGATCAAAGATCCCTAAGATAGATCCCTTTAAGATAGTAAAGGTCCAACTTGAATGGGTGCATCCCTAATTCTCGAGTGCTAAGTTGAGAATGTATACCTAGAAATGTTTGATGAGGGTTTTATTTTTTTCATTTTTAATTCTTAACGAAAATTTTAGACAAACCTCCCTGAAGCATCACACACAGATTTCAATTGTTTGTCCTAGTCAAGGGAGAGTTGGTAGCAAGATAAACACAAAAGACCCCAGATTGAGAGCTGGAACTGAAAGGCCTTTTCCAATCTGCTCACAGGAGCTCTCTCTTCCCCTTTGGTTCACCACTTAATCTTTCACTCTCATTTTCTTCATCTGTACAGCAGAGATAATGGGCCCCAATTTCATCTCATGCTATCTCGATGGAAGGACTCCCACGGTTCGACCGAATGAACATTTGACCAGTAATACCACTTATCTGCCTCTCTCAAGTGTTGTAAGAATTAATCACAGCCTGGAAAGTGTGCTGAAGATGAAGATGAACATCAAACACACACACACACACACACACACACACACACACACACACACACACACACACACACACACACACAGAGAGAGAGAGAGAGAGAGAGAGAGAGAGGGAGAGGGAGAGAGGGAGAGAGTGTGCTAATGAGCATTATTGAAAGTGTCATAGGATAAGTATATTTTAATGAATATTTTAAAAATACAGAAATGAATCTTGCTTGCTTGCCCTGCTGACTCAATGCCTCAGGGTAAAAAGGAATATCTATGATAAATTAGTAGAAAAATAAAGACAATAACAGGATCTGACAAACCACGACATTGATAGTGAATTGTTCTTTGCATCCTAAAATTTCAGCCTAAATTTTTAACATCAAGCATTGATTTATGCACCCAGACTCTAATGAAACCAAGCAGTGTGTCTTGGAAATTTAGAATCAACCATAAGCAAGGCAAAGGACTAAAGACAGAGACGCTGAGAAATAGAATCAAGAGAAAAACATCAAGGCTACTACTCTGCTCCCAGTGCAAAGTGCACCATAGGCAGAATTCATTTCTTGTGTATCAAATTTGATAACTGCCTTCTTTGTAGTTGCTATTGTTTTTGATCTCTTAAAAAGAAATAAGAATATGAAGATTGCTTACTTAGGAGGATTCTCAGGGAACAGGTGAATTGCATAGTAAATTTGATTGGAAATAGAGCTAATAATTATCTTTGGGTTCGTTACATTTGCAGAGCAATAGGACAAGAATAAACTACTTATGAATTCAAATAATTTTAAAGAAAAATAAAGTCACCGTGTCCTTCATATACATCAATTCTTTCAGGATATTTTATTTCAGAAAATAGGAATAAACTATTTCGGCCCATACAATTTCTTCTGATCTTTTCACATGTGAGGATGAGATAGGACAGTTTCTGTTTCTTCTTTTGAAGTACTTCAGCTCCTTGTATACATAAAACAAGCATCCATGTTATCTACATATTTAAATCCAAATAATATCTTATGTTTTATATTGTTTATCTCTGTGTTGTGATGTACCAGGGCACCATAGTTAATGATGGACCTCATATACCCTAGTCACATTCACATCAGTGGACACAATACCTGACACCCACAACTTAACACAGGAGAGGATGATTGGGCTCAGGGTTTCAGAGGTGTCAGTCCATGCGTAGTCATCTGGCAATGGCAGAGACTCTAGGTAGTAGGGACTCGTGGAGGGGTAGGCACTTATCCCAGTATGGCCAAGGAGCAGGGAGCAGCCAGGGGAGGGAGACAAATAACCTCCCAGGTCACATCCCCAGTGACCTATCTCTCCAAGCTTTCACCACTTTCTAATAGCAAATGAACTCATCAGTGCATTATTCCACAGTTGAGTCCAATTCCCCCACCATCCAGTCAGTTTTCAAACACATACGACTTTTAGAGGACATTTCAAATCAAAACCATTATATCATAAAACATTTAAGGTTATTTTTTCTTTTCTTTTCATATTGATAAAGTTTAGAGCACTGGAGTGCATCAAAAAATAAGACTCCATGATAATAATGATAATTTCAGTAGAGTAAATTTACTATCATTGAAAACATTAGAAGATTGCATTATAAAGAAGAGACTGTGGAGAATTCATTTATTGAGAATATTAAAGAGAGAGTTTAGAGTCTGCTCTTGAGCAAGGGTCCTACTTTTAAAAATTAAGTCCTTTGTTCTATAGTCATTTGTTTCATTCTTTAAAAAGGAAACTAATGATTTGAGTTAGATGATCAGAATTAAAACAAAATTCCATTTGGAAAGTATGTTGAATACTACTACACTCTATTGATAAATGTTAAAATATTATTTAAAAATGACTGAAAATTCTGACTTGAGAAATGATAGGTTTAGAAATTTCCTTTTAACTTCTCTTTCAAAGACAGTAGAACACACACACAGACACACACGTATATGTAAAATCTTCCTTTTTCCAAATTTACTGCCTTTCATCTTATTTCTGTTCATTTTTTTGGTCCCTAGTAGTATCTGCCTGCAAACTGTGTTGCCAGGAGACCACTCTGGAAGAATATCTACTGCTGTGGTCTCTTAGAAATGTAAGGTGTGTAACGAGATGAGAAAAATCACCAGTTTTCTCCTGAGCTAGTAGCAGCTTTTTAAAAGTCACAGTGAAATACTTATCTGGATATTACCTATTCAGGTAATCACAATAACTGATGCGTGGGTTGTGAAAGAGAAAAAAGTACCCTTGGAAAATCTAAGTTGTATAAGTCTGTTGAAAAAGAAGATGGGACAAACACCAAATCTATTATTTATGAGACAAATTTTCTGATCCTCCCACATTTCTATTTATTCTGATTTTTAAGACAACTCTCAATGACTCTGTTATCTGTATTTTTAACTCCATCATTTGTCTATTATTCTTTTTAGGATAAAGGAATTTTAAAGTAGCATATTTCACTAACAGCATAAGGATGATTGTAAAAAATCAGTCATAACAGAGACGAAATGCAACAATAACAATTCCTTGTCAACTTGGGGTATTCTGAATAGGGTCTAAGATTAGTCCAGCATGTTTTACTAGTGCCCAGATAGTTCACTATATTACTATGAAATACAGTGATCCACAAGAGACAGTCAGAGCTAATGAATGCATGATGAGGAGTGTGCCCTATTTAAGAAGTTACAGACACTTTCAAGCTGTATTCTGCATTTTTGAAAGAGAGATGAAATGTTTTAAAAATGTTTGTACTCCAAGAGAAACACTCCTATAATTTGGAAATTTTCTGTGAATTAAGACACAAATTAGAATGGTGGTGCATGTTTAAAACACCTGGAGATGAAATTATAATGCCTTCTCTTTAATAATTTTTTATAGTTTTGACACTACTAAGTACACTTTACTTTTCACCCAGTGCCTCAAGATCACAAAAGTAGAGTAAAATAATTTCCTGCATTTTTATCTGAAATTTGTAAAGAGCAATTAAAAGCTCAGGTTATAAGCAAAGATGCACCGCTACATGGAAACTTAGAGGTTACATTCCAGAGAGTTTAAGATGAAACTTTGAATACAAAATTGAAATGAATTTAAAATTTCTGGCTCATTCCACAGTGTGACCACGGGTTGGCTGCTCAGCCTCACTAAGATTTAACATTTCTTGTAAGAAAAATGCACATATTTAATGTCCTTTACTTATAAGGCTATTATGAGAATGAAATGAGAGTATTATGTAACCAGAGTGCCCAGAACATTAGAAGTACTTAATGTACACTCGCTATTATCATGATCATTATTATCACGTTAAATTAAGCCAATGAGATCGTAACCATCTGCGACACAGCTGATGAGGGCAGGCATGGAGCCACAAAGCTAATCGCTAAACTGCCACTGAGAAAATGAAGGAAGTTATACTTAAAACAGCACCTTACCAAGATGGATTTCTGCAGAAAGGAGAAAAAAATAAACAGAAATATTTCTAGTGCTTCTCCTAGGTATGAGAGAAGAAATTGACGAAAGACTGTAGCAAGGAGCTGTTCATTCTTGGGATTTTCCATTGAGGTCCTACCCTAGTCCTATACTATCTCTGCTTTCTTTATCCTTTATTGAGGTATAATTTAGTAAAGAATATAAACAGTGAACATACTGCTTGATGAATTTGGTGAGTTTGTACAAATTCTCAGGAAGCCACTACTACAAGACCAAGTAGAAAGCATCACTCAAGAAATTCCCCTTGTATACAGTCACCCCATAACCTGCTTCTTGAAGGTGACTGCTCTTCTCTTAATGATGTGGGGAGTCAGAATTTTTTTTCCTAACCTGGAAAAAGAGCCCTTCAGTAATCGTTTATGTTCATTCTCTTCCCTCTAGTCAGACTTGAATCTTTACGCATTAAATTTACTTTACTTACCTGTTAGGTCACCTTGGTGCTAGTCTATGGTCAGCCTATTATCAACATAGTTGCTAATCATAATTTATCTGCACTTTAACATTCTTCTACTATTTAGGGAGCTTTCTCTCATTTATTGCATTACTGAGCTATCAGTGCAGCTTCTTGATTCACAATCCCAGTAGTAGTAGTAGTAGTAGTAGTAGTAGTAGTAGTAGTAGTAGTGTTGACTACTATTATATTGTGTTTTTTAAAACATCTTGAGCAAAGGCTGAGGAAGGAGAGTGTAAATGTGCTTTTAAGAAGATGAGGAATAGACAATTTAAAGAGTAATATAAAAGAGAGATGGTGGAAACAAAGAGGTAGACTTTGTGGAGGGAGCAGGGGTCTGGGAAGTGGGAGGAGGAAGGAGGAAAAAGGTCATACCAGGAGAATGGAAGTATTACATATCTGAGACATGCACTGCTAATAAGAAAAAAAAATTAAAAAGATGTAGAGTTGAGATGTTGGGGGAGTTGTAGCTGTAGCTCTTTGGCCTAAGGTTTTCCGGTTTCAGTTCCAGAGTTCAGCTGTGATGGAGCAGCAGAATGACACTTAGCGTCCTTGGCAGGAGACAGCCTTGCATTTCTGCCGTCAGTGTATCAGTGTCCCATGCATTCTTGATCTCAAGCTGTATACCTGACCCTTGGCCTGTGCTGTGCGTCCTTCCCTTCTAGGAAAGCCAAATAGGTTCATTGGCGCATGGGCCTCCGCAGGGTTTTCACCCGATCTAGGTGGTGCCTTCACGCCAAAATGACCCTCCTCTCTCACTTGACTTTTGACCACTTGTTGCTCTACAAGCAAAGAATGTCCTAGGGACTAGAGGATCAAGATCTATAGCCAGTCCCAGAGAAGTCAGCATCATTTCTAGTATGCTTTTCATAACAACATTAGTATATTTTGAGCTTAGATTTTTTTCCCCACTCATTGCGTAAAATATACAGAGGATACAATAACATAATTTGGAAAAAAATCAAATACTTGCTATGAACATCTTAAGCCTGCAGGTTACTGTAATTTCCATGTTCAAGGGCTCAGTTTACTTTCAACTTTAAAATTCACACTCAAAAATAAGACATATGTCTCAATTACTTTCAGTACCAATCCTGTGAAAAAAAGATAACTAAGCCACCAGTTATAAGAGCATAGTATCGCATGCCTCGTGCTGCCTAGAAGAGGGTGTTTCAAGTCGATGAGGCAGAAACAGCACAGTCCCATCTGAGAACATATGTTCTCCTCTGCTGAGGCAAAGAAGAAGCAAATATACATTCTAAGCACTGCTGGATCGCTGAAATGCAATCCCTTAAGAAAGTTAGCCATCTTTATGTTTTTCATTATTTTTGGAATAGCTATCCTTACACAGATTTCAGAATTTAGATTTCTACATTGACCAGGAAATGAGGGCTGAGTTTTGTTTTTAGTGGGTCGGTCTTTCTCTCTTTCTTTCTTTCTTTCTTTCTTTCTTTCTTTCTTTTTTTTTGCAGCCAAAGCATCCAATACACAGAAAAAAGAAGGCAGCCCTTAGAAGACTGGTAGTCATTCAACAACAAAGGATGTGAGCCAAAGAGTTACAAATATAAATTAATCTTGGGGAATAAAATGCCAAAACAAATAACACCCCCCAAAAGAAGTGAAAACCCACCCTAAATAAGAATGAGTTGGATATTAACATACCTTTAATTTTTTAAGTTATCCAACAAATTGTTGAAAGAAAGACTATATAGTGCCTTTTTATTTCCCCCTCTTTTTAATTTGCTTATCACACCTTGACCATTTTTACTTCCCTTTCTCCTTCTCACCCTCTGATATTCTCTTTCCCTCCCCACAAAGTCTATCTTCTTCTTTCTCCCGTCTCTTATTTATTTATTTATGGTTTTCTCCCAGTGCTTTTTACTACCCCCTGAGCATCCGAGGATGAGTATTGAGCTACAGCCATGCCATTTTCTTACTTACGGTAACACACGCATTGAAGCCACAATTGCAGATTGATCATCTATTTTCTATCTCTCTTTGTTTTCAAAAGATAGACTATCAGGTATTATGTTGTGGAGCTGAAAGATTTAAGTTCAAAGTTACCTAGTTAGGGAAAATTTTACAAGTTCAATGACATATGAACAAAGGCTCAAAGCAATAGAAATTTGCCAGTTAGACAAGGTAAGAAAATGTCCCGGTAGAAGGCCTGATTTTTGCAAATGTATGAAATGGCTTATGATGACTGAAAAATAATAAGCAATTCTGTGCGCCTGCTGCAGCTTTTGTAATGAAGATGAGGCAGGATGTGGGCAACAAGTGCAGCCAAGAAGTGGATCATGAGGGAACCTTCAAGCCCAAAGAGACACAGCCAGGTCGTTTATTTATTTATTTATTTATTTATTTATTTATTTTAGGCAGAGTCTCACTTTATATTTTAGACATATGCTTCTGCAGTAGTGTGAAGTGAAAAGAACAGTTAGGAACTGTTCTAGAAATTTTCATGAGAGAAATGAGAGCTAAACTTGAGATTGCATAGTAGAGAGAGGTTAAAACTATATGCGGGAGACCAAGTCTGAGATTTCTGACTTAAGTTACAGCGATAAAGGGATTTTTATGAACTGAGAAAAAGAATCCAATGGGCAAAAATTCTGGAATAGGTAGATAGGGGTAGAAGTGATTTTATTTGTTAAGGATGCTAAGGCACAGGTATGCTTTGGGTATTCAGATGGAAATGAGAAAGTAAATTATTTATGAGATCAAGGCATCTGCTCTGTCATTAGCTGGGGTACTCCAATTGGTGGTTTCATATGTTAGAAAATTACTTCCAATTGTTTTGTACGATTTACAGTGGAGATTCTAGAGAATAAATATTCTTTCATAGTTGGTTTTGATAGCTTCATAGCAGGCATTTTAGTTGAGGGAATTGGACAGTGGCTATTAGAACCCTTGGGTAGATGGCTTGATTGTCTGTATTACTCTAATGTGCTTGAGAGTTAGCACCACCAGTGTTGGTTTGGGAAGAAGCACTGCTGGATCAAAGTGACACATGATCAAAGATAGAATTAACCTGCAACATGACCATCCACTGTAAATAACTGCTCAGGGTCATACATATGCTCTTAGAAAACAATTAGTTAAAAATATAATTCAAACTGTTTCACTACCTTGCACTGTACCTCCCAATGGCTTCCAAGTTTACTCAGTGCAAGAGTTAATTCACAAGGCCATCCACCATCTGCCTCTTTCTCTACACTGCCCTGACTGCCAGTCTCTTTTGTTTCCTCCCTCTCAGCCAGTTTTCCAGATGCACTGATATCTTCACTTGTCTTAAAATATTAATTTTAACGCACTTTTTGCATATGTTTTCACGACTTCAAGTCAAATATTACCTTTTTAAATGAGTCCTTTCTTATGATCCTGATTTAAAATTATCAGACCTAAATCTTATCTACCATATCATTGAAAAAAACAAAATAAAAAGCTAAAGTAAAATACAAACAAATTTATTATATGTCCTTTAAACATCTTAAGTGGACACACTGATACATTTAGAGTTACTGGTGGCACTGATAATGTCTGTATTATACACACATACTAAGCATTGGGACCATTGTTAGAGTCATTTCAGGGTTACATTACAAGGTATCAGACACCACAAACCAATCAGTCCCTGAATAATCAACACACAAAAATGCAGACAACAATCTTCTACTTGAGTCTTGTGATGAGATTTTTCTTCTCACTCATTGGCTACATATTTCTACTGTGATGGAAAAAAAAGATGAACAGAATCCATGTGGGTTACATTAGTAAATATATATATATTTGAATAGACTGAATTTATGCCTGATATGAAAAATGACCCATAAATCACAGTATTTTAACTGACAAAGTTTAATTCTTCCTCAAAGGTTGCTTACTCCAGATGATTCTTTAGGATAGCGCTTGTCTAGGTAGTGACAGTGCTTCTTATGGCCCCGCAGCCTCAACACGTACCTTTCATGCTTGCCACTGGATGGGGAGAGATCCCACAGAGGCTTTTGCCAAACTCACGTCAGAAGTGATAAGTGGATGAATCAATTGCTATACCATTGATAAGTATGGCATCCCTACAATGCAATCACCTTCCAGAGATGCTATGGCTCAACACACGAGACTTTTGGGGTGACGTTCTAGTTCTAAATCATAGCTACCTCTATACTTCAATTTTAAAATAGCTGTATTCGTTTATGTTCCCATCAACAGAGGATGACAAATTTCCTTTCTCTGTGTCCTTGCCACTAGGCATTTGTTTGCTTTCCAGCTGAAATGGCATGGTATGTCATTGAGATTTAGATTTGCACTGAATAGTCTTCTTAAGCTACAGAGTGACACAATACAGAATGGGTAGGAGTAGGACCGAGCAGTCCTGGGCATAAGATCAGCCAGTTGCTATTCCTGGGGCTTTATGTAGGTCTGGAGTCTATGCTCTTCTGGGATTACGTTTTCCATCTGACAGAGTAGGGGAGCAGCACACATCTTGCTTATAGGAGAGGGTTTATAAGTCGTGAATATAAAAGTTTGTAAACAGAATTTACAAATGTAGGCTACCATTTAAATGCTAGGCCGTGAATAATGCAGTATGATGCATAGAAAATCTGTTCAGATAAGATAAAATAAATTACACTTCTATTTTACATCAATATGGATAAAGTTATCCCATTATCAGAGCCACAAAGAATGGTACCATTTTCAGGCCTGCTGGGTTCACAGCTGTGGTACCAGAGCAGAAAATGTTCATGTATCAGCACGGACTTATTTCCTGTCTGGAACATGAAGAAAATGCTGAAAATATTGAGATATATAAAAAGCATTACAAATTATTCAACGTGTATATTTGCAGATTGTGAGATCATTTTCCTTATCACTGCCTTCTATATTTGAAGAATTCAATATTGAAATCTTATCTGGTTTCCTAGGCTCTGCTGCTGCCTGTTAGGTGGGCCCAGGGCTGTTCCACAGCATTCTGCATAGTTAGCACAAGGTGTGACGTTGACCAAATACCAACTATTGGGAAAATCGTATTGGAATGGATTTAAGGACACATGAAACCCTTTTAATAACAGTTTTTGATACATTTGAGTAATTGATGAGTATACTTTTGTACTCAAAAAGATATTGAATGTGTATATAAACATTTTGTTAGCTACGTCAAGGTAGCTGATGATAAGATAATAATGTTAATGATAATAAAGCCAGTGTATTCAAAAAAGTCTTATAAACAACAAACTTTTTAAATATACTTAATTCAAAATGTGAAGCTATATAGGTTCCACTATTAAAAAAATGGTTTAAGAAATAAACTGTCCCTAAGGAAAATTTTTTAAAAAATCAATTTATGGTAGTGTGCCATTTGTTATCTTAAAGAAAATTTATTTTGTTAGTGTGAATCTACGTCTGATAGAAAATACTTTTTATAGTAAGCAGATATTTGGCCCATTGGAAAATGTTGCTGGATTAAAAGAAACCTCTGGCTGATAACGTCTGTATAATACACACATACTAAACATTGGTAGCATCTTTAGAGTCATTTCAAGATCGCAGATGGAGAGCTTAAAGTATTGGACACCACAAATGGATTAGTGTTAGAGTGAACAACACACAAGAAATACAGGCAAATATCTTCTACTTGACTCTTGTCATGAAATTTTCCTTATTGCTGATAGGTTACATAGATCTATGGTGATGAACAACAAAAGATAAATCCATACCAGTCAGACACAAGCAGATACCCACCACCATGTACTGGAAGGCTGGCAGTATACCAGCAATCAGGTATACTTCACTCAACCAACATCCAGAAATATATTCAAAGGCTAAATTTGAAACAAGAGGGTAATAGAACACTGAATTTTATATGATGATTTACATGATATGATCAAATGGGTTACTGGAGAGTGACAGCTTCTTTGTTTTGTTTTGCTGACGATTTATATTGACTGCTGGTGAAAGCAGTAGGGTTTGGGTTATTTTTCCTCCAAAAATATAACTTGGAGAATGATTTTTTCTTTTATTTTTTTTAGACACTTCTACTGCTTTCTTTATATAAAGGGCTGGCTACAGGAACACATTGATAGTACTTTGGTAGAAGGTTTGGAATAAGAAGTATAGAGAGACAGCTATATAAAAATGGAATACTCAGCCTCAGTGTCACTCTCACCATGACAGTTTAGAAATGTGTCCAATTTCTCCCTCCCTCTCTGTCTCTCTCTGTCTCTCTTTCTCTCTCTTGTCTCTCTTTCAAATACACATAATGCTTTAACTATGGCAGTGGCATCAGAAGTCGATTCCTTTCTCACATCTCTTCTTTAATTAGTCTATTTCTTATCCAGATTAAACAGCATCATATTTTCCTTTAATGAACTCCAGCAATGACTTTGCACATGGTCCTTGTGTCTTACATTTTTAGGGGTAAGGTTCACATTGAGGGTTTTGGCAAACTATAGCTTACAAGGCCCAGTTGGGCCTGCTGCTTGTGCTTGAACAACCCATTAGCCAAGAATATTTATCTGTTTATTCATTTAATATTTTAAGTGGTTAAAAAGCCACAACAATCTTGTATTGACATTCAGTTCTCGGTGTTTATAAATAAAACTCCACTGGGACACATCTCCGTGCTCATTTGTTTGAACACTGTCTGCGGCTATCTTTGAGCTGCAAAGAGACTTGAGTAGTTACCACACAGAGTTCGAGACCTAAAATCTTGGCTATTTGGCCAGATAAAACTCAAAGTTTGTCACGTTCCAATGTACTTGAATGGAATTCCCTGGAGTTACGCCCAATCCTAGCATTGCCAGCCAGAGCTGACCGTTCCCTTGTTACCACTCAGCCGTCTTGGTGTCTTTGCTCCTGTTTCCTCTCTGTTCTAGCTGGATCTCTGTTTTCTGTTTGCAGGTATCTTATGAACATGGAAAGCCACACTCACACATAGCAGATCAGGAATGTGTCAAGCTAATGTAATTTCCTGCTGCTAGAGATTCACAGGGTGTTGTGCATTCTTCTGACATGCTTCTCATATACCACCTTGCACTGTCCTTTGTCATGAGCTCACCTTATTTCCCTGTTCTATTAGAGGATCCGTAAAGACTACTAGGAATGGTCTTGGTCACTGTTACACCTTGAAGAGTGTTGTACCTTGGGCACCCAGTAGGGCATTTGGTAGACAGAGTAAGACTAAGAGCGGGAGCCATGCCGACCCTCTGTACACTCGTAGACACAATCCTGCGCTCTGTTGCTGTGTCCTGAGGAAATTCCAGTGGAGTGGCGCATGACCCAAGTTCGTGCTCTAATAAAGCTTCTGTGGGAGGCTCAGTTCCATAAAAAGCAAGCAGGAACTCTGAGAGCTGTGAGCCCAGGATCCAATCCAGAAGTAACACTATTCTGAAAGCTAATCAAGCTCTAAGCATCAGTGAAGTTCATTTCTGAGGTCAGAGTCCAAGACAACTGAGGAAATACAAAGGAGGATAAAGCTGGGACTGTGAAGTCTGGCAAGGAGAAATGAGCGGCTCAGTTCCGAAAAGACTCTGAAGACATGCCTGGGCACAGGATTTAGCCTTAGGTTCAGCTCTTTGCGTCACTGCTTTGGTGTGATGGCTGGGAAGCCAGAAAGCCTGAAAGTGGTCCTGTTCTATGTGGCACTAAAAATGGGATAACTTTAGAAATATTAATAAGAAATACAAGTGTAATTTATCTATCTTATCTGATAAAGTTTATTTTGTGTGTCATACCCCAGTATTCACGTACTCATATTTGAATCACAGTCTAAGTTGGAATTTCTACTTAGAAACTTCAGATTACAACTTGCAAATTGCATCGCTTGTAATGTATCTTTACCTAGGGCTGCGTATTTTACCTGAGATCGTGCTCCCGTATGCGCTACAGACTTTGAGAGCTATGCTCTAAACAGCAGTGACTTTGTGCTTATAGTTTTGTCTTCCATAGTGTCTATAAATATTTTTTATTTCCATAGTGTCTAAAAATATTTTTAAAATATCAGTACCAGAAATGAACTAATGTTTTATTTTCCTGGGCTCCTGTAATAGGTGATGTTTCTTTTGTACATTTATTTCCACATTCAAATCTTTTTTCCTGACTTGTTTATTTTCCAATTAGTGCAAGTCATTCTGGTCACTAGAATTTTATAGAATAATGATTTGCAGAAACATGGATTTTTATACCAGTCACAAAGCAAATATGGGGATCTCTGATATGGGGATCTGAATCAAGTAAACATTTTTTTTTACTGCCAATAGTGAGTATAAGATTATTGGCATAAATCTGATTTTCTGAGTCTTAATGACATATTACACTGATTTGCATTCTAAGATCATGTATCTTTCCAAGCAGTTCTATTCAAATCACTGCATAATTTCATTTAGTACATAATTTACATTGCTGTGACAGTCTCAAGTTTATGAGAGCCCTTTGAAAACCAATTTGAACTGGAGGGCAAAACATATTTGGAAAATTTTAAAGTATATTAAAAGAGACTCTCCTTCTCATTTGATAAATATTAATGTCTTTATTAATGATGACTCATGAGCAATAAATTATGAAAAACATCTCGAATTTTCAGTGACTACAATAGTATTTGCTGCTACTAAAACTAAAAATCCAAATGTATTTTTCTGAAAATTACAGCTTAAAAACAATGTGAAACTCAAGACTTCTGTTAGATAAGTTCTCTAGTATTGATAGATTTATAGAAGTCTCCCAAACTGTAATCAGTTTTTAATTATTCTCTGAACTAGGTGTGAGTAGCTGTATATATTATACAGAATAATGGTGTTTAAAATAATTTATTGTGCCCTCTAGAAGAGTTATATTTAAAGCAATATTTGCTCTAAAATTCTTTTCTTATTATTAAAACTCATTTACAGGCTACTAAATAATGAAGGGCTCTTAAGAAATCATAAAAATAATGTTTATCTAGGAATTTAAGAATTTACTAAGATAATCTACCCAATTATAACTTTGCCTATAATCAAGGTTAAAAAATAATGTAACTATCAATAAAGTGAATTACAGTATCCTACTAAGAATATCCAAGCCTTCTCCTTCTAGAATCCATTTTTTACTTTTCATATTATTATTATAAACAGCTTTAATATGGTATTACTTCACATCTTTCAAGTACCCTGTCAGGTAAACCTAATTATTTACAGAAGAAGCTTACAACGGAAAGAAAATTGCAGCCTAAAATTATTAATCCATCTAGCTTTGTTTAGTATGTGTAAAATGTTTTCCTTCTCATTGTTTTGTATAAAATTTTAAAAAGAATCAGATGGGGAATCAAGCATATTGAACTTTCTTGTAAAGGGGTGGAAAACTCACAAACTGGGGATAGCGCAAATAATTCTTTAAACCACTAAGATGGTCCAGAAGACTAGCCCACAGGCGCAGACAGGTATTTCTCGGAAATCCCAGCACTTGCTTGTGACCTGGAGAGATAATAGTTTTCTTCTTACTTGGCCTACACCACCTCTATGTCATGTCTCATCAGTTACATCGATTGGCTGAACAAAGTATGGTGACGATCCTAGAGCTTTTACAAAGAAGGATGATTTCAGAACTGAGCAGGCCACGCCGAGCCTTTAGGAGGGCAATGCTGAGACAGTGTCTGGGTTACAAATGCAGAAATTAGCAACTACACATTTTCCACCACCCGAGATTCCCAGCTTAGATCTCTAACATGGCTCTGCTTTGTTCCTCATAGCTTCATATTTATGGCATTCTCAGGCTGCCCTAGTCCTACAAATCAGCTTTCTGATACATTGACAAAATGTAATTTTATTGTAGTTCCTGATCAGTTGACTATTTGAAGGAAGGACCCAAATTTGGAATGCCACTTTAAGTTGCTACATAGTGAGTTTAGAAATCAGTCTGGACTCCAGGAGGAGTCCCTGTCTCAAAAAAAAAAAAAAAAAATTACCTTTTTGGAGTATCCCTGCAATCTTTGCAAGAGGTATCTTTTCTGCCAAAGAGGAGGAGACCTGGTAAATAAGTCCTTTTCCTTTGTTTTTACATTAAAGTTTCACAAACATTTCAGTATACTTTCTAAGGTTATAGATGAGGTCAACTAATTTTTGAAAGTCAAGGCCAAGTCTATTTGTTGTATAATCAGAATAAATTCATAGAAAACATTAGGGATAAGCTTGTTCTGATTTTAACCATTGATGGCATTTCCATCTATTATGTTTAAAGAATTCTCATTAAGCTCTGATTGCAGTGGCAGTCATGAGTATATCTCAATACAAAAACAATGGTCAACAAAATGCTGTTTTAGCTTAGTCTACCTTGTGGTATGCTATTCATAACACAGTCTCTAGGTCAAAAGTAGCACAATCATATTTTAAAGAAAAATATGAGAGATAAAATATTTCTTCATATTTAGAATGAAAATTCATTCCACTTCTTCATCAGGCCTAGGTAGCACGAATAGTATTTTTCTCTTTGTTTTATAATTGCACTGTCTGGGTGTTAGTCATTGTGCTTTTCAGTAAGAGGCATTTGGTGACACAGATTGAGAAGTTTACATTTTTATTTTTGTACAAATAAATTCTACATAAAGTGAAAATTCATTAGCAGTTGCACATTGACATTATGTTGTTCCCTGTGGTACTGTGTCAAAATAGTGCACCTTCTAGAACAAAGACTGCAATATCTTTATCCTTTATACTTTAGCATATTTAAAATGCTTACATCTAGTAGACATCTACTTCTGTTGGATGTGTACACTAGGATATTGCTTGTAACTGACAATGTGGGTAATGTTTCTACATTATTACCGAAACAGGATACCCCAGCCCGATGTAGATCTATTCCATGAGTTCATGAGTAGGTTTAGATAGGATTGGAAGACCCTAAAATCATTTTCAAAGTTGTGAATCTGTTAGATAATTTAATAGTTTTTATCAGAACATTAAAGGAACATGTAGTGGCATTTTCCTTCAAAACGAAACAAACAACAGCAACCAAACAACTCTTGGAAAGTAACTGATGTACAAAAAATACACAAACAATACTTCTAGGACTATTTATATTTTAGAGACTGTCTTCCCAGTTAATAAACAGTTTGATTGCTGGATATTTGTATCTGTTTTGACCCAAGTGAGCTTCTTGCTTTCATGGGTTGAATGTCTAAGGAAAATACTTTATTACTTATAATTTTTCACTAGATACTAGACCTTACTTTATTTCAACTAATAATACTTTTATTATTACCTTTAGCACTGGAGTTCTAGCTCAGGGCCTTCACAATGGGGTAAAATCACAGCACCTTTTTAACCTTTGATTTTGAGACAGGATCTTGTTAAGTTTCCCAGGCTGCAGTTAAACTTTCGTTCCGCCTGATGCAGCCTTCCCGAGTGCTGGAATTACAGGCCTGTACCACCATGCCCAACTTACTTCAACTAACAGTAATTTAAAAAAAAAAATATGCTACGCTGGGGGATGCAATGAGGGCATGTAGTTGGAAAGACACGTTCTTGTCTTTGAGAATGTCAGTTCATCAGGAGAGAGGCAGGCATAGCTGGTGATGAAACGCCATGAAAAACCCTAGTAGGGAGTGGATTCAGAACAGTGTTACACAGAGGATGGTTGAGTACTGAAAGGGGTTAATTGGGACTGAACAAGTAAAAAAGACATTTTTTTCAGTCATAGAAGAAGAAATCAAGAGGGTTCTGTATACAAAAGGCCGTAAGCATGGAAATGTGACTGTGAAGGTTGAAGGAAACCCAGACTTCCCTGACCACTCAGCAGAGTAAGGCCCGCCCGATCTTGTCACATCAGTCTTCCTTCAACACATTTTTTTTCCCAAATTCGCTGGTTGATCTTAGACGCACAGCATCTCTGCCCTTCTGTGTTGCTGTCTTGACCCTTCTGCCCACACATGCCGTGTGCAGCAGGGAATCTGACTGGGTCACTCCCTGTTGTCGCCTTGGCACAGAAGACTGACTAGCACCGTCCTGTCCAAACAGTAGCCCGGACAGCTCCGTGTGGCCATATAATTAAAATTAAACAAAATTAGCAATTCACTCTTTCAGTTATACTAGCAATATTTCAACTGCCCAAGAGTCATATGAGTTTAACATACTGGAGAGGGCAGACCTAGGAGGTTTTCACGCTGCAAGAAGATTGTGTATAGCACACATCATGTGTGAGTGGAATGAATGGGTAGTTCAATGAGAAATGGGAGATGCCGCTATCTACCTTAACTTAAGCCTATTGAAAACGGCTCCCGACTTCACAAAAGCTAATCAAAACCCTAACTCTTACTCAGAAGTAGAGAAAAAAAGAATTACAAGAAAGAGAAAGAAAGAGGAAAGAAGGTGAAAGGAAAGAACAAAGGAAAAAGGGAACCTCTATGAAAGTGTAAGTTACTTTTTTTGGTTTATGAACACCTAGCTGTTGTGGGGCAAATACTCATGCCTCCTAATATCTGTATGTGAAAGTCTTAACTTTTCAGGTAATGGTAATTAGATGTGTGACCACTGAGAGGTTTTTGGGTTTGATTGAGATTATGTGGGAAAGGGCCTAATGATGTGATTGATTATCCTTATACGAAAAAAAGAAAAGAAAAAAGAGATCAGGTCTTCCGTTCTGCTTTCTGTGTGGGACCACAATGAGCAGGCAGGGGCAGTCTGCAAGGCAGAGCTGGCTCTTATGGTGAAGTCACTGGGCCAGTTTCTTCTCGAGTACTTCCAGCCTCCAGAACTGTGAGAAGTAAGAATGTTGCTGAGTCTCCAGTCTGGGTTTCTTTGTTGTAACAGCCTGAGCTGCTGAAGACCCACATACAAAGCTTGGTCAGGATGCATTGTTTTAGCTAGAGGGGATTTCACTATTGGCCACATTTGAGTGGATAAGTGAAAATAGGACCTCTCCCACAATTAGGGTGGTCCATAGGTAAGAAAACACATTCTAGCCACCAGAAAAGTGGGGGCCGAGAGGAAATTTCTTTAGTCCCTAAGAAAACAAAGAAAAAAACAAAAAAAGAAAAAAAGAGTTTGTACCTGTAAAGTAGCATTCAAAAGCAGAAAAGATATGGTTTGATTTTTCTGGCTGAAATTGGAAATTTGTCCCAAAAGAAGAAAATAAAAATTGCAGAGTTTTGAGAAACTAACCGTTTGAACAAGGAGCTTTTGTGAGATAGAAATTATACAATTTCTGCTGGAAAAATAAGTTCTGAGGTCCAGATTTGACATTAAGATATTTTCATGAATATATGCACATATTTTTTGTAGGTTAGGTGTTGTTCATATTTGTTATATTTAAATATTTCATATATTGCAGGTTGTTTCATGGTTTTGGTATTTGAACTCAAATGATATATGTGTATTTATACAGGGCATTTGGGATTCTTATTTTATTTTTAACCATTTTATTTCTCAAAATGTCATTTATTCTGACATTAAATATATTGTAATTGAAAACTGCTTACTTCTCAACTTGATTCTACTAGCCTATCTAAATTTGTTACTCTTGAACTTAACAATTTCAAACAGCTTATATTAAATGCTTTGTCCTTTCCAGTCAGAGTCAATGTTGTGGAAAGCAGGGAAATATAGCCTGTACATATTAAATCCTAATCCTCTTTCCTCAGCAATGAACTCTACAAGACACTCTTAAATAAAGTAGCTTGTACTGGAGAAATAAAGGCTTAACTTGGCTTTAGGTTGTTCTGGTGGATTCTGATGCCCGAAAGATGAAGGTGCTTGGTCATTAATTTAGAAATCAGCAAATCAGTAATATCTCTTTCTCAGTTACTCTTCACAATTAAAAAAAAACTAGCAGTTTAAGGTTTTGTATGATCAAATAAAGACTCACTTGACCCTTTACTTATCACTCAAGGTAAAGTGTCATGAGCCTTTTGACACTTGTTTTCAGATATTGTTTTAAGGAAATATAGAATTACAGATAAAAACAATGCCTATCATGTTCCTCTTTATGATATTATTTCCTATATTTTCTAAAGGAAATATCTTTGTTGTTAATGTGGGCCATCTTCAATATTCTTTTAAAGTATACATCACAAGTAAAATAGTGCTTTGTTGTCAAATATTTTTGTGGATATATTGTTTTGCAAATTCTTATTTTATTTTCTATACTACTTTCTTCTTAGAACATTCCTAGTATTCCACTGCTAGATATTCCAGAATTTATTTAACTTCCCCTGCCCAGAAGATGATTTTGTGTTTTATTTAGAATTTTTTCCCTGCTTGTGAGATGAGTAGTAACAGTCAAGGTGAATATCTGTTACATATACCAATTAATGTGATACATCATATTAATAAAAGCAAAAACAAAACCCATGCAATCATCTCAATTAATGCAGAAAGGCACTGACAAAATCCAGCATCTACTTGTAATAAAAACCTTGAGGAAAATAGGCATAAAAGAAAATTACCTCAAATCGATAGAACCCATATATGCCAAACCTACTGCAAATATCATAGTAAAAATTGGATAAAATGAAAGCATGTCCCCTTAAATCAGGAACATGACAAGGCTGTCCACTTTAACTACTCCTTTTCAAAATAGTTCTCAAAACCCTAGCCAGAGAGATCAGAGAGTGAAATAAAAGAAATATGTATCAGAAAGGAAGAAATCAAACTATCCTTACTAGAGAAAGACATGAAAATATAGATAGAAGACCCCTAAAACACCAGGAAGCTATTAGAACTAACTAAAAAGTTCAGCCAAATTGCAGGATACAAAATTAGAACAAAAAAATCAATAGTATTTCTCTACACTAAGAATGGACTCACTGAGGAGCAGCTGAGAAAAACAATCCCATTCTCAATAGCTCATCAAAAAATGAAATGCCTGGGAGTAAACATAACTAGGGAAATGAAGGACTTCTACAAAGAAAACTATAATATGCTGAAGAAAGAAATCAAAGAGAACATGGGAAAAATGGAAAGACAGAATTAATATTGTCAAAATGGTTATAGCACCAAAACTGATATAGAGATTCAGTGTAATTACTATCAAAATACCAACAACTTTTTTCACAGAACTTGTGAAAACAATTTTTAAATTCATATGGAACCAAAAGAGACCCACAATAGCTAAAGCAATCCTGAATAACAAGACAAAACAGGTGGCTTATGGTTCCAGACATCAAGTTATATTACAAAACAGCAGTGATAAAAACTACATGGTACAGGCACTAAAACAGACAAGTTGACCAATGAACAGAACTGAGGATACAGAGAAAGACTTCAGTACTCTCAAATACCTGACTTTGATAGAGGAGCCAACAGCATACACTGGAGAAAGGACAGCTTCTTCAACAAATGGTGCTGGGAGAATTGATTATTCACATGCAGAAGAATGAATCTAGACACATACTTTTTCCCACGTATCAAAGTCAAACCAAAGTGAATCAAAGATCTAGATATTAAAACTGAAATGTTGAACCTTCTGGAGATCAAACTCAGCAAAAATCTAGAAGGTCTGGAGGTGAGTAAGGACGTTATTAATAGGATACCAGATGCAAAGGAAATAGCTGCCAGAACCAACAAATGAGATTATATCAAAGGAAGCTATCAGCCAAGTGTAGACAGAACTGACAGCATGGGAAATTGTTTCCATCTGCACCTTGGACAGGATGCTAGCAAGTAGAATACGTGAGGAACTGAAGAGTAGACTCCTCAAATCAAAGACCTGATTAAGAAATGGGCAACTGAAATGAATAGGCAGTTCTCAGATGAAGACATTCAACTGGCCAACAAATACATGAAAAGATGTTCAACATCCTTAGCCATTAGAGAAATGCAAATCAGAACATCACTAAGATGTCACCTTACCCCAGTGAGGATTTGAACAGCAGTTTGTGCAGGTGGGTTGTGGGGAAAAGGAGTCCTTCTACATTGCTGGTGGGACTGTAACCTGGTATATGCACTATGGATGGCAGTATAGAGATTCCTCAAAAGACTGAAAATGAATATTCCATCTCATCAAGTGATACTTTCGCTAGATAGGTTTACAAAAGAGTTAAAAGCAAAACATAATAGAGATACTCGTATATCCATGTTTGTAGGAGCACAACTAAAAATAGCCAAACTGTGGATACCCATCAATAGATCAGTGGATACAAAAGTTGTGATGTATGTGCACAATGGAGTACTGCTCTTGCATAAAGACAGATAGATTTGAGGCTTTTATAGGTAAATGGAAGCAACTTGAAACCATCATACTTAATGAAATGTGCCAAACTCAGAAGTGTAAATACCACATGGCTTCTCTAATATGATAAATCTAGAATACAGTGATTCTGTAGAACCAAATGGCTGTCACAGTGGGAATTAGGAGTGATGGGGAGGGAGTGGGGTGTCAAAAAGTGGGAGAGGAAGGGATTGTAATATTGATGTAATATATATGCACAAAACACTCAAGATCAGTGTAACCATTGTAAATCACAAATATATTCATAAAATTGGGAAAGTGAGTATGCTTGAACATGTCCTCTTCATCTTGTGTTAAAAGCTCTACTAATTCACATTCCTATAATAGGCACAAAAGATAATTTTATAATTTCCTTTCTTCCATTCTATTTTGAGTTCTATTTTTATATTCAATCTTCCTGAGATGATCAATTGCTTTCATTCTTTTTAACATTATATATTAACATTTTCTTCCCAGTACCTTAGCTAGCATTTCAGAAGACTTTGACACTCCTGAGTCCAACTCAATTGACTTAGGCATGTTATTTTTTTTTCAGCTTCTCAAATCAGTTTTTTTTTCTTAATTTTGACTGTCATTATGTGTTTGATATTTAACTTATTTGAATCTTGAATGGTCTGTACAATATTTCTTGGTATATGTTTAACATTTTTTAAGGTCATACTTTGTATATGGCATATATATTCTTGAAATAAATGAGAACATTGTATTTTTCTTTATTGGGTGCGTAATGCTTTTGACTGGCATTCTTAGTTATGTTTGTTTTGATTAATATTTTCGTGATTTATCTTTACAATCTTTTATTTTAAAACTTTGTCTCAGGTAAATGAAAATTAATAGATGGATTAAACCAAAAAAAAACGTATCCTATATATTTTTGGCTTTTAAATATGAGTTAGTTGTTTTATCTTGATTGTGATTATAATTTTGAATGCTGTGCATTCATGTTGTGTTTGTGTGTGTGTGTGTGTGTGTGTGTGTGTGTATGCATTTTAAACTATTGTTTCCACTTACTCTTTTTATACTTCTTTTCGACTTATACTAGGTTGTTAATTGATTACATTTACTGTCTGATTTCTAGGTGCAACTTCAGAAAGCCATTATGTTTAAGTTTTCATAAAACGTTTAATGCACATTTGTATCTTCGCTTATTTTTTAAACAATTTAGAGATTGCATCAGGAGACGGACACCTTTGCTATAAGCAGATAAAATTTTATACGCTAAGAACTAATACAAAAATTCTTAAACTTGATGAAAGAAAGAGCTAAAATATATTGAAATTTCAATCCCTAGATGATATAGTTTGGCTATAAAATGTCCCTCCCCTCCCCCTGGCAAATCCTCATGTATTTGGATATTGTGGATTGCCTATGGATACCAGAGGCGTGGCCTGTGCAAGAGGGATGGATTATAGGTGTGTGGTAGATTAGGGGTGTGTGGTAGATTACAGGTGTGTGATCTGGAAGAGGTGAATCACCAGGGCATAACTCTGAAGGTGCAGGATACTGAAGCTTGACCCGGAAGGAGCAGACAAATGGAGCAGGACCCGTAGAGTTTATGCTAGTTCCACCATTCCTACCTGACTTGGCTTTCTGTCTGTCATGCCATGAAGAGCTTTTCTTTGGCTGTAGCTCTGCTGTGTGCTTCTGCCATTCCCAGCCACCCATGGACTCCTGCTCTTCCTGCCAATTTCTCTCCCCAGAGACTTTCATACTGACTAATTCCTCTGTACTTGTTTCTTTCTCTTCTTTGTTTGTCCGTGAGATATTTATTATTTCTTTAGTCCTACAACTTTTAAATTAAGCAGATATTCTTCATAAATGTATATAGAATATTTTGTGAATAAATTTAAAATACTATGTTCAGTGGAAGCTCATCTTTTTTAAATAATTCATTCCTTGATTAAAGATATGTATCCTTGACTGATTCCTCTTGAGCAATATAATTTTTGCTTATATACAAATTATCACTTTATTTTGCTAGCTCTGTAGATAATTTCCATTGAATAGAGAAGATTTTTTTTTAAGTTCTATGGTCTTAGTATACACAATCCCTAGTTCACTGATAAAGTATCTTAACAAAACCTACAATTTAAGTCTTTTGCTTGTAAGACAGGAACTATTACTTTCATGTTAAGATCATGCTGGCCTTTTGAATAAGCCAATAAATATGATGGCTCAAACTGTACTTCAAATATTTTTTAGTGTTTCAAGTGAAAAAATGAATTCCAATGCCAAGTAAAAGATTTCATTTTTAAAGGAAAATGCTTTTGCACCTTGCCAATTTTGTTTAAGATTTAAAAAATCTAAGTTCCAATCTCAAATTACTCTTAGTTATTAAGTGACTATGAACCTGTATCAGTCTCTTTACCTCTTTAATTCTTGGTTTTATTTATTTTTTTTTTACTATCTTTAAAATTGAGTGATCATTCTTGCTCTTGTGTAAGGTCCAAGGCATTAAAGGAAATAAAAGTAAAAAAATTTGAAATTCCAGGAAGCCCACCTAGGAACACATGTCGAGACTGCCAAGCACTAAGGCCTCACTCCTTCCTATTCTCTGCCTGAGAAAAGGCATCCCTCTCCCTGCACACAAGAAGTCAAAGGCGAGCTCACGTCACTCACTCTTAATGAATTAGAAAACAAAGTTGACTCTAAAGGTGAAGCAGCTCTGGATTCATACACTTTGCCTCCAAATATATGAATGCATTCATAGCATGAAACGTGAGTGACCGGAAGTCATGAACTGGCTGCCCATACCTAACAACTGGCTACAGGAAACATAAGAAAAGTAGTTGGTCTTAGGAATAAATTAGAAGCAGAGTGAAGGTTAGAAGCTCTACTGGTTTCGCACATTGTTATTCCTCTACAGGTCAAAATGTTATAAAAGAATTTGTCTTGTCAATAAATGAGGGCTTGGAATTTAGCACTAATTAAGCCTAATTTCTAAGATATTATTCTTTATCTGTTTGTGTATCTAATATCCTGCATCCATATGGCCCCAGAGGCATGAACATGTATAAATTTGATGTAGTTTAATTATGTAAATTAATGCAACCTACATAACCAAAGAAAGTTGAATCACTTATATTTTTACTCAATGAATGTTGGGTAAACCTCAAAGGTTAGAAAGCCAGCCAGCAAACAATGTCTGGTAGGTAGCTTTGTATATTCCCTCTGAGTTTAGTTTTTTCTTTATTACATCAGCATTGTGGTTTGGATCTGGAATGTCCCCCAAAAGTCTGATGTATTTGAATGTTATGGATTGTCTATGGGACCATGTGCTGATGGGAGATTGAGGCCTGGTCTGGAGGATTAGGTTACAAGCATATTGTAGGTTACAGGTGTGTGAATTGTACTGTAGGCATGTGGAGTGGATTACAGGCCTGGGTGTGGATTAGACTGCAGGCATGTGGAATGAATTACAGACATACGGTGGATTGGAGGCTTAAATCTAGAAGGGAGAGAGCACTGAAGCTAGACCCAGAAAAAGCAGATCACTAGCAGAGGACCTGGAAAAATACGTGCTTCCTTCCTTCCTTCCTTCCTTCCTTCCTTCCTTCCTTCCTTCCTTCCTTCCTTCTTTCCTTCCTTCCTTCCTTCCTTCCGTAGAGGATTTGACTTGATTTGGCTTCCTGCTTGCAGTGTCATGAGGAGCTGCCTCCACCTCTGCCACTGCCACATGCTTCCATTGTTTCCTGCTGCCCATGAATGGACGGTGACTTTCCGAAACTGTGAGTTAAAGGAAACTTTTCTTTCCCTTATTTGAGTGTGGCGGGTATTGAGTTACAGCAACAAAAAAGTAACAAAGACAATGGAAAATTATTGATTGTTGAATAAATATGCTTTCATCATCAAGTAAAAATGGCCTCTGCATGCAAGAGTACACACCATTTTATTTTGGCTTTTGTCCATTTCTTTTATCTTGCATGAATATGGCCAGAGGAATCATGTATAAAGAAAGCCAAGCTCCTCCTGTACATGCTATTTTATAAGGAATATTGCTGACAAATTCAAAGCCAAATTCAGGTCTGAGGTACCAGGATCTTTTATAGGTCCCTGCAGAGTACTTTGTTCAAATAATGTAACATCTGAGTGATCACTAGGTCTTTTTACCTGCTTGGTCTCTAGAAATATAATATTCTACAAAGTCACAGATAATGAAAGTTAAGGCATCATTATTACTTTTTTGTTTAAAGTTCAGACACAGAAGTGAACTCTTTTATAATGTATTTTATCGAATTTTCAAGAAATAAACCACAGAAACCCTATAAATAAGTAGTGAAGAAAATTTAGCAAGACCTAAAATGGATAAAAGTCAAGAGATGTTCCACTAGGAATATGGCCAATTATCAATAAAAGTGAATCAAATTATGCCACAGGAACACTATTTAGGCAAAATAGAAGTGTGTATTTTGTGCCAAAATATTATTTGCAATGATTACATTTCTGTTTATAGCCAAAGAGATTTACATTTAAAATATTTTGATTTCCTTTATAGATTTTTGTTGTATAATATTTTCCATAAATTTATTAATGCAACTTCAGAAAGAACTTAAAATGGGGGAAAAATAAAGCATTCAATCTTTTGGAATGTTTTGTACTCGAAGGAAAGCCATTCCTGAACAGAAATCCCCTGTTACTATCAAGGTTGTTTCGTGGTTATATGTGAACATTCAAAGAAATCTCATAAGGCTTTTTCACAACGATTTTTCTTGAGCAGAGAGGCTAACACAATAGGATTTTTTTTTCTTTTTTTAGTTAGTTATCGATTACTCCCAAACACATTCCATTGTGAGCAGTCAACAAAAGGCCACATGTAAGTGGCCCAAGCTGTGCCTGAACTTGCATTCCTCCTGCCTCAGTCTCCCAAAGTTCTGTAGGATTGAACCACTGGGCCTGGTGGAAATAACTATTGTGCTCTTCCTTTCAATAATTATGCATGTTTCTCCATGACATTTATACAGATGCTTCACATATAGTAATTTTTCCCCACAACTCTATAGACATATATTATCATTCCTAATATATAAAGAAAGTAAGTCTCAGGGACTTGTCCCAAATCCAGGGAGTTGTCTTTAAGTGTCCTTATTTGTGCTGAGGTGGCATCGTCAATGTCCTGAATCAATCTTAAATATTCACTTTTAATGGTCATTTTGACTCTGAGGAAGACACAGAAATCTCAAGGAGCTAGATCTGTAAAACAAGGTGGATGGGAACACATTGCCCAATGTTGACCCTTCCCATGGATGTTACTTGGCAGTGACATTCATTGTAATTTTGATCACACATCATAAGGACACTGACAGAAGAAGTCTTCTGGAAATTCTTCAGAAAATGCCACAAATGGTAGGGTAAGTGTGTTCGAAGCTCAGAGGGATGTTCTGAATGCGATTAATGGCAACATGACTTTCACAGTAGTGTTTTCAATTTAAATATCCATCACATATATATTTTGCTCATATCTTTTATATCCCTTTTGCATGTTTTTGGGAAAAGTATGCAGATTTTTAACTGAGTTTTTATAAAACTTGATGGAACTAGATACACATAGTCAATGAATGTCATACATTACCATTTAAAGTATCTGATTCATGTAGAAAACATACAACTATAATTTTCATTTAAGTGTTAGATACTCTTGGCTTTGCATAAAGTAGATTAAATCTATACAAAGCATAGTGTGGCTGGATCCAGCAATGACCCCATGCAGATTTGGGGTCTGTTATGGTTTGGATCTGAACATTTCCCAAAAAGCCTCAGGTATTTGGATGTTGTGAAATACTGATGTGCTGTTAAAATATGGGGCATCGTTGGAGGGGACAGAACACTGAGGCTTGATCCAAAGGGGGCAGATTACGTGGAAGGGTAGCTCCTCCCTTCCTCCCTCACTTGGCTTTCTGGCTGTCATACAGCAAAGAGTTGCATCTTCCCTGTGTGTTTCACCATTGCTAGCCACTCGTAAATGGCCTGAAACTGTGAGCTAAACTAAATCTTTCCTCTCTCAAATTATGAATGTGGAGTTTTCGTCTCAGCACTGAGAAGGTAACTAAGACAAGGGCTGACATGGGGACTGCAGATTTGGGGGCTGTCTCAATCAATAGCCTGATTTATAAACACAGGTAATTTAAGGCATAGTCATGATGGTTTGTAACAGACAAGGACAATATCCCCAGTCTCCATTTCATTTAATTTAACATTCTCAACTATATACAGTGTTGTGTTGTATTTGACAGGGGGCACTGTGGTTCATTGCTATTAGATTTTCTTTTATTAAGTACTTAGCTGTTTGCTGTTTGATGGAGAGCCACAGATGGCTTCAGAAAAGTTAAAGAGCCCTGAGACCCTTGGCGATAATAAATACCTGATCTGCAGCAGTTCCTTTTCTGTCAGTTTTATTTTACTGCTGCTCACATCCTTTCCTAGAGATGATGAGCTGAGTTGAAAGGCATGCATATGAACAGGGTACTCACCTATATTGACATACATTAAGGACCAGTAAGCAACCTTACAACTATGGTAAGTAAATTAACCGTGCTTCTATTGGCGATGAGGGAAAATCCAAAGTATACAATCTGGAGAGCACTGTGAGGTTTTTATTTGCCAATGTCTTCGCTGCATTTATGTGTTTTGAAAGTGCTGGAAATGGGAAACTGTTCATGAGATTCTTAAGGCTCATAAACAGACTGAATAACTGTTTTTTTGATAGCAAAATGTCACCAGTTTCTAGAAGCTGAGTATCCTGTGTTTTTGCCCCTACTGCTGGCACACATTCAAAAACTATCTATGAAAAAACACATGGCCTAGTGTATTAGTCAGAGTTCTCCAAAAGGGCAAAGACAATAGTACATGTAATACATTTTGATACAATACTACATGAATTACAAAAAGGAGCTTACAGGATTATGGAGGTCGAATGTCCGTCAGTCAGCCATCTGCAAAGTAGAGAATGAGGAAAGCCATGGGTGAAATTCAGTCTGAGAAGGTCTGAGAGCCCAGGCAGTGGTTAGGGATGGATGGAAGCTGGTTGGTATGGGAATAGCAAAGTCCACCAGTGAGAGAAGATGCATTCTAGAGTAAAGAAAGAGAATTTCATCCTATCTCTCCCTCTTTTTGTTCTGGCTGAGCCCTTGGTGGTTCGGCTGATGCCCACTCACTTTGGTAAAGGAGATCTTTATTTAGTGGAAGGATTCATAAGCTAAGCTCTTTCAGAAACACCCTCACAGACACACCCATAAATTATATTTCATCAAGTATCTGAGTATCCCTCAGCACACTTAATAGCAGTCGTCACAATTAGCTTGTTGTGGTGGTGACTGCTGTTGCCATTGCAGTGGTGGTGGTTTTGTGTGCATGTGTTCAAGGCTTGGAAACAGTCCTAAGACTGAGAGAATTATAAAAGTCGATGATGGAAACACTAGTTTACACAAAAACCAACGAAAGATGCTTATTATTTTAATGCAAAAGGCTTAGAAGATTTTAAGAATCTGGAATTCAGGCATGTTTGAGGTTGGTTCAAATGTTATGTAACTTAGAATCCTTAATTGCAGTCCAGATATGAAGCTCTAAGCGCATGTGGCATGTCTTACTGAGATTTCTGGCACTGTATCAGTATTTATTTTGAATCAATTTAAGAAACAGGTCAACCAGAATCTCAAAATCAAAATTGCCCAAATTTCAGAATTTCTCTAGTATCATGAATATGCATTCTGTTTAGTTTCTTCTTTACAATACTATAGGGAGAGAAATAGCACCATCAGTTTGTGTCCTCAGGAGCTGGGATTTTATTTACACAATAAAAGTTCTCTACAGTTAATGCTAAGTGAATGAGTTGATGGGTGGGCTGCTGGTTGTTTCCTTCCTCAGGCCCAGCATCACAGGCACTGGGGCACTGCCTCACTATGTGCGATAATGTGTTGGAGATTTTATCTTCTTCCTTCCCCTCCTGGTATACTCTAACCTTCTCCTTCTATCAGGAAGACTGACTCATAGCAATTGTATAAATAGGTCAACCTGCATTCTGACTACTGGTGGGGTTTAGCCACTGGAAGGTGCTAGAGATTGGATACGGGGAGGAACTTGAGAGAGATAGACTGGTTGCCTGCTGGTAGGCGTTGCTGTGCTCTCTGGACAGCCATGGCTCCTCTGCTCCTCTGCATGGCCCTTTCCATACAGCTGCTCTCTCCCAGATCCCTAACTGCGCCCTCCTGTGGCCTCTTTCAGGATTAGGGATGGTAAAGGCTCGTTGCTGTTGATAGACCAAAATACCGCACCATCTTTTCATTGGATTCTCTATTCTTTTCCTGCACTTTTATAAAAGATCATTTTACTAAATTCTCTTCAATTGCCAGACGAAGTGTTATATTTGCTTCTTTCTGGAACTGACAAATTGGGCTGGATACCATTGTAACAGCTTGCATAGATCTTTACCAATTACTCCTATTCCTTGCACCTGCAAGGCAATTGTAACTATTTTCACTTTACAGAATACATACAATATATACATTATTTTAACAGTATTTAATTATCTTGATACTTCAGTTTTCATTTTGCTTTCATATCATAAGTCATTGGAAGTTTGTCTTTCATCACCATAACCACTAGTTAGGGTGGTGGGCAGACAGCAGAGTCCAACGTGAGTGTGTTCACTGAATCAAAGAGGCGGTGGCTGAAGCAGGCTTGTTGTTCAGTGGCAGCTCAGAGGGCGGGAAGAGTTGTGAAATGAAGATTGAAAGAACTTAGCTCAAATAAATTTTGCTATTATTAAGAACTGCATTACTGAAGTTTCTCTCATTCTGTTTATTTGGGTGAAAAGAAGAGGTTTGTGAGAATTTCATTGCTACCCTACCCAGTAATTATAGAGAAGTTAATTTGTATATTAATTTTTGTTAAAGTACCCCCTCAAAAGAAAGTGGCCTCTAATATTGTGTCCCTTCCTTACCTCTGCTGCCTGCCACTGTGCATTGGGAGCTACTGTCACTGCCCCACCTTCCAAGTTTTTCCACCCAGCTCAAGAGTGGGGTGAACTCTGAGGCCTCCACAGCTGGGTATCACAGCTTCCCTTTCCAGCAGGAACCTGTAACTTTGTATGTCTCCTTTGTTCTGTAAGCATTAAGTTTCCAGAGACACATAAAAAGGAAAGTAGATGTAACACTGTTGAAAGCCACGTGCGATTTTAAGCTCTGCCACTCCACAAGAGGCCTTTACGTGCTTTTAACAAATGGGCCTATGGATAGTCTGTATGAAGAAAGAAATAGTGTGTTATCAAAGGAAGGCAACGTCAAATGATAACATTTCAAAATCAGGTATGGCAGCAACTTAAGACTTTTTTTAGAAGGTGTAAGTAAGTCACTTTAGTCTGTTTTAAACACTGTTTCCTCTCAACTTCAGAGATTTTCATGGAAGAAAAGCATGGCAGGAGCCATTCCAGTGTGGTTTTAGAGGGCCTGGAGCCGTGCTTTCAAAATTCAATTCTTAGGTAGAAAGAAAATGATAACTCTTTCCTTTTGATTTTTACTCACTATTTTTATAACACTAGCAGCTCTGAGACACGGAAATGAAAATGTATATGCCTTGGGATGTTACCTGGGTGCTGCTACATGGCAGGGCTGTAACTGGGGCCGCTTTCATCTGTGCCTTGATCTTCGTGTCTGCTTTCTCCCAAAACTGTGTCATTTCTGCATTCACTAGAGTTGTTCTCAGCTTCTCTGATGCTCTATTTTCTGTTCATTCATTAAGTTATCACTGAGGCCCTATTGTGTACAACTGAAAGATTCTGTGCTCATGGGAGGTTTCAGTCATTTCTGTCCTCTCTAGATTTATTCTCATTATTTCTTGCTAATTCATTCAATAAATATCATTGAGGCCCCACTGTTTGTAGCCCAGATAGAGATTCTGCACTCATGGGAGGTTCCAGTCAAACAAATGAACCAGGAATGTGTGACTATAAATACTGGAAGATGTGAAGGAAAAGTGTATTGCGTTGTCCTCAGACAAGGAACCTTCCCTGTTGTGCAGGTTCAGAATAGTTCCCAAGGGAAACAAAATGAGAGTGTTGTTATGTTGGATGAAAGTAAGTTAGTTAACTAATAGAAGGGAATACGAGTAGGTCTAGGGAAAAGCTTATCACATAGACATGAAGGACAGTATCTGAGGCACTCAGAAACGATATGCTGAAACCAGGTATAGCTATGTGCAGTGCTTGACTTAGAACCCCAGCCACATACCTCATGCATGAGGTCAAGTTCACATATTAGGGATTCCAACTTGTTTTCTCCATTCTGTTTGTTTGTACGGTAATTCTCCTTGGTTCATGCCTTACTTTTTTGTTGCTATAACAAAATACCTAATCGTGTGTGATTTATAAAGAATAGAAATTTACTTAGCTCAGTTTTGGAGGTTGGGAAGTACAAGACCATGGTACCAGTATATGCTCAGCATCTTGTGAGGACCAGCTCACTGCATCATGCCATGACAGAGGGTCACATGGAGAAAAAGAGAAAAGATGCTAGCTGGGGCCTTTCTTCCTCTTCTAAAGAAACCACTAATACCATCATGGGAATGCAACCCCATGAACTCATCTGATCCTACAAAAGACTCCAACTGTAAACAACATTGACATATGAATTTGAAGATTAAGTTTCCAACACACGAAACTTCAAACCATGACAGTTCATAGCGTAGGACACAAAATGAGCAGGGATGAGAAAGTAGGGGTAGAAATTTTACTTTTTATTACAACATAAACTCTCAGGGCTTGAGCTGAGCAAGGTTTATCTATGATGAGCTCTAGGTCTAACTTGAGATATCAACAAGGTAGTTTCTGTCTTTAACACTCAGCAGTTCTAGCTGGCAAAGACGTCATTGTGAGAAAGGTTAAGAGCTGAATAGCAAACCACTTTTATAGGTTTCTATCCAAAAGTTTTGCACAGGACACTGGCCAATGTGATATAAGGACAATTCTTTGTCTCAAACTACAGCAGAAAGCTAGAAATATTTGGTGAGTGATATAGTCTGAAATATTATTCTTGGTCAAGTTCACAGACTCCCTCCAATTGTTTTTTGTGTTCTTTATATTTTTATATTGTTTTACCCAGAAACCACAGTGATATAAAGGAAGAGCTTTTGGAGAAGCTGATTAGGACCTAAGGAGTGAGCTCCCAAGGATGAAACTAGTGCCCTTGTAAAGGAGACCCTAGAAACTTGCCTTGCTCCTTCTAGTATAGGAGAACACAGTAAGAAATCATCATCTGTGGAAAGGAGGTCCTTGCCAGATACTGAATTTACCTTCATCTTTGGTATTCCAGTCTCCAGAACTGTGAGAAATAAATTCCTGTTGTTTATAAGCTGTCCAGTCCGTGGCATTTTACTACAGTAGCCTGAACAGATCAAGACAGTGAACAACCATGATGGCCATCACAGGGATGAACCTTCTGTTATCACATACTGCAGTCTATGTAAAGAGCAAATTATGGGTGCCTACAGTTAAACTTTTTTGAACATTCTCTTATTTATAGCCATCTTTTTGTAACTACAGGTGAATGGAGCTGTGTGGGAGTATTGCAGTAAAGGGATTGTGTTCAGAACTAGAAATCAAAAGATGTTTACAAAGATGTACAATGTTTTGTTAGTGGAAAAGAAATCTAGCGGGCAAGACAGAATTTCCCTCTCATTCATTTTTTCCTAGAAGAAGAAGAGTAGTTTGGTCCTGATTATTTTCAAACTGTTTGTTGAAAAATTTTAAGAAGATGTCTGGTTCTGAAAATCATATTCTGTTTTTTTTTTTGTTAAATATGTTTATTAAATTTATCTTTTTAATTTCTAAATGTTCCTTTATGGTCTTTGTTCTTTTGCATGTATCTAACTGGTCTTTCTGTATGCAATATAGTCTTTTATTTCCTCCAAAAATCAATTGTTTTTAAGGGGTTTATTTTTCCTCCATTTTGTTCCTCTCTCATCTTTGCTTTTCATTTGATCCTTTCTTTTGTTTCACTGCCACCTTTTATAGTTGAGGCTTTCCTTGAATGTTAGATCCTCTCTGGATGTTAAATTACATTTAATAACCAGGCTCAGACAAACTCGATTGGAAGCCTAGTGTAGCTCATCAATTTTTGAATCTTCCTGGAGGTTTACTACCGTGGGATCATCAGTTTGACTAGAAAAACTGCCAATGTGGGTAATTCAGAGGATCTTAAACAATTTGATGCCATGGCAGCCTACTAATGCCTCTGGATCCTGTTTCAGAATCATGTCCTCAGATTGTTTTAATTTTACAACAATGACAAGGGTAAATTATATTTGAAGATATATATGATGACTTGTGGTATAAAAAAGTAACTGATTCCTGTTGGTCACAAAGTCACAGCCATGATTATCCTATGATGATTTGCTGCCTTCCATTCAGAAATGACAGAAATGGTAACTCCCTAAGGTTAGTGAAAACAGAGATAAATTATTGTTATCAGTCAAGTTCACAGATTTGTCAGCTAAAAATTCCTGCTGAAGTTCATTTTGTGTGTGTGTGTGTGTGTGTGTGTGTGTGTGTGTGTGTGTGTGTAATCGATTTTTCTAGGAAACAGTTCACCAGTCTCCAACCTTAAGTTTGTAATCCGGGCTGCCAGCTTTTCACACACCACGCAGAGAACCAATTTCTCTTCGGGGGAAGATTTTCTAACCTCTCGCAGAAGTCAGCATAGTAACTCACACTTCCAATTTCAAAGATACTTCGTGTCTCCAGATTCGGGAGTTGTCGAGTGAAACCTCTCCCAGTATAAACTATTGGGTTTCTCTTGATATAGCAGAGTTGGAGAGGGAATATGAGAAATCTAACTTTTTTTCCCTAAAGTTGTTCCATTTATAGTCCAGTGTTTAGTCTCATTACTTTTGAACACCTGCTTTTTGAGCACTAGTTGTCTCCAGTCTTTAGGATTTCTATAATTTTGTGTGGAAATAGCTAACTTTCTGTATTCTTTAGACTAAAGCAGGTACCAGTGGGAAGTTTACAGATCTCAGAATATTGTGTCTGCTGTCTGCTGTGTGCTTTTTTTGCCCTTGAGGGTTTGTAGAAACTGCTTTGCTGTGGTGGTTTTGTGAAGCACCAGGAGGAATTACAGGTAGACATTTGCATTCAGTCTACACTATGTAACCCAACGCTTTGGTACATTCCTGAGTAGCATTTTATTATATCTGGGATTTACGTGCTCCCCCATCACAGTAGTGCATCCCCTTCTCCCTGATTTAATGTAAAAGTGAACAGCTGGGTTGGAATGCCACCACGACAAGGAATATTTATATTCTGTTGCCAGGAAGTGATTTCTTTTTCCTTATCTTTTCATGGTCTTGGGGATTAAACTCAGGGACATTGAGGCATAATTTAGCCCTCAACTTTTCTTTTTCATGAGGTTCTTTTCCTACATTTCCTATTTTCCCGCCATGTTTATTAGTGTGTATATATGATACACAATGATTACACCAAACTTGGGAATTTTGTGCAACAACTTCACTTCCCTGCCCCCTTTTGCACCCCACACAACTTTTTGAAACAGTCTCCCTAAGTTGCCTCATTTTGGCTCCAATTTGCAATCCTCCTGACTCAGCCAGGCATGTAGATGGATGCAAAGTGTGTGCTACCATGGATAGTAGGACAGCATTTTCTATAAAGAACTTCTCTTAGGCTCTCTCTGATTGTTTTCAGTACCTCTGTTCAGGACATTAAGCTGAGTTCCTCAAAGGCAAAGACCAGAGACATGGCAATTTGTTTTTCAGGTAGGGTGGTGGAAGGGAAAGATTTTCTGTTGGTAGAAAATACCACAGATAGCAGCTGTAACTCTCAACAAAATGTTTAAACAAATCCAAAAGTCATAGGGGAGAAATCAAAAGCTGCTCGAAATTGGAAGTGAGTCAAAACTGGGAAAAAGGAAATGGTGTTGAAGACGTTTCCCACTGATAAGACTTTCTGCCTCAGGCGAGGCCCTGCCTGAAGGAGCAAGTCTGTTCCAGGTCAGAAGCCACCACAGTGTGCTGGTTTTAAGGACCAGAGGGCAGAGTTTAGGGCTAGAGAAGCAGATGGGAAAAGGGGGGAAAGGGGTGTCAGAAGAAGAGGGGCAACACAGGATGGGGAAATAGATTCTGCCTACAGGTTTTGGGGAAATAATGCCAGGATAACCTTATAATGAAGATCACATGGATAGACTCCCAGCCACCCATCTAAAGATAAAAGAAATGAATACAGGTTTTAGATTTTGCTCAAAAACTAAAACTGGATTCAAGTCAGGGTAAGAAAACTGCCTGACAAAACAATGACATCCTATGCACACACAAAAATAAATATTTGGAAAAATAATAGAATCCAGTCCCATATATTATTTTTACAGTGTCCAGTACATAGGCCAAAATTACTAAGTATGTGGTCAAGAGGAAAGGCAATCAGAAAAGTCTACTCTTAGATGAACTAGATGGCATACTTAAGGATACAAAAGAAACATTGGGGCTGGAGGAATGGCTCTGTGGTTAAAATGTTTGCCTAGCAAGTGCTAAGTCAAGCGCTAAGTACCGGAGTTCGAATCCCCAGCATCACATAAACCGGGCATGGTGGCCCATGCCTTTAATCCCAGCACTCTGGAGGCTGAGGCAGGAGGATTGCTGTGAGTCCAAGACCAGTCTGGGCTCCATAGCTGAGGAACAGCCTGGACTACAGAGCAACACCATGTATTGAAAGAGAGAGAGAGAGAGAGAGAGAGAGAGAGAGAGAGAGAGAGAGAGAGAGAAATTTATTGAACGGGCTTTAACTCAGCGGAGATGAAAGGAGAGCTGGTAACTTTTCCATGGAAATTCTACTATCTGAAGAATAACCAGAACAGAAACAGAAAAAGTTGAATCTCAGTGATTTGTCAGATCCACATGAATTAGCTCAAAAGGTCAAGTTTATGTGGCGTTGTAGAAAAGACAAAAGACAGAATGAGCTAGAACCCAATTTTCACATTTTATAAACACAAATATGTGAGTCATCTCGTGTAGTATGGAGGCTGGGGGTGGGGTAGAATCCTTGGAAAGGTCACAGTTAAATTGATGAAAGCAAAAGTTATGAAGAATATTGAAGGCATCCATGAGAAAAGATTGCATGTTAGTAGCAAAAATATAAATGATTACAGGAAGAAACAACAGAATTGAACATACAATAGCATAACATCTTTAAAGTATCAAATAAAAACAACAAGCTGTCAACCTATAATTTTATATACAGCACAAATAACTTCTAAATAAAGGTGAAATAAAGACACTTAATATTAATAAAAACAATGATTTTTTTTCTGGATGAATGAAAAGCTTCCAGAAGTTCTTTAGCAGAAAAGACAAAATGCTGGATAAAAATGCAGATCTTAGCAAGCATGGAGACACACCCCTATATTCCCAGCACAGTGGGGGGCTGAGGGAGGAGAACCTCGAATTCAAGTCCAAGTTGGCCAGATGAGCAACTCAGGAAGAAGACCTTGTCTAAAAATTAAGTCTGGGGCTGTAGCTTATTGTAATGAGTTTGGATTCTATTATCAGTACTGCACACACCCACACCCACACGCACACCTTGATATCTTTCAAATATTTATGACTGTTCAAAAATGATAACATACATAATATATTATGTAACAAACAAGAAAACCATGGTACAAATTACAGGAGCAAAAGACCTATAAGACTGTAAAGATCCTTTTTTTTTTTTTTTTTTTTGAGAAGTGGTACAACATTAACTTTAGTGCTTAGAATTATGGTCTCAAGGTACATTTGTTTTCCTGCAAGTGACTCAATTAACTCTTCTTTATGGCAGAGTAGTACTCTACTGTGCGTAAATACCACATTTTATTTATGCATTCATCTGTGGAGGGATATAGGCCTACTTCCAGGATTTAGTTACTATAAATTATGTGGATATAAACATGTGTATGCATGTACTACCAGCATAGGATGTCTTTAACTCTTTCTGGAATATACCCAGTAGAGATATAGTTTGTCAAACAGAATTCCTACTTTCAGTTTCTTGAGAAGTTTCATACTGATTTGCATGGCAGTTGTACAAAGGTACAGTCCCACTAACAATTTTCTTCCACATATTTCTTATAAGTTCTTGATGACAGTGATTCTTACTGGAATAAAATAACAATGCTGTTCCAATTTGAATTTCTGTAATGGCCAGAGATGCTGAATGTTTTTACATGTACTTATTGGCCATTTTTACTTCAATTACCCTTTTTTTCTTTGTTTTTCTTTTATTTAGAGAAGTTTTTTTTAACTTTTTACATTCTTTATATATTCTAGATACTAGTCGTCTTTTGGCAATTTTTACCCATTCTGTCAGGTGCCTCTTAACTCTGTTGGATGTTTCCTTTACTGTACAGAAGCCTTTTAATTTTATGTTATCCCATGAGAGAGAGAGAGAGAGAGAGAGAGAGAGAGAGAGAGAGAGAGAGATACAAACATACAGATAGATGAACAGATAGAATTTTTCCAGGAATGCAAGAGTGATCTAAAATTTGAAAATAAATCTCTGGAATACTTTTGAAATGAATTAAATGTAACCATTTCAAGAGATTCAAAAAGTGTTTGATGAAATTCAAGTACTAATCTTTATATAAAGCTCTCAATAAATTAGGTACAAAAGAAATTTTTCTCGGTCTTACAAAGAGGATGAGTAATGAAGAATTAGAGGTAATGTGATACCTAACTCAATGTTTGCCCTTAAGTTCCAGAACAAGTCAAAGATGACTTTTCTTATAGCTCCTAATTAGAGTTTCCAGGGAATAACGTAAGGAAAAGAATTAAGAGACATATATATCAGAGAGAAGTAAAGTTCTATTTGTAGGTAAACTACATTGACCTACGTAGTTTTTTTTTTAACATAGAAAATCCTAGGCAAGGTATGAAATAGCACAAACTGAATTCACAATCAGTAAATGATCACTAATTATATTTCACATTCTACAACAAACAAATAGAAAACACTAAAACAATTCTCTGTATCACAGGGTGTTAAAAAAATTGGTGTACCTCCTTATATATACAATTAGTATGTGTTTTATCAGTTAGTTTATTTTTATTTGAATTACATAAAAGTTTTTAAAAGAAACAAGTTACTATGTTTGATCAGTTTAACAAATTCAAGCACTGAATCACATCTGCCATTGCCGTCATAATGAGTAGCAATGTATTTGATTGCATGTTCATTAAATTTTATTCAAAGTCAGAGAATATTTGTCTGTCCACCAAAAAGATTTAAGTCAGTCTTAAAAATCAGCAGTCATTTTCTCCCTACTCTACCTGTGTATATACTAGTGCACTGGGACTCAAGGGTCAGCACCTTTGAGTGAGGTGCCACGCTTCCTTCCCTCTGCCATGAACATGGGCCACTTTTGAACTCCAGCCAGGCTGTGTACTGATGCTGAGCTCTCCCCTGCTCGAGTACCATTGGCCGAAACTTAGTCATATGGTTTCAAATACCTACAAACTTGGACAGGAAATATATTGTTTATCTTGAAGAGACACTGTACCTTATTAAAATTCAATTTTTATCAAATAAAGGAAGTTAGATATTAGAAAGCAATTCATCTCTGCCCCATTGGTCTTGCTATCTTGCAAATGCAGTCAGAAAGAATTTTAATTGGGATGTTTCCCAGTTTTTGAAACTAAAACACTTGCAAATCACCAGTGAGTTCAGAACCTCTATTAACCCGCTCATGAGCATAAAAGAATCTGTTCAGTCCTGTTTTTATTTAGGCAAATAATCACACTTTTCCCCCGTCAAAACCCTAGTTTATGGATTTACGAGACTCACTGCTAAATGCAGAGCACTTAGAATACCAAAACCTTACACTGCCCAGGATTTATGAATCACACATTAAAACCAAAATTGTGGAATAAGATTTATGTCTGATCAAATTACAGATTTTAGCATAGTGACTCATAAATCAGTCACTTGAATCCCAAGGGCCATAGAGGGATTTATAAATCAAAGCTTATTTAGGATTTATTAACTAAATGCTTATCACAAGAATGCCATGTTTGTAAATCTTTTTTTCTGACATACAAAACTAAATTTTAGAAGCTTTTGGCAATCAGGATGTATCTCCAAAGACATCCTTGATCAGTGCACACTGTGATGTTCATAACCAGTGCACATAATACCTAACACCTACGACTTAAAGGAGTGGTTTCATTTGGCCTCAGAAGACTTGGTCCATCGTCAGCTGGTCCTAAGGATAAAATATCATGGCGTTAAGGGCATGATGGTGCGAAGCTGCGTTGCTCCCGATGGTCGCAAAGCACAGCAGGAGACCAGAGAGACAAGGGGGAAAGATTGAAGGACCAGGCACCGACTTCCGGGCCATACCTGCATGATGCACCCAAACACCCACAGGTGTGCTTTTCAAATCCTCCAGGCAGAACCCAAATACAATCAAGTTGATGGGCTACTCCAACCACAATGACACAAGAAAAGATAATTTTATTCAAATTAATTAACATTATTTAAATAAAATTTAAAGAATAACTTTATAAGAGAATAGTATCTAAGTATTTTATATTTGGAGATACAGACTTTAATATTTAAAAATTTAGAGAAATTATTGTTAAGCATAAAATAGCATCTATTTGATAATTTAACTGGACACCAAAAATACTTCAAAGCAGATTAATTGTTTCAGAACAGATCACGTGATAAAATTTCTATACTGTATATCTTGAATTGGATTTAGCTCCTCAACTACCAAATATATTTAATTTTCATAAAACTACATATTTTATTACTAATATAAAATATTGAACTATTTCATTTCTTAGATTCAGTTTTCTCATTCATTATGTTTTACTTAGAGTTTACTGGTTTGTTTCCTACCTGGTGAAATTGTGTATTTCAGAATTTTCGCATGGCTGACTTTCTCCTTTTGTTTCATTCTTTACTGAAATGCCACCTGCTCAGTGCCTCTGCATCTTCACTCCTGGCTACCCGGTGTAAAGTACACCCCAGGCGCTCCCTGGCATCTCTCTTTTCTTTTCTTTTTTCACTAGATGATGATAATAAATAATTTGAAAGTTTCATTATAAGATGGCAAAGTTAATGATAGCCTAGGAAACAGTTGAATGGTATAATGCCTTCTATCTTCTGGTTCATAGGGCATTTATTTCTAATAACATTAAATATGATTTATAGGAATCACTGCTCAATAATGCAAAATTAGATAGGTAATTTAAACAAATTTAAGTGGACAAATAAATTGGGTATTCTATTAGTTAGGAAGTAAACCTTGTTATTTAGGCCAGATAGCATAGATACAAAACAAACAAAGGGCAACTGAAAATGAGGAAGAAATAATATATAATTTTTAAAATAAAGTGTAAATTCAGCAAATACTTAAATCGATTTGTTTTTAATTTTCAGAAAAAGCTGAGGGTAATACTTCTGTGAGCTTGAATCTTTATTTTTTAAATCCAGTTTTAAGAAATAAAGTAGAAAACGTAAGAAAAGTTTAAAAATAAAACTTTCTTGACCTGATTTTGTTATATATACCCGTTATTCCTCAAACAAAAACCTAACAATCATAACGGTGATCTTAATTTAAAAAAAAAGATAATTCTGGAAATCAAACCGGGACCTTACACGTGGTAGGCAAAGCACTGCACCATGAAGCTACTGCATTCCAGCCTTCAGACAACTATGTTATAATAATATTACATACATTCCCACAAATAACAAAATCAAAAGCACAAGTTGTACAATATCATGAATAAAGTAACAGGACTTCTGAGAAAAAGTAAAAGCACAGGTTTGGAGCAAAACACTTACGACACACGCAACTTGCTAATCAGAGCCAGTGGTGTATATATTTCCTCAAGTCCGAAGCTTGCAAATTCTGGGGGCTCTCTCAAGGTGAATAATTCATGAGATTAACTGTCTAATGAATTTCAGCAGCAGAAATCCCCATAGGTTTTATTGCACTTTTTTGGCTTTGTATTTTTGAACCCCTCTTTATCTGGCAACTTTATCTTTTTGGGGGTTTTTTAGCACTAGGAGAGAAAACTTATATACTATCCTAGTAGAATAATAAATTATAAGTTGATTTGGGCTATTCTTGATTGGAAACTTCTTTTCAGCTTTGCAATTTGTTGGTGGCAACATGTACATATTGATGACTGTTACTAAATTTGAGAATATTTCTATTAGGCTTATTTCATATACAAGTGTTAATACTGCACTTGCAAGAATTTTCCACCATCTCTGTCCTTGTTCCTATATATCTAATTTTGTTTCTCCATCACTATGAGCTGTTATTCTGGATAGTTGTAGAACACAGTTCAATCAACTATCTGTTCCTCTTCCTGTTAGGTTGGGTGAGCTGGTACAAAAGCTGTCTGAGGACTGTTGGGGGCTCTTCCTATTTTGGAAGGGCTAGAAACTACTTAATTATACATGAAAGTGACTGTCTCCTACACGACAATTCATTAAATTAAACTCAAACTAAATGTATACAAAATTCTCCTTCCTCCATGTGGATGTCCCAAAGGGTGTAGCCATCCAAACCAAGCAGGGAAGAGGACCGAAGGAGAGACAGTGGTCTTGAAAAAGAACCTTAAATGTCTTACTTTCTCATGTACTATAAAAATTCTCGACCATATGAACACACCACCATTTAGATGCAAGGAAGGTACCACTACAAGTGGTTATGGTTACATGTGCTTAGAAGCTTGGTTTTCAGTGTAACAGTACTAAGGTGATGAGATCTTCAAAAGATGGTGAGTAAGTCCTTAAGAGGAATTAATGCTGTTCAACCTGGGAGTGAGTTTGGATCTCATAGATGTGTGTTCCTGCTCTCCCAGGAATGGATTAGTATTTTGTTACAGCACCACACAGTGGACTAGCACAGGGCCTAAGGAAGACAGGACCTTTGAGCAGAAAGCATAATCAATGTCACAAGAGGTTCTACTGCTTTTAGAGTACTAGAGCAACAACAGTGAATAGCGCAGGAAAGAACTTGCCTGGCTCATCATGGCCCTAGGCTGCCTCAGAGGACATTGAAAAGGCATGACTGTGATGCAATGGAGATGTTAGATCCCCTGTATCTGGACATTGAAGATATAAATGGTCCTTGACTAGAGGTGGAAATGTAATTGCTAAATATCAAAAGCCAAGCAAAAATGAGGATGCATTTTTCTGATTAAAAGCCTTGAGGCCAGCATTCATTTTAATATTTTTTAAATACAGAAAAAAAGGATTTAGTCTTTGCAGTATTCAAGTCAGAGTTTTTTCCTTTATTAAGAAATTCATAATAATTCTATTTCTACTTCTTTGTTTTCCCTTGCTAAGAATGAATCTTGTTTAATCTTTGTCCTACTAATACCAATTCCTGATTTTCCATCGTGTATGAGTTAGTACAGTATAATGAAAGCAGACATTGGCAAAGAATAGCTGGGAGCTAATGATTACCAAGTATGAGCTGTTGCTTTCTGTAACTAGTAAGTGTTCACTCATTTAATCCTTGTAGCTGCCAGTGGCAAATTCCAATGTGATCACTATTTTGCAGTGCTAGAGGCAAAAAACTCTGTAAATTTGACTGCTCGTTTAGGAAGAATTTATTAAGTTCTCCTCTTTTCTCAGTTGTTTGGACCAAACAGATATGAATCTTTTTGGCTTGTTATTTTTAATATTCCTGACTGTATTAGGCATGTAATTTGAGATACCTCTTTATGTAAATTCTTGGAAGAGCGAAGAAATGATATTTTACAAAATTATTATTTTATAGTATGTCTTAATTTGATAACTGACTAATATAATAGAAGTCAAAAATTCAAAAAAAATTGTTGTGGCATGTTTTATTTAGACCAGTGGGACTTCAGGACTATTTATTTTAAAATTTTCCTGGTGGGGTTAGAAATACAGGCTTTTGAGTCCTCTTTTTGTAACTCCTAATTCTGAATTTCTAGATTTGGACTTGGGAAAATATAATTTAGCAAATACTTTTAAGTGATTCTCGTGCATATGTTTGAGTACCTCCAATATTCAAATGAGATCTCTACTTTCCACTGAATAGACATAATTAAAGTCTGGTGTTTACAAATACAAGACATTTAAAAGGTTGAATATGATATAGGAAATAAATATGTTTTTGTCTCTCATTTATGAACATAGGCTTTAAAACTAATGACGCAATACAGAAAAAATAGCCTATATGGTTTTGAACATCCTTAAATGAGACCATTGATTAATTGAAGTACCTAGGGGTTGGTCTTCCTAATAGCATAGTCTGAAAAGTAGAACAGATTTTTAGTTCCTTTAGATAAATCACTTCAGGATAAGCTTTTTTTTTCTTCTATGAACAACATTTTTTCTGCACCCAGAAAAGAAGAAAATTTTGGGTCTCTACAGTTTCATGTGAGCTCTCCCTTCTCATAAATATTTAGATTAGTAGAAAAAAATGCAAGATCATTCTTTCAAAAAGCTTAATGAATTTTTAATAATGTATGAACATAGCAGGGAAAGCTTGCCTTGATTAAAGAGAGTTGCTTTTAATATTACATTCTTTGCCTTTCCAAAATTGTCTGATCCATTTCAACAAACACTATTTTTCATTTACTAAACCTGTTTGTCAGTTTTCTCATCATTATGACAAAATGTCACACAGCCATAGCTAAAGAGAGGAGACTTTTGTTTTGGCTCATTGTTTCAGAAGTTTCAGTCCATGGTGAACTGGTTCCAAGGCAGATGCATCTTGGTGGGAGGACATGCCAGAGGAGATTTGTTCCCCTCGTGACAGTCATCCAGTGGCTTGGGAAGAGCCAGAGGAGAGACTCATCTAGCAGTGGCAAAACCCCATGACTCTTCTCCCCCAACCAAGCCCCGCCTTCTAACTCATCTATGAGCTCATTCAACTCATATATGGATTAATCCACTGGTAGTATGGTGGTCCCCTTTTTCCAGGCACCATCTGGAAGCCCCTTCTCAGAACATGTAAGACGTTTGGAGAACATTTGCAATCACTCTGTAACAAGCTAAGTTAAGATTAATTATTGTAGTCATCGTCATCACAAAACTTAATTACAGACATCCTTAGCATATTCTCTATTTTTGTCTTTATTCCATGACACCCAGTGAGAAGGGCCCAGTGCTCAACAGGTGGAATTAATACTTTTATCATTGTACAGTGGTTTTACTACACTAAAGTGAACAGTAAGGTAGTCATCACCTCAAAGATTTCAATTCATATCTAAGATGTTCACACGTGGAAAATGTCAGAGACTATCAAGTTTTAGATTGGTTTAGAATAGGACAAGTCTAGGCCTCGTGGCACTTGCAATACGCTTGCATGACTCTAGTAAAATGAAAATAAAGAAAATACATTTTCACCTATTCCTGTATGTAAATTGTTTTTATATTTTTCTCTTAGAAACTGAGTTTCAACAAATTAGATCCTTTATATAGTGTTTGTAAAATAAAATATTAAAACTGTCAGTTTCTTCTTTTGATTTGTTCTTTGAATAAACAAGTTATGCTTTTATTACTAAGCATTTCCCCCCTTATTGCACGGAGAAAACTTAATTATCTCCAATGAATAATGATTAGTTCTTCCATTTGTTCTTTTAGATATTATAAATTTTGGGCTATATATTTTCACATACATTTTCTTTCTCTGTCATTGTAAATTGTTTAAATGACATTTATTTGTTCCTTTGTATGAACACAGGATGATAGGTCCTTAATGTTTAAAGAGATCATATAATTAATTGAATATTATAGGAGCACATGAGAATGACATTTTTGTCATGTTCAAACAACTGTTGTTAGATATTTTTTTAAGTAAAGTACCTAAAAAGATTTCAAAGGATTTACTTAAATGCCTGAAAATAGAAGTGCTATTTTGAACCTTGATCACCTCTTAAGAGCATGGGTTGAGGAATTCAACAATTGTAAATATCTGCTCTGGTGCAAGCACAGCATTCGGTGCTGTTTTCACTTAGACTTTATGAGAACTTGCCTCTTAAATAAGAAAGGAAAATTGAGAGTCGAAGAAGTCAGCTCATTTGCATAAACACACCAGCCAACATGGGGTCAGAAGGTAAACCTGATATACCTGATTTTACTAGACTCCATAACTACTCTTTGGATTATACAGATGACTGTTTAACACTTGTAAATATCTGCCACAGGAAGGACCTTTTATCAGATTCTGAACTTTCATGAAACTGAAGTCATATTGGCAAGGAGAAAGACATTAAAAAAACAATACCACCTACAATTTCCCCTGACGAATTTACAGTCAGAGGGAAGTGATGTATATAAAAACAAACAAAATAGGACTAATATTGCCAGAATCATGATAATAAATTATGGTAGAAATTCAAAGAAAGGGATTAAGTGGTTATTCACTGTCAAGTGGGCAGAAAATTGGTGAAAGAAGGCTCATAAGCACATTCTTAAATTTTAAAAAGTTGATAGGCAGTTTCTATTTGTCTGTATTTTATCGTAAAGCAATGATACCTTAAAAGTGATACTTTAGATGTTTTAATAATTTATGCCATTTCTCCTTTTGCATGTCTATTAATTCTGTTGATATTTTCAAAGATAAACTTTGATTTGGTTATCTTTTGCTACTGTCTTTCCCAGTTCCATTGGCTTCTGCTTTGGGTTTGCTGGATTCTTCATTTTCTGGTTTCTAAAGAAGGAAATAGATCATTGACTTGAGAATTTCCTTTTTGAATATAAGCTTTAATGCTATAAATTTATTTTTAGACCTTCCTTTAGTTTAATTCTTTTCTCTTATGTTACGTTTTCATTTTTGCCTTGTTTAGTAAAATATTTCTTATTTGTGATAACTCTGCCACTTGACCTATAGGTTGTTTCTACGTACTGATTAACTTTCAAGTGCTTGTGGACTTTTCTTTTACCTTCCTAGTAGTGATTTCTATTATAATTACATTATTTTAGAAACATTTTATTAATTTTGATTTTATTAAGATTATTTTGTGATCCAGGATATAATTTATCTTCATAGATGTTTAATTAAAATACTGTGACAGGACAGCTTGTGCTTTTGTTGGTGAAAGGTTCTAAGCATTTCAAAGAGATCCCTTAAATTGATAGAATTGTTTGGGTCTTTTAAATATTTATTGATTTTTCTCTACTAATTATATAAACCGTATCTTCTGAGAGAGAAGCCTATCCAAGTTCTCAGTTACTCCAGTTTCTGCCTTATGAATGTTGACATCTTCTTAGGTCTGTACCTTCTTGGGAGTGTGATAGTTCCATCTAGTCAACTGTCATATTAGTGGTAAGTTAAGTATATAACAATCAAATATTTTACTGAATAGAGCAGGTTAATTTAAGTTTATAATTTTGTACAGTCCATGAGTGATGTGATAAATATTCAAATAGTCATTAACAGGAAAAGGTTGCCACTTCTGCCAAGAGTAATGAAATATACACTGAATTTCTCAGTATCACTTGGAATACATTTTATATACATTTAGTTGCATTATATAAAACTTGCCATCTTGTAGATTTCTTAATTCAGGTCCTTTTATACTGTAATATTTCATATATCACAATGATATGATTGAAAATGCTATAATAGGGGGTTATGTTTTTGCACTGGACTGGTAAATGCATTTTAGGGAACTCAATAAAAATAGACTATTATCATTATCTGGCTATATAACAATTTTTTTCTTTTTAGAATTTCAGCTTCATTATTTCCCTCTATTTTTATTAAGACATATATATATATATATATATATATATATATATATATATATATATAAAGAATACAGTGGTTAATCTCGAGACCTTTGTGCATAGGGTCAATTTCCCTTTCCCTTCCCCTCCCCCTGTTTCATCTCCCAGAACCCTTTCTCATCAACATTGACTTCCAAGATCTTGCCCAGTTGACTCTATTATTTATTTGGGTTTTGGGTTTCTCATATTAGAGAAACCTTCTGAATCTGACTCCCTTCACTCAGCATGATGGTCTCAAATTTTATCTAATTACCTGCAACTGACTCAAGCCTAAGATTTTTATGGAAGAGCAGTGACCCATTGTGTCCATACGACACATTTTTGTGTCCATTGGTTTGTTGCTGGATATTTTGGCATCATGTACAATTTAGCTGCTCTTCGTTGTGCTTCTGTAAACATGGGTATATATGCATCTCTGTAATAAGTGACTTTTAAGTCTTTTGGAAAAATAAGCAGAAGTGATGCCAAAGAAGGTAACGGACTATCTATTATCAGTTTTTCAAGGACTCTCCATGCTGCTTTCCGTGGTGATTGTGTCAGTGCACTGTCCCAGCAGCAATGTGTAAGGGTTCCTTTTTCCCTGAAACCTTGCCAGCATATATTGCTATTTGAGTGCTTGATGTAAGGCATTCTCATTGAGGTAAGATGGTATCTCAATGTCATTTTGATTTGCATTTCTGTAATGGCTAAGGGCATTGAACCTTTTTTTCTTGTACTTAATTGGTCATTTGGACTTCTTATGAGAACTGTCTATTCATTTTAGATGCCAATTTTTAAATCGGGTCTTTGATTTTTGAGAGATCCATTTTTCTAGAGTTCTTTGTTTATTCTATTTTTAGCCTCCTACTTGAGGTGTAGGTGGTAACTTTTTCCCATTCTGTCAGTTCTCTCTTCTTTCTGTTATTGTTCCTTTTACTGTGCAGAATTTCTAATTCAATATAATCCCATTTGTTGATTCTGGGAGTTGTGTCTTTTGCATCAAATGTCCTATTGAGAAAGTCTTTTCCCACATCTGTATCTTCAAGAGTTTTACTTATTTTTGTCTTCCAGAAGGTTTAGTGTTTCCATTTTAATATTTAGGCTTGATCCACTTTGATTTAATTTTAGTACATGGCAATACATGTTTGTTTACATTTGTTCTTCTGCGTGTGGATAAACAAGTCTCCCAGCACCATTTATTGAAGAGACTATCCTTTTTTCCAGTGCATGTTTTTGGCCTCTTTATTAAATCAAGTAGCTAAGGGTACTTGAAGTTGTCTGTGCCTCCTTCATTCTTTTTCATGGTTCAATCTGTCTGTTTTTGTGCCAGCACCATTAAGGTTCTTTTTAAAAAATAATTGTTGCTTTATGATATAACTTGATGTAGAGAATTATGATACCTATAATATCTGTCTTATTACTTAGGGTTGCTTTGGCTACTCTAGATCCTTTTTGGTTCCATATGACTTTAAGAATTATTTCTTTCAAATTTTGTTAAAAATAATTGTTGGTATCTTGATGGGAACTGTGTTGAATCTGTATGAGAATTTTGGCACTGTAGTCATTTTGATTACATTAATTCTGCCTAAGAACAGGGAATGTCTTTCCATTTCCTATTCCATTTCCTCTTCAATTTCCATTTTCAGTATAGTATAGTTTTCAGTATAGAGGTCCTTATATATCAATTTCTTTCTTTTTTTGAGACTGGGTCTCGCTCTGTGGTCCAGGCTGGTCCTGAATTCACTTCAGAGCTCAGGCTGGCCTTGAACTCGTGGCAATCCTCCTGTCTCAGCCTCCTGAGTGCTGGGATTACAGGCGTGCGCCACCACACCCAGCTTATGTGGTGCTGGGGAATCGAACTCGGGTACTTAGTGCTTGGCTTAGCGCTTGCTCAAGCGCTTTAACGGCTGAGCCATTCCTCCAGCCCTTATATCAAATTCTTAACCTTATTTATTTTTGATATTTCATATTTCCCCCTGGAGTTATTTGCTTGCTTTCTTAAAAACTTCCTTTTGGAATCTTTTCTCAAATCCGGTCTACCAACTTAATATTTTTCTAAATTTTCTTAATCTGAGAGTATGATTATTTCATTTTTTCCTTCTTGAGAGTTATATTTAATATATATTCACTCTGTAGTTCAGGCTGGTCCTTGAACTCACAGTAATCCTCCTGCCTCAGCCTCTGTAATGCTGGGATTACAGGCATGCACCATCACCCCCAGCATGTGTGGTGCTGGGGAATCAGATTCGGGTCCTTGTGCTTCCTAGGCAAGCTCTGTAAAAGCTGTGCTATTCTTTCAACACCTGAAGGATATTTTGACTGGGTATAAATTGTAGATTGGCATTTCTATTCTTCCAGCACTGAAAAACGCATCACTTTCCTGGTTTTGTGATTTCTGGTGAGAAAGGTGAAGTTATTTCAAATTATTGCTACCCTGCAGGTACCATAGTGTTTGTCTCTGATTGTTTTCATATGGTTTTCTTTAGTTTTCATCAACCTTTCTATACTGTGCTTATTTTTAGATTTTTTTTTCTTTGTAGATGTTGCTTTCTACTCTTTAGATAAAAGTTTGTTGAATTTTTAGTTTATCTCTTTTACCACATGTGGATTTTTATTTTTTCTTTTTTACCACCTTGATCTGCTTCCCCTGTTCTGGAACTCTAATGATGTCAATAATAAATCTTTTTCACCTTCATGTCAAATTATTGCCAATTTTAAAAAATATTTTCCCTTTGCTAGGTACTTATCTGACTAGATACTTTCTATTGTTGTTGTTGTTTTTTTTTTCCTCCAGTTTCACTCATTTTTACACTGGCTTCCCTGTTCTGCTATTGAACCCATGTAGAGAATTTTTAAATTTTTGGCTATTGTATTTTATGTTTTAAAATTTACGTTGGGTTCTTTTCATTTTTTTACATCACATTAAATATTTTCAGTCCCTTAACTAAATTCATTTGGCCTTATTTCTTATATTACTTTTACAATACCTGTTTTGAAATCTCTGACAGATAATTTCAACATCTCTGTTGCTATTGATTGCCTTTTCATTGTGGATTGAAAAGTTTTTGTTTCTTTGTATGTTGAGTAATATTTAATTGTCAACAGGGTTCTTAAATACTGTGTTGTAAGACATTAGGTTTTATTTAACCTTATAGAGAGTTGTGATGTTTTTGTTACAGAAAACAAGCAAGGTTTAATTGAGACTGTAAGTTCTAACTAGACTTCTATATTTTTGCCTTCAATGTAAATTCTACTCCTGCACCTTTGTAGTTACTTTCAGAGCAGTTCCATGTGTGCATCACTCAATTGCTAGTGTGAGGCCTGGGTGGTTGTCTTACCTGTATTCAGTTCTCGATACTGGTGGGCTGCTCAGAGTCAGATCTTTGAATGTGCTCCCTTAGGTGTACCCAGAAGTTAACAAACAATTATAGGAACTCCTTCCCTGAGTTTGTCCATCTTGGTAATTTCTTGACACTTTTTTGTTCTCTAGGAAGACTCCTTTTCATTGTCTAGCCAGAAAGATGGAAAGTGGGCTTGATTTCACTCCTTGAAAATGTCCTAAGATAGGCTCATACTATGTTCAAATAGTGAGAGGAGGGAGGGAGGCGGGGGTAGAGGAAAAGGAAGAAGAAGAGAGAGGGAGAGGAGATAGAATCATCATGAGAGATAACCCATTCCCTGGTATTGCATCATTCTGTTAAGAAAGACAGGCATCTGACTGGTCCCCTTGCAGCCACTTTCCCTGCTGCTAGAGGAACAACTATCACTTGGAAACTAGGGTGTCAGAGAAAAAAAAAAAGATAGTGAATGTTTCCCAGTTACTTGGAGAGCAAGAAAGCGTACTTATTTAGTCATAGATAGAGATCTCTTTCCATAACTCCCTATCCAGTCTGGAAGCCTGTTTTTTCTTAGGGCTGTGCTTAGTCCAGAATGTGGTAAATAGAGAGAAAAATTGGTAAAGTCGTAGCTACTTGGTTGGCACTTTGAATTCTTGTCCCCAGCCAGTCTGCTATTACTGTGTCTCATCTTCCTAAAGCAGCTGCTCCAAGCACCGTGCTCATGGCACAGAGCTGGACTTGGGACAGGTTTGGGCAGGTGCGCCTCCGCATCCTCTCTTAGAGCTAGAGCCCACCCTTGTACTTCCAGGTAATAAAGCATAAACTATTTTACCATAAACGTTAGACGTATACAGATCATTACCTATGTCTAAATCTAAAATGTCCCTCAAAATTCTCACATGCCTTTAATGTGATTTCTTATACTATTGGAGGTAGGGCCCTGCTGGACAGATGAGCCACTGGGGTTTGCCCTGAAGGGATGTGTTTTTCCCTCTGATCCTCCCTTGCCTCACTGCTTCATGACTGCCCAGGGAGGAGGAGGTCCCTCAGCCATGCCCTCCCTCCGCCGCCATTTTAGCTTTAGACCTACAGAACAGTCATATTCCGACACTTCTAAAACTAGGAGCTACAATATACTTCTCTTTCATTAAGTAGCGGGTGTCAGGTTCGATGTTCCAGTGATGGAAAAGTGACTAAAAGCCAATAAGTTTAATGAAAAATGAACTCACATTTTAGAATCGATAGACCTCAGTTGATCCTTGCAGTGATCAATGGCTTTTTATTAAACATGCCACCTGGCATGTATTCTTACCACGGGAAACATGTGCAATTGGGAATTGCTGTAAATACAAGTTATGTACGGTGTCATCAAAAGCAGGTCGTTGCCCTTTTAATTCATGTTGGTTTTGTAAGTCTTGAGTCATATTGAGAGAACTGCTGAGGAAAACAGTTTTTAAAGATCCACGTCAGGAAAAACGTAAACTGTTCCACGCAAAGTCACACTCCTATCTGCAGAGGCTCGCGATTGCTCTGCTGAAACCATCCACCGTACAACGACGTTGTACACGTTAATCGCTCAGACATCATCCGTAGAGATGAGACAGGCCCGTGAAAAAAACACGGTTTTTGGAAAGTTAGGAATAAAAGTTTGAAAGGAGATTTCATTGGAGTTATTAAATGAAACTGCTTGAGAAGCAAGGCATTACTTCCTAGTGTTTGGTGTTACGTGTGTGATTTTCTCATAAATCAGGTTCCTGTGCTTTCATTTGGACTGGCTTCTGGGACTCACAGGTCGTGCTCGGGTAGTACAGCAGACCTGCAGGCCCAGCACAAAGGCTTTTTTCAGGCTGTTTTATGCTTTGGCGACTGCTGGGCAGCAGAACACAGCACTTAATTAGCTGCCTTTGCAGTGATCGGACTGCAATCACATTTGATTAACAGGGCCATTTGTTTCGCTCCAGGCCCGGAATGCACCCTGGGGGCGATGTCCATGTTCCTGCAGGTAGTACTCTTTTGCTGATGAACTCTGAGAGCCAGGGACAGAGCGCCTCACCAGAAGTGGCACCCTGCGCAGTGTCAGCCTTTACAGATGAGTTTGGAGACGTCACTTCGCTCCCCATCTGTTTTCTCTTTTTCTCAAATCCAGATGTTTCCATTAATGCAGGAAATTTTTGTAAAGTCCTGTTCAGTGCATTTATGTGCAAATATATTTTTCAGTCTGATGATGAGAGGAACACAAGTTCTTCCCACTAATCCCTCTTTTCACACTAAAGTATAGTGACACTAGGACAACTATGTTTACATAGCAAAAGGACGAGAAACTTAAGTCGGATGCAGAGGAAGGCCTGTAATCCCAGCACTCTGGAAGACTGGGTCAGGAGGACTGTAAATTTGATCCCAGACTGGGTGACTCAGTGATTTAGTGAGACCCAATCTCGAAATAAAAACAGAGCTCAGGATATAACTCAGTACGAAGGACTTGGGTTCAATCTCTGGTATCAATCAATCAGAAAGACAGAGAGAGACAGTGACAGAGACAGAGAGAGAGAGAGAGAGAGAGAGAGAGAGAGAGAGAGAGAGAGAGACCCTATTTCTGAATTCAAACAATCTCATAAAACTTTCTATGGCTAAAGCTGCTATTAATTAAGAATAAAACCACAAAGAGTATTTTCCTGTTCAATTCCTCCTAACAAAGGGTAAGGTTAATCTTCTTAATATAAAAGTAGATATATTGCCATCACAGACAAGAGTTTTCAGCATTTATTCAGTAAAATTAAATTGTAATTATTAACAATAGCTAAGATGTGGAATCAACTTAGATGCTCATCCATGGATGAATGGTAATGAAGATACAATATATTCACATAATGGAATACTATTGAGCTATTTTAAAGAACAACGAAATCCTGTCATTCACAGCAAAATGGAATTGAGGAGCATGATTTAAAGTAAAATAAGCCAAACACTGAAAGATAAACCCTGCTCATTCTGTCTTCCGTGTAGAAGCTGAAAATCTCATCTGGAGTGTGGTGCTTATAGAGGTTGGGAAGTTGGGGTGATAGATAACAGGAGGCCGGACTTGGTCATTGTATGTTGTATGCTTGTGTTGAAATGTCACACTGAACTTGTGTACTCCAGGCCGGTTCTGAACTCACTGTATAGCCCAAGCTGGCTTTGAACTCATGCACATCCTCCTGCCACGCCCAGGTTACACTGAACCTCTTTAATATGCAAATTAATACAGGTTACTCAAAGCTTACAGATAATTTAAATTCTAAAAGTTTTCCTATGCATAATATTTTCAAAGCTTATCTTGAATGGCTCTTGGATGTTGATGGAGGGAAGATGTCTTATCAGCACTGTAGAGTTTATTATTTGCAACCACGGGTAGCATTTATGTTTTTGCTGAATGCAACATGAAGAAATATTGTTCTGTTTGCCTCTTTGACAGTGTGAATTCATACAGAAATAGATTTAAAAAACTGTAATTTTTTCTTCTTTGTCTGCCTGATATGTGCAAAGACATATTAATTTTTTTACCTCCCCTTCTTTCCATAACTGTGCTAGAGAAACTACAAATTCAGTTTGTCTTTGAATCAGAGAGAGTTATTCTGGTTTAAATAGCTAAGGCTTTCACCCAGGGTGCTTCCAGATGAAATCCTATTACATTTTATGAGGTTATCATCACCTTCGGAAATTTTCATTAGTTATGGGTGTGTTCATGCCAACGTTCTGCAGTCGGGAGACAGCTGGGAGAAATTGTGCGCTGGGCTGCAGCTGCCTCCTAGAATTCTCCCAACACAATGGAGTCATGGGGTGTATGCAGTTTCCCCCTCCTCATTTTTATCAATAAAACATTTTTATCTCTAAAACTTATGAAGTGAACAGAATTACACAGGAGCCTGTTGCCTTCACCACAGTGGCTGGCAGGTCACTGCGCCTCGCTGATAGAGCACATTTACTCGGGAAACCTGACAAGAAGTGACATCATTACGATCAAATTGGCATTTCAATTCTAGCCCCTCTCATCTGCTTATAATTTATCACAAACAGTGCCATTAGACAGCAGTGGCTGACTCGATCACACCTTTTACTCTGTAATGATGTCTAATCTGTATTCTGTGGGAAGAGTCTCTGAAACCAATAAGGTATTCAAATTGTGGTTTGATCTTCCTAAACAAATATTTATCCAGATAATGCATATTCATTTTGAACCTACTAAAGTCTTGGGTTTTTGTGGAGGATCGACCTGCATTTGAAAGACCTGCCTTTAGATCTTGCAGGCTGACGGGCTGTGTAGCACTGAAGGCAAGTTGCAGATGAGCTAGCTCCTTGTCCTCTCAGGTTTGGGATAAGCAAGAGCAGACAGCATAGGAACTTGAATAAACCGATAAACTTCAGTGGGCAGAGAAAGGGTAATGTAGGACACTGGGTGGGAGAAAATTTAACCCAGATATTGAGGGCAAGGAAAGGTTCTCCCCAAATATTCCAAAGATAGTAATGAGCCATTTCTCTTCTCATATTGAGACCTTCTTGGGATCCTCAGGCGCCACTGGGGAAATGGCAGAATGAGGTCAACTACCTCTAGTTTTAAATGCCAGCTTGGTATTCCACAGTGGTGTGAAATTGGACAAATTAACTTTGAGCCTTGATCTTCCCATTCAGACCAATAGGAATAATAATCATGCCTATGTCATCAGAGCAATTCTGAAGAATAATAACCGAATATATTTAAACACCTGGGGAATAGTATTGAAATGATAGTAGTTCCCTGTGTGCTAACAATCCCTGCTACCACCTGATGCACTTTGTCTCACAACGTCCACCTGTGATTTCTGTCTCATTAAAGTAACTTCTAAAATCTGTAATGTGTAATTGACTATGAGCTGATCTGCTTCGGGCAAAATCAGAGTAAACAAAGATGGACTGTGTATAGAACACACCCAACTCCAAATGATCTAAAACATCATCAGTCCTGCATTTTATGTAATATAGAGCACAAAAGCAAGTTTTAAAAAATCCCTTCATTGTCCTGCCACAATGGGAGGTATATTCAGGTGAATAGTGAAAGGAAGAACAGTTTTGTAGAGGGGAAGCAGGCTGAAATAGGATTCAAAAAGAGAGGAAATTGCAGCATATTCCTGAATTTCTGTAAAGCTACACTGCCAGCTTGATGCTTTGTTTCTTGTACCTCTCTTCAGAGCCCCTCACCCGTATCTGCACACGTCATCAACCACCAATTCTGGGCTTTGTGCTCCCAAGTCTGTGTGTGATCTTTCGTGCTCCCCATTCCTCTTCAGGTTGGCACGTTCCACCAACAAAGGTCTTCATGGCCTGTTTGCCTCCCTCCATTCAACACACTAAAAATGGATTTTTCACTTCTCTGAACCTTTTTGAAATATTCCCCTTTAATTTTCACAATGCTACCCACCCACCCAATCATCCAACTAGCAACTTCAGAATTAATTGAAATTTGTTCTTTTTGTTTAGAACCAATCCTGAGCCCATACCCCATCAGTATACAAGTCCTGATGTCCTCTATCCTTTCATCCTGTAAAACAAAGTATTTCTCAATAGTACCAACACCACCTGGGCATTGCTAGGAGTACAAGATTTCAGGACCCAACTCAGATGTACCAAATCTGAACTCATAGCTTAATAAGGACTCCAGATGATTCTATTTTGACCACTATAAAGCTTTTCTATTTCTTTCTTTCTTTGTTAATTGCAAGAATTTCAAAACATGCACAAATTACAGACATAGATAAGTCATCAATTAACAATAGTGATATACCCTGATAAATCTATTTTAATGGAAAATATCATAAACTGAAAAGACATTTAATACCCCAAAACTATGATATATCATAACTTGGCATAGCATTCCTTAAACAGGCTTAGGATACGTACATTCGCCTACATTTGGGGAAATTACTTAATATCTTGTTTCATAGTGAGGTGTAAATATTCCATGTACATAGCAGGTGAGTATTTTGTAGACATGATGGGAAGTCAAAATGCAGAACAAGATGCTAAAATTTGTATCTGGAAAGACACCCAAGGTCCACTTGTTAAAGGTTTGGTCCTCATCTTGGTGCCATTTGGGGGGAGGTGAAATTACCAGGTAGGGTTTTGTGGAAGGAAGTTACTGTAGGTCACTGGGAGCACAACCTTGAAGAGGATGTCGGGACCCTGGCCCATTCCTTTCCTTGTCTGCTTTCAGCTGCCAAGACGGACACCAACCTCCACCATACACTTCTGCACCTGTGCCACCTCAGGTGTGAGGCAACACGGTTGTGTGACATTGAACTAAAATCTGAAATCACAGCCAAAATAAGACTTTTCCTCTGTTAAGTCAGTTATCTCGGATGTTTTGTTACAGTAATGGAAAATTGTTTAGCAGAAACACTATTCAGATAATGACAGTAAGACAGTGCACTGTAGGAGGTGAGCTGTTTTCATTTGTGATCCTATAGCTGACTAGAGGTTGCTCTAGCAGTTGTCATCTAGCATTGAGATTATTGTACCTTGTGTCATTCATTTGGGAAAAGGGAAAAATTCAAAAATTGAGGTTCTGCTTCTATACTACTATGAAGTCAAAAAGTCATAAGACCATTGTAAGTTGACAATTATAGGTATAATAATAAAAACCCCACATACTCTCCACAAGATTTATTGCATGTGAATAAATTACAGCATTTGTTTAAGATGTTTAATTTTTAAATGAAAAATATTGTAGAATTGAAGGATGCTGCCTTATACATCTAGTAGAACTTCCCTCTCCTACTCCCCACTGTTCTGAAAGTCCTGGATACCACTATACCCTGAGCAAAATGACAATCATGTGCATCATTCTTATTTTTTTCTCTTCCTTATATTTTAATAAGCTGTTTCATGCCCAAATTATTATGAAGACTGAAGACAATTATTTACTTGGCTTATGTTTCACAGATATTTTCAGGCTAGGCACATTTTCCTTGAATAGATTTTTACACAGTAATTCCAATTTTTAAATTTACTATAATGATATTTCAATATGCATTAACTTATTTTAATCATTGTTTCATATTTAACTGAGTGAATATACTCTAATTTCTTGTATTTACCTAAGATGAGTATTTAAATTGCTTCCAACATTTCATTATTTTAAGTAACATGTCATTTAATGTTATAGATGTTTCCCTGTGCATTCTTGGGAACTTTATAGGATTGTATCTTTTTTCTGTTTTGAGACAGGACCTTGTTTTGTAGTCTGATCTGGTCCTGAATTCACTATGTAGTTCAGGCAGGCCTCCACCTCATGGCAGTCCTCCAGCCTCAGCCTCCTAAGTGCTGGGATTTCAGGCATTCACCACCACACCCAGCTTAGGTGATGATAGAGAATTGAAGCCAGGACCCTGTACTTGATAGGCAAGTGCTTAAACCACTAGGCGACTCCAGCCTTGACCAAGGACTATACCTTGAAAGAGCATAACTAAGTCCTAAGTTAGGCTCATATTCAGCATGACGATGTAAGCCCAGTGGCTCTCCAAGTGTTTTTAAGGGTTCATGTTCTCCTAGTAGTAATGTGGGAATCCTTTTATCTTTGTCTACATTGCTTGGTAAGGTCAGCCTTATGGAGGGTTGCCAGCCCAATGGGTGTGAGAAGGTGGCTCATGCTTTAAATTGTTCCTGTGTTAGGTGGCCAGGTGGAGCATCTTCCCTCTGTTTATGAGCCCTCCTGTCTCCTCTTCCACTTCTTCTGTACACACAAATTGTCCATGTTTCTACTGAGGGGTTCTGGACGCTAATCTTCTGTGCACTGTATGAATTGCAAATACTTTGTCCCAAGTGAAATATTTCCCTAGCCCTTGTTCTAAGAATTCTCTAGCCCTGTGTATTTAGTATTGTTCTAAATACTGAGATAAATTTGCATGCCATAAATCTGACCATTCTAAAGTGTATTATTCATTTCTTTTTAATATATCTCCTCAGCTGTTTGTTCTTTTGAGTTTGAAAGAACTTCTCGCATCAATTAACTGTCTTAGTTACTTATTCATTGCTGGGACAGAATACCCAACTTCCCCAATTAAGAGAGAAAAGGTTTATTTCAGCTTACAATTTCAGAAGCCCACAATCCATTCAGGTGCATCTAGAGATGGCAGAAGCACAAGGTGAAATTGAAGTGGGAGAGCTCCTCACAGCAGATGGAAAGCCACACGCAGGAGGAAGGGCAGAACCAGCACACACAACTCCTGGTCAGGCCCCAGCACCTGCCCCTTCCAGCCGGGCCCCACCTCCCAGTAGCACGTGGTTATTTTACAGCGTCCAAGTACACAGGCTGTTTGGGAAATACTCCAGATCCAAACCGTATAATAACATAATGCCATTCCCCACACCCCTTCATTTTTTTGTGTTTATTTCAAGCTAATGCAGCACATAAAATTTTACACATTAATACAATACCATATGATTTTTTGATGCATGTACACCTGTGTAATATTTAAGTCAGGCTGAGCATGGTTGTCTTCTCAAATATTTGTCATTTTTTATAGTGAAAACACTCAAAATTCTTTTATAGTTCTTAATTTCTCTTTTTCAAAAAATTTAAATGTTGCCTTTTGAATTTAAGTCATAGACTGACAGGAGTAAATTTTCAGAGATGCCATCATGGATTGCTCTAGTGAAATATTTACCCAAAGGTTTAGCTAATCATTTTAGCATTTTTATTAAATAATCCTTTATTTAATCCTAGATTGTCTGTAGTGTTTTTTCTGTCATCTATCAAGTTCCCACATGTGAATGAATACATTTTTATTCTTATGGGGCTGGAGGAATGGCACAGCAGTGAAAGCACTTCCCTTGCAAGTGCAAGGCCCTGAGTTTGATTCCTCAGTACCACGTAAAGCCGATTGTGGTGGCACATGCCTGTAATGCCAGCACTCAGCACTTCGGAGGATTGCTGTGAGCTCAAGGCCAGCCTGGGCCACACAATGAGTTCAGGACCAGCCTGCGATTCAGAGTGAGACCCTCCCCCCCCTCCCAATATGCTCTGAATTCTTATGACTCACCTGGGATTCATTATCACACCATTTATTTTCTTTGGCTTAACAATAAATCTTAATGTCCATAAGGCATGTTTTCTTAATTCATTCTTTTCGTAGCTGTCTTTATTTTTCAGCCAATTAGTAGCTCACATGCATTTTAAACCTTGTCTTTCAAATTCAGTAAAAAGAGGTCCCGTGGAGTATGATGGGAACTACATGGAAATTTATAGATCGTTGAGGCATGATTGTTGACCCAGTTATATTCCCAGCCATAATTGGGTGTTCAGTTAATTTCTCGAGGCCTCTTTTTTAAGCTTTAAAACTTTTACATAATTATCTTTCTCCATTTATGCCAAGTCTGCAATATTACATTTTTGAAGGTACATCACAATTTTTAATTTTTATTTGAGATTTGTTTATATACATATAAATGTCCCATTTTTAATGAGTGTTCTGTTTTACAGTAATAAACTAACTGTTGAACATTGATGTTGTACAACACTAGTGTTTAGGTACTGACAGCCATATTATTCTTGAGTAGCAGTTTCTTACTTTCTACTTTCTATAATCATTTCACCACTCACACTGGTGGCCAGGACTTTCAGTGCAGGGCTGCAAAGCAGAGGTAATAGACACTTCCTAGTCCTGTTGTCTTTAAAGGAAAGGGTTGCACTATCCTAACACTGAACATGATGCTAGAGGAAACATCAGCTTCTTTTTAAGATATCTATTAGGTTAAAGTCTTTTCCTGAATACTCCTGTTTTCTAAGTATTTAGCTCTGAGTGATGAATGTTACCGATTTACCCTTTTTTGGTTTGATCTTAGAATTCTCTGACTCCGTAAACCTTTAGAGAACCCCAGCATTGGATCGGAAGTTCATCCCTTCCCATTCTACTGTGGTCCTTGCTTTCCATAGTATAACTGCTTATAGCTCCCTGATGTCCAGTAGCTTCTAAGCAATTCAAGGGCATGACCTTGTTGGTTCATGGCTACCGCTCAGCAGCTGCTATAGATTACTGAACATCTTCCTGAGTGTTTGTAAGAATAAAATTTCAGTAATATACCCTAGAAATTGCATTTATTTTATCTAAAAATGAATTTCTGTCATTTAGGCTTAACATACAAAGGCAACTGGAGAAAACCCTTTACTCATTTATATGTGCTCTTGGTACAGTTACCCCAATGTTGCAATTATATGTCTTCTGAGAAACACTGACCTCCTTCTACTGAACATCAGTTGTTGCTACATTTTAAATCAGGCTCGTATTTATTTTAACATTAGAGTAGTTATTTATCTGTGTGTCAGTATTAAAGCAAATGGAAGATGCCCAAGAACTTTGATATGCTCAGTACATATTTTCCAGAGTCATTTTTATTTATTGAGATCATTTTCATAAGATTAATGCATTATTTTAAATAATAAAAATTTTAATATTTTAAAAATAATGGCAAAGGCCTTGTAAAGTGCATTACGTTTTCATCCTTGTTTGAATAACCTCATGAGTTTAGTTCTGAGCACTCAGCTGCTTAACGATCACAGGACCTCAGATGCCACTGGAAAATATGAAACCTTTATCTTTCAACACAGTTTTGCTTTCATGCATAGCATGGCTCTAAAATCCTAGTTGTGATACTTATTAGCTGTCTTTTCAAAGCTGTGGGTAATACATCTTTCACATTTCATTGAGAAGAAAAGAACCTTAATCCCACTAGGGCCTCTATTATTACTTCTTTCTTCTGATTATTCCCCAGTCGGGATTTTTATGTTGGCCAGATGGTGCTCTTGAGAATCCTTAGACAGAGCAGCATTTCACAATGGCAAATGGAAAAGAGAACTGTATTTTTGAATTAATTCCTATATTTTGCCATCTGGCTCACTGTGTCCAAGTCAGTCAATATTTGATTTGATATTTAATATTGTGTAATTATTCTGTATCTCCCATGGGATGGTACCTGCATGTTCAGTTAAGTCTTGTTTCTAGTTCGTTCCACGGGGTGACCACAATTAGCCATGCCATTGCACCCCATCTCCTTGAATTCTACCAATTCCAAAGAGTATTTTACAAATCAAAACTTTACATTGGATCCAGCTGCTAGGCAATGTCAATTTTATTTTATTTTTCCCCAAAATTAGTCAATTAAAGTTTATCATGAGCAAAAAATGTAAATATCCTTTTCCATATTCATCAGAGAATATTTCATCTCTCCTGGAGAAGAATTGCTGAAGGAAAGTTTCTGAGAAATCAGTCTGGTGGGAAATTGCTTCTTTCTCAAACTGGCCTAAATTCTTATTTTTAAGCACACGGAGACTTCTAAATTTGAAATAGTTGCTTGCATGGTCAAAATCTCTGACACGGAGACACAATTACAAGGTCAAATATTCTCTCCTAAAATGTTCCAAATAATGGATTATCTCAGAGCGTGCATCCTAAATCTCTCGTCTATGAATTAAATAAACACTATCTCATTTTTGGAGTCTTCTTCTCAATTTCAGCTTTTGTCTTAGTGGTGTTTAAGCAGTGTCTAAACAATGTCATTTTTTTCCCTGCTGTATTCCTCACCCTGTTTTAATATTTACAACAACCTCTGTGGTTGCTATTGTGAAATACATTTTGAAAACAAGGTAACAATCGTGGAGGTGAAATGTTATTAGATATAATGACAATGATAACATTATATAAAACTGCTGTACACCTGTGTTTTTTTTTTTTCTTGCAGACATCTCCTGATTTCATTCTTGCTGCAACAAAGGAGACTGTTTCTACTATTTTTTTTTAGTTGTTGTTTTAGTGGACATTGAACTCCAAGCCTTCACACTGAGCTCCCCAGCCCTTTTTTGTTTTGAGACAAGTTCTCACTGATTAGATAAGTTTCCCTGGTTGGGTTTAAATTTGTCATTCTCAAGCCTCAAGGCCCTAGAGAGCTGGGATTGTAGGCATGTGTCACTATCCTTGGCACTAGTAAAATTTTTACATAAGTTACACACTTTAGAAAATAGATGCATATAACTTAGTTTTTCACAAGATCAATCGGCTAATAAATTGCAGAGTCAAGGTTAGGTCCTAGGTTTTTATTGTCTTTTTCGTTGAACCTTAATTTCTTAACTCCTACCCTTTTTGTTTGATGTTGAACTAGTACTCTCCTTTTAACATTATCAAGATAACTAAAATTATCTTAATATTATTTTAGGGGTCAATTTGTATGAAGCTTGTTTTAATCATAATGGGATCTTTTCACTTTCAGATATTAACCAAATTGTAGTACTGCACTTAGTGACAAACCTCGTATCATAGTCTCTCTAATAGTTGCATATATTCATTCTCTAATACTATTCATTAACTCATAAACATAGATTTCTTCAAAATGATCAGAATGTGTTCATTCTATGTGTTACCTCAGGTATAGGTTTTTAGAAAAATACTGAAGTATTTCATTTACTTTTTTTAGGTATATCCACTTGCAAGCATGTCAGCAAGCCTCTAACTTTCGTCTGACCAATTTGTCCCAGTGATGTAGCCAAAGTTTAAACTGTCCCCTCTCACTGCACTAAACAATGTGTTTTACTAAACTAATTATTTCCTTTTTATGTCTTTTCTGTGCATGCAGGAGTCCCTCTGTCTGGAATGCACTTCCCTTTTCCACTGTCCATTTACATAAATATCTATGCTTCCTTCAAAACTCTGATCAAATGCACTTACTCTGTGCATCCCATTCTAAACACACACACACACACACACACACACACACACACACACACACTTCTCTGGTCCTGCAAAAATACTCCATAGATCAGCTTTTTGAATTTAAATGATTTGCTTATTCTTTCTGATTAGATTTAGAGGTCCTAGAAGTCAGGACACATCATCCGTCTATGGATAGAACCTGGTCCAGCTCTAGCATAGTAACAGGCACTCCATGGGCATAAACAATTGATCAGTGAAGTAATATATGTCAATTAGTGCAAACCTGATTTCCAGATTCTGGGGGACCACATTATGATTCTCTTGTGTGGAACTCAGTATTGTGACCATCGAGACTGAAAGTAGATCTGCTATTTTTAAATTTAAAGTGTGGAAGTTTTTCATGAGACAGAGGTAAATCTTAAGAATCCTCTCTGAATTAAGAGAAAAACAGGGAGGAGAGAATGTGAATTTATTTGCCAAATTCACTACAGTTAGAAAAGAAAATATCTGAAGAGAAGAAAGTAAGGAAAAGCCAAGTAAAATAAAGATTTCAAATAAAAGATAAATAGTAAGTTGACCCCTAGGATATCTTTGAAAACAAGTCTGAGTGATGAATTTGTGAAAGAGCAAGGGCCGTGGGTGTAAACGAAATTAAGAGCTAAACATTTATCCTAAACTCTAAATGTTGTAGTGGATGACTAGGGGAGAAGGCTGGGTGAGAAGCAGCAGTTTACAAACTTAACTTTACAAAGTTCCAGTCCAGAATGCCCCAAATTATATGTTCTAGACCTTTCAGTTCATCTTAAACAAAACCAAAGTTTCTATTTTGAAAGCTAATAAGACACATCAAATTCTAAAATTGTTAGTTTAGAATACATAGTATTTTATTATGTTTATTACTTTCTGACTTTTCTGATAACCACAAAAATTTAACTTTCTGTTAAGATCATCAAAAATGATTTTACCAAGAATGTGCCTGGATGTTTAAAAGAGGGGAAGCAGAGTTTATGAATCCCAAAATAGCAGTAGTTGAAAACATAAGCATGAAAGAACTCTTGTAAGCATTCTCAGAACAGATTTCTTTTTCCTACAGACTGCACTCCCCCACCAACCCATAATAATAAAAAAAAAAGCTTTGGGTGGAGCTAAGAACTCTTTTCAAATGTTAAACAATAACTGGAAATCCTGAAAATATGTTCTCCTTTAACCAGTGGGGAAAACACTTGAAAGTCTTTTTTTTTTTTCTTGTTAAGAATTATTTAACAACGGACTTAGTCAATGGATTCTATTTTGAACAAAAAGTTCAATTTTAACTGCTTGAGATATAGTGTCCTTCCAAAACACAAGTTTTTCTTTACCCCGAGGCATAACAAGTACCTGGTTGTAATAACCTCCATGAATGTACCAATGCAACTACGATTTACTTCAGTCAGATGATGAAACAAGCTAGAGAGTGTAAACTTTTAACAATATTCTGATTAATAGGTAATTATGCACTCTATATTATATCCTAGGGAGGTGGGAGCCATGAGTTTAGAAGCAATGTGTGCCATGATGTAGGTAGTGGAAGAAAATGTGGTTGAGAGGACCACAGAATCCCAGAATCGCCCAGATCCCAATTTCCCAAATTCGTGCTTGTGCCGGTTCTGCCCAAGCACTCACCTGTAACAGTATCTCTGACGTGGTAAAAATAAAATTTAAATTTAAAATAAAAATAAAACAATTTCTAAGTACTGTGTAATAATATATGGCAGTAAACAGTATGACGTATTTATAGTGTGAACAGATAAATTTCTGTAGAAAATCATTTTGACAGTTTTCTACTGTAAAAATTGGTGTTAATCTCTGTCTTATCAAATTCTCCATGGAGAAAAAGTCTAATATTTTATTTATAGAGCTTATTTACATTTCAAGGAACATTCGTATTCCATATGTCGTTCCTGTAATTTTAGCTGACATTTCTTACATATGGTCATCAAGAGCTATATTAGTCTTCAAGAGTATCCCAAACTCTGATTTTTTTTTTTTTATTCAGACAGACAAGGAGCATAATACCAGCGCTGATACTGATTTGAGAAAGTTTGACGGGTTCCGGGTTTTATTCGGGGGTAATGGAGGATGTCCTGTAAGCTATCCTGTATGCGTCCCTACAAAAGCCATTCACGTCTGACTTAACGCTAACATTTCCTGTTTCCATTTCGCTCTTCCTAAGGCATGAGGTAAGCAGAACTGTTTGGGAACAGAACAGACCCAAATCGTCCTAGTATTTTCTTGATGGCGCAAAACAGAAGAGGACAGAAGCAAGGCCACTTCTGTTGCCTGAGAGCCATCAGGGATTCTCACTCTGGGGATGACTTTATTCTTCCTTCTGCACCTTTCATTTCTTACTGCTTGAGTAGAGGAGCTCACACTTCTCCAGACACTCACTCCTAAAGGCAGGACCTACCTTCCTGTTTCCTTTTGCTTAGAAGCAGTTCTAAAATAAATTCTTTCTTTGGTAAGGGAAGAAGCTTAACACATTCTAAGAGTGCATATTTGTATCTCACGCATGTGTAGTGTGATCATTTACTATGTTACATTTTCCATGCCTGCCTCATATTGGTTCTAAATTTGTTTCCTGAAGTTACGAGTATTATGTATATATCATATTAGCTGCTTTTTATTTATAATCTCTCTTTCTCTTCCCATCCACTGGACACATTAGACAAAGTAATAATACATGGATAGAAAAAGAAACTAGCCATAATTAAAAAACAAATGTTAACTTACAAATCCTTTGACACAGCAGATAAAATAAATACCACCAACAACTTTAACAAATAATAATGATGTCTACTTCAAACATTGGTATAGTACACAAAATTAAACAATACATTTAATTCAGTTCTAACAAAGGCAATATATCAATTAATTTGTGCAATTTCTTAAATAATATGATACTAGAAAGAAATGAGAGCTTAGTACATCCAGTAAATATTTTATGCCAGTAACCCATCTTAAACTGGCTTACCCATCCTTGCATTTTAATACTTCTTGAAAAAATAATTGAACAACTTCAGTATTGCCAAATTTGGCAGATACTCACGAGAGAATATTCCCAATGTAGGCGTAGTAGGAGCAACAGTAGGGCGTGGCTCCATCACAGCAGTAAGACCTGCAGTCTTTGCCACACTGAGCAAGACAGTCGTCTGCAAAGATAAAAGCCACATATAATAGCTGTGAAATCACAGTGCCAGGACAAATTACTCTATTTTGTATCTTTATCGGTCAGTGACCACTCTTTATTATTTATGCACTCAGATCTTCCTTTTATGTTCAGAATTCTAAAACACTTGCCAGAATCTAAATTCACCTTTTGTCCCATTTAGACCAAAGCATAGCAGGCAGTGACAAATATTGTCCCCAAATCTCCAGTACCCAGTGCTGTCACAAGTATTCAGTGTTGGCTGAACACCATAATGAAGGGAGAAATAAATCAATGAGTCAAGTCATTTTTCATTTAATTTTTAGTAAAATTCTTAAAGTAGTTTTAAATAATAAAGTTTTCTGACCTTAGGGTATTAATGTCTAAAAGGAACTCCAGTTAATAGAAAGTGTTTTTGCCACTGGTAACACCAAACAGTGATAATCTAAAACTAGTTTATGTTTGCTATGATAGTGCTTTTTATTCTGTGCTTTTTAAATTTTGTAATTACAGTTTGCTTACATGTGATAACAGACATCAGTCTGCATTCTGCCATCCCATTATGTTTGGATAATAGTTAGTTACAAAAAGAAGTTCACATACATAATTAGCTTATTAACAGTTCAATAAATCTCCTATTGTAAAATTAATAAGCTATAAAATAGTACAAAATGAAGACAGAAAAGCTATTTTCTGAGGTAAGTTCCTATTTTTGTAAGTAATTTCAATAGAAAAAACATACCAAAAAATATTGGATAAATATCACACAACTCTTTTAAACTTTTTTATTCCATCTAAGTGACCTATGTTTAAGGTGACCATTGAGTTCTAATCAATAGTATAAGTTATGGTAGATATGTGAGTTTCAAGTTCAGGGTTAGGAAAATATGAAATACAGTGTGATAATGTCAGTTTTATGTTCAAGAATCACAAGAAAAGGTATTTCCAATTCAATCCCTAAAGGCATTATTAATTATTGTATCTCAAGTTTTTAGTTGCTTGTGAAATTGCAGTATTAAAAGTAAAAAATATTTTATTTATGCCTATGTCCAAGTACTGATTTATCTAGGAAAGAAAAATTTGTATGGCCTTTAACTTATCTCTTCGCTGACACAATTCTTTACGAAAGGGACATGATCAAAGGCAGTAAATTTTATCACCTTTATCATTAATGCATAGCTGCTGTGGTATAAGTGAGGAAGTTCAAGGTCCTGTTTTCTTCCTCTCAGTTTTATTTCTTCAAAACAGATAAATAAGTGTTAACCTGAGGTTTTCCTTTCTGTTGTGGTAAGAAGAAATGAGAAAGGTAATTATCTCTGAAAGCTTTAGTCACTACCTAAATCCTCTTTTAAATTTTAAAAACAAAGCCATAGTTGAATATTTCAGATATAGAGAAGTGGCTCATACTGACAGTGAGTGCTTTCTGCAACAGGTGTCATACTTGAAGGTGAATTAATTTATGGCTTTCTCAGTGAATTTTCATCTGCTGTCATTTTTATACTATTTATTTGACTCAAATATTTTGACTGGTCAGTTATGTCTTGGGCTTAGCAGGGATGTACCGCTTTATGTTTTCACAATCACTCTGATCCTGAGAGAGCTAGTGTGCTCACTATCACTTCAGAGTGAGGCAACTGATGTGTAAGGAACATCACAGATGCCATCCAGTGTTGCCTGTGACAGTGACATCCCACTAAACACTCCATGGATATCAAAGATCCAACAACTAAAAATGCGTCCTAGTCACTTCTGTTGTAAGGATTTGGTATTACCAAAGTATTTTGATTCAACATTACAAGAAAGTAAGGCCCAACTCTTGTAGCCAAACAAGGTGGCTTATACCTTCGGCAAATATCTAGATCACGTGACACATTGTTTATTATTTTTATGGCATTTTCCAGAACTCTCATCTACTTCCCAGAATTGAATTACTGAAAAGGACAAATTTAATCATATCACAAATAGATCTGCAATAACCACTTCTCCAATTTGAGGTTGCAGTTACATTTCAAAGCTTATTTTAGTATGTTAGTTGCTTTCTATGGCTGATTTAAGAATAATTTTCTGAAGATCAGAATTTGGAATATATAAGGACTTTTTCTAGTGAAAGAATGGGCCATTCCAGTTGTCCTTGAAAGATGAATAGTATTACATCTAATATGTGAATAAATATCTCTGATTATTAACCAGTTCAAATGTTCGTCAATGACTTTTTAATTAAAGGCAACATCTAAAGGAATGTTGCCCAAATCACTTCCACACCCAACCTCTAGGAATGTGTAATACAAGAAAAGTGATATCTGGCTTGAAACATGTGCTTAGAAATAGCTCTTGCAAGCTACAAGGATAAGAGCGGAAGGAAAGGGAGGGGGCAGAGGCACTGGCTGAGGCCCGGAAGGTAAAACCTTGATCAGATCCTGTCTTTGTAGACTACAGTGTGAGCTGAACAGTAATATAAACACTTCAGTGGGTCTCTTTCTGAAAATGACTCCATCGTAAAACATGACATTGCTGGTATAGAAACCTTGTTCTTTTTTGTTTAGCCAAACAGAATGTGGATATAGTGAATCTGCTTTGTGGAAAATAATTCAGATTGTGGATATACATCTGCTTAGGTTTTTGATCCATGAAACTGACAACTAATTTACCAGAGTGTCTCAAGTACTTCTATTTTTACCCTCAACCAGTACTTTTAATGGTACCTGTGCTTCTACCTGAGCTGGAGGATCTGTCACTGCATGTGTACGTCTCATGATCTTGGCTTCTCTTCCTACTATAATCTAAAAAATCCTACCCCACCTCCATGTGACTAGGGCTCTCCTCTTTTCCAAAGATCTCGCTCCTCCCAGTTCTCAATTTGATTTTCCTGGGCAAATTTTTGTTAACTTCTTTTACAGGCAGGGGTTTTATTAATCTCTGAGCCTCTTTTGCTGAACAAAATAGTGTTTTCAGGGAGCTTACAAGCATAAGCCAGCAATACGTTTTGCTGTCTTAGAAGTTCAAGCCTCGTCTGGGCAAATAGTGCCTTAGGGAGATACTGTCTCAATCACAACTGCAAACAAAACTGGATTGGGTGTGTAGTTCACAGTGAAGGTCAAGTACCCATAAACGAACAAAACAATTTTTTTT
>PVKB01000532.1:0-204976 GCA_004027205.1 Ctenodactylus gundi
GTTATGCTGTTCTTCAATTTTCAATTTTCTTGATCCCTGAGGAGATCTGCTATTGCACTGACATTGGGACTACTCTTGTCCTCTAACTAGATGGCTGCCATTTGACCTTAATTTTTTTGAGTTAGGGTCTCGCTCTGTAGCCCCAGGCGGCTCCTGAAATCACTACATAGCTCAGGCTAGTCCTGGACTCAAGCAATCTTCCTGCCTTTGCCTCCCTGGGGTTGGAATTACAAGCAAGCACCCCCACAGCCAGTTTTATGTGGTGCTGGAGAATTGAACTCAGGGATTTGCAATTGAAAGGCAAGTGCTTTAACAATGATGCCATTCCTCCAGCCCCTTGACCTGATTTTTGGTCCAGTCTCTTTCTATTCCTAAATGCCTCTAGACTAGAACTTTTCCCCCCATTAGATATCTTTCTTCTCATACTAGTTTCTAGTTTCCATACACAACACCACTGCACTGACTCTACACTGAGAAAAAGGAATTTAATATGTTTCCTAAAAATTGAAATTGAAATTATGGTTTATAGATTTTCTTTTTCTGATATATTATTTCTAGTTTGGCTGTGAAACATGTATTGCAGATTTACTGGTATCTTTCAAAAAAAGGCACTGCTTAAAGAAATTTTTTGCTACGTTCTACCAAGCACAACAACATTTGTGCTTGTTAACATTCTGTTGTTATTTTGACGTCTGTCTGTTATTTGAGACAATCGCATATGTTTAACACATGGTATTATTGTTCATGAAATCACTTTGTGGTAATTACAGTGGGACCTCAGGATCATTTCAAACAATGAGTTATGTTACCAGCACAAATCTACTGGGACTCAAGAAGTCTAAAAACAAGGTGTCCCTACAGGCCCGCTGAGATCACTACTGCATTTCATGAGCCGATGCACCTGTTTCCCCTTCTGCAAAGCCTTTCCTGTGTGTTCCCAATGTCCCCCCTGAGCTGTTGTGCTCCTCTCTGCAGAGCTTTGGTCTCACATTAATGCCTTTCTATGCTGTGAATCCCTCTGAGACAGTGTGTAAATATGCCTCTGTATCCTGTTCTTAGCTTCTTGTCTGATATATGTAATGTGACTTTGATACAACAAGATGAACAATGAAAGTTTGTTAGATTTCTCTGACTGTCTTTGCTTGACTGCCCCCCTCAGTTTCTTTACTTGTCTCCTACCTTTCTTCTCTTATCCAATTTGCCTTCCTTCTTTCTTCCCTTCTTCTAATACCTGTCCATAAACTGAGTAGTGAAAGTGCATGTGAGAATTTGTTCACCTACTCTAGAACTCTCCTTTTTCTACCCCTTACCATGGCTAACGTTTAACCAAATACCAGGGCATCACAGGGACCAGTCAAATCAACACATTCAATTAACCATCACAGTTTTCCAAAAATCTATTGTTTGCTTTTTCAGGGCTAGGGCTCAAACCCAGGGCATCGCACATACTGGATAACTGCTTTGCCATTTGTGTTACAACTTCAGCCCCTCCCTTATTTTTTCTTTTAACCAGAAAGCTAAAATTCCAAAGGATTTGTTCAATGTCAGCAATTGATAAAAGGAAGATGTGGCATACAAGAATTAATCTTCAGTGCAAAATCCTTGTTTTCTGCTAGCTCCCCCGTTTTCCTGTTTCCAGTTGGACATGTCTTGGACTCCCAAGATTTCATGCGCTGGAACTTTGATCATCAGCTGTGGTGCTGTGGTGAGAGATGGTGGAATCTTTAAGAGGCACAGCCTGGTAGAGAGTAATGGGGTAACTGGGAGTGCTTCCCCTGCAAGGAACTTTGTAGTTTGTGTGGGATTCTGGTGAGTTCCGGTGAGAGAGTTGTTATAAAAGAATGAGCCTGACCTCTGATCTACTTCCTGTTCTTTCCTGCCCTGGTGTGTCTGTTTCCCATGGACCTCAACATGACGCCATCTCATGCTCTGAAGTAACCCAGAGGTCTCTCACCAACAGGTGAACATGGAAGGCTGCCTGCTTAGAATGTTAGTCTCCAGAACTGTGAGATTAAAAAAACAAAAAACAAACAAACAAACAAATAAAACACTACTTTCTTCTCTGTTACTGAGCTTTAGGTGTTTTGTTGTAGTAATGGAAAACAGACTCATACAGCAAAACATATTACTCCATATATTATTTTCATCCTCTTACCAGTCAGTAGCACTTTAATATTGGCCAATTCCAGGGAACCTGAATATCTTAAAATCTGACGTAAAATTGCTCGTGTGTGTGCACATCAGCGGTCACATGTAAGTGCGTATAGTTCATTGTGTAGAAATTGGATCTGTAGAAAATTCAGTGTTGCTTTCTCCCTTCAAGAAGTTAAGCACAAATCTAGATGCTTTATTTTGTTATAATAATAAAAATGAATTCATTATTTATAAAATAAATACAAAGACATGAGAAAAGATAAAAACTATTAAAAAGCTTATACATTTTTCAAAACACTCCTCTACCCCTAAGCAAAGCATTCAAAGGACTCTTGCAATCAGCAGCAGCGATGGACTGAGCTGAGCTATACTGAATCAGTGTTTCAAGTCCACCCTCAGCATAGCCGCACAGAACTGTGATAAGCTGTGTCCTACATTCCAGGAAATGTGAAGCATTCTGAATAAGATGACAGATTTGGGGTTTTACCCAGAAACAAATTGTCTGTGTTTGTTGTCTCATAAATTTCACGTTTCTTCAATTATGAAGCCTTGAAAGACAATTCCTACTTGAAAATATAGGTTGTATTAGACAAATAAGGACATTTATTAGATATGTGTTCAATTTACACAATAATATGAAGTGTTAATTTATATTATTAATACTATAATAATATATATTATACAATGTATCTGCGCTTGTGCAATGAAGGGTCTTTAGTTCGCTCCTCCAGTGTTGGTGAAAAGTCCATTTGCTGCCTCACCTGGGAGTAGGTGAGTGCTCCAATAACTATAACAGAGTATCAAATAGGTTTGAGCTTTGCTCTTTTTTAAAAATTTCTTTCATAAAAAATAAATTCATCTTTTATAATATAATGAAAATTCAACTTTTATCTCAATGCCAGTGTAAGAAATCACTTTGAACAATTATGAATAATGATCTTGGATGTCTAATATCCAGTGGTTTTTGTAGCCACTGGCATTTTATTTCACAGGGACTTCTGCATACCATGTGCACAACCACACCCTCACCTTCAGCAGGCTGTCCATTAGCCAATCAGGGCTTTGATTAAATTACTAAAAGGAGTCCAAGGCTCAGACAGCAAGCTTTCTTAAGGGGCTAATCTGATTTCCTTGGCTAGATAGAAGCTGTTCACACCAAGTGAGGATTTCCTCCTTCACTGCAAGTGTACAGGTAGAGAAGGTCATGTAGAAAACTCCATTCACTTTCAAGCAATACCAGAAAAATCCTTTCTCACTCCGTGGTACAAAGGGGCAGCTCCAATCATAAGAGTGTTACGTAGTGAGAAGTTCTTGGTCAACTTGTCAAGGATGTTGTGTTAGAATCTCTTCCCTACTAAACAAATTATCTTTGATAATTATTTGACCTCTAAATATACTATTCCCACTTGCTGAATTAAAGACTACCTATGTTATCACATCTTATCCTCAAAACAGCCTTTTGATAAAATATATTGACTCCATTCTATGAAGGAGAAAACTGAAATGACTGGACAAGAAGTGCTCCAAAATCTTACAACAAATAGGTAGGGAATTTTCAACTGTAATTATAATTTACATGTAATTTATATATAACTGTAATTATAATTTACAACTTTCTACTACTTCTCCCACAAAATAAATGATCAACATGTATACTCGTGTATTTTGTGTGTGATGTGTGTGTGTGTGTGTAATTGTGTGTGCTCATATGTTTACAACTAGTATACTTTACTAAATAAAAACTTGCCTCAGAAATTCAGTTAAGAAAGGTATGATCTCCTATCAGTAAGAGTTCACCCGAGAAATACGAGGTCAAAGAAAAGTATCTGGACATAGATATTTATTATAATGACTTGGCACACATGATTTTGGAAGCTAAATTCCAAGATTTGCAAATGGCAAGCTGGAGACCAGGAGAGATGATGGCATATGTTGTAGTCTAAGACCAAGTCCATACTAACGACAAGACCATGTCTCAGTTTGAAGAAAAAATCAAGAAAATAAAGAACAAATTCTCTCTTACTCAGCATTTCTTCTGTTAAGTCTTTTAATGGACAAGATGAGACATACCCACATCGGGGAGGGGAATCTGCTTCAATTAGTCTACTAATTCAGTCGTTCGTCTCATCCAAACATATCCTCTCAGAAACACTCAGAATGACTTTTAACTAAATGCACGGGCAGCCCATAGTTCAATTAAGTTGACCCAAAAAATTAAGTGCCAAAACCCCAAACATTCCTTTTAAAGACAGAGCTGGGGCTCTGAGAAAGTTATCTAATACCATCAGAAAATGAGAAGCAAGTATGATGCCCAAGAATTTACCTTTCGCTGGAAAAGTATCGTTAGCTCTCCCTTTCCCCTACACATCCTGCTTATTTTTAAATCTTTCTTAGTAGGAATGAGAAATAGAGTAACTGGGAAAGGCAATTGTTATAGTTCCTGGTAATCCAAGTAAAATTCTAAACCCATAGAGTACAAATTATGAACTCTGTCATCACACTTCCTTCCTGTAAGGGATGCCTGTAGGCACAACAGGTAAGAAATTGAGGAATCACCAAATACACTTATACTCAGTGATATAAGCAAGAGATGGAACAGGTTGGTAGCAATCGGATCATGTTTATTTATAACCCAAGTCTGTTGGCTCATGAGCTCATTCTTTGTCTAGTGCACATTGTTTCCAATTCTTCCAATACTAACTCCAAGATAGAGTTGACTTGACCATGTGTTACTCTGCATCTAATTATTTTTTATTCAATTTGCATTTTTATTATACCATTAGCATAGGGAGAATACCCAGAGATGGTGAACTAGGAGTGATGCCAACATTGCTCCATCTTAGCCAAGATCTTCAACTCAGCTGAAACTGCTGGGATCCAACAGTATTCTTGGCTTACACTTGTGGCCATGGAAGTTTAATCGCTTCACAGTTGTTCTCTCAGTGCATTTGTGAGTCCCTACTAATAACCTCCCCTAATTAAGTGATGACTCCTTATGCTTTTACCAACTCAACCTAATATATTTACTCTTTCTGAAGCAATAGCATTTCTTCTGTTATTCAACATTAGGGTTTGATGTTTAGGTTTCTTCATCCAGAAAATCAAAATAATAGTATCTTCCGGACTGATTTCATATGGGTTCATAAAATGTGCATGCAATACCTAAATTTCTCTACTTTTATTTTCCTTAATTTAACTGTAAATTTATCCAAATGATACATTTTAAAATAAAATTGTCACTGTAATACTTACAAAGTGATAGAATATTCAAAATTTTTTATTTTTCCTGGTAATTGCTGTCAGAGTTTTTTGTTCCATATTTTCTCTAAAAAATTCTTCTTTTGGATTGAAAGTACCTAAGTCACGTAACAGGAACTATTTCTGTATTTTCCATAGAATATTCATCCTATAGCCACTCTTAGCTCTGTCTTGCATCCTTAACTGTAGTGTTTATTTCAACCGTTACAGAAAAGAATATAAAATATACATATAAAATTATGTAAGGGAGTTTCTTAGGGAAGTGTATGGGTTCAGCACCAGAGAGTCCAAAAGGCCACCTGTGGGACCAGTGATGCGAGAGTCTGCAATGGCTCTCTGCACATGGGAAAAGCTGAAGGAGCCAATAGCTGCTCAGACAAGGAGATGAAAGCCATAGGATGAGAGGGACAAAAGATGCAACCTTAGTTGTGGTGGGAGGCCTGAAAACTCACAAGAGAATCACCAGCCTGGATCTCTGTTAGAAGGCTGGACATCAGTGTCCGGAGGCCACAGCAGAGGCTTCAGCTCTGCCAAAGCAGGAATGCTTCCTTCTTCTCTCCTTTATTTTTTCTAGGCTACAAGTATATTGGTTGGTGGCAGTCATGCAAAGAGTGAGTTTTCTACTCTGTTCGCTGGTCTGTCAGTGATCAAAGACACACCCAGAGCTGAGCCTCAGTGCTCAGGTGCTCCTTAACTCAGTCAAGTAGACATAGCCTGGTCAACTCTTCAAATGTTTTCCATCTGGTATTTTGTGATCTGTGGCCTCCCAAATTCATATGTTAAAAACCTGAGTCACCAATTTGATGGTATTAGGTGGTAAGCACCGTAGCAAATGATTACGTCACGAAGGCAGAACTTTAATACGTAGGATTGGTGTCTTTTACAAGAGGCCTCAGAGAACTGCCTTGCCTCTTGTCCAACATATGAATTTATAGGGGAAATGTAAAGCATTGGACACTGGACATGTCACATGCCAGAGCTTTGACCTCGGACTTTCCAGCCTCTGAAGCTGTGTAATATAGATTTCTGTCATTTCTATCACCCAGCTTGTGATATTTTGGTATATCAACCTGAATACACTAAAGATACGGCCATTTACACAATACGTTTGCCAGTCAGTCTCTAAATTGAACTTAAACACTTTCAACAAATCATCCATTTCAAACTCATCCTGCACTATCAACTTTGAAATTACCTGGTGTTTTCCATTCTTCAAGCCTTCCAGGCAACCGTAGCAAAGTATATGTAGATCAGCTTACTTTTTAATGTTTCCGCACCACGTGGATTGAGTTTCAGCTTTCTACTTCCTGATCTGTCAGTTTCTATTTACTTCTCTGAATTATAACCACCAAATAATGTTGATCTCTCTGCTGTTGTTTTATTCTTGTCCTTGGAGATTCACACATCCTTTCCTACGTCAAGGTCACTTTAGCAGAGTTGGGGTATTTTATCAGTCGGTAGTTTTCAGAAAATTTTAAGCCACTAAAGGCATTTCAAGCACAAAATACTTCAGGAATTGTAGGTGTCTAGGCCATTGTAGTTAGAGCTGAAGTTGCAAAGATGAGCAAAGCCCATATATACTCATAGGTCCACATTAGCTTTCAAAGAGACAGAATCTGCAGAAATCCACTAGCAGCGATCAGTGATCCTTAGGACGGTGCAAACTGCCAGCCCAAACTGCAAGCCTAAATTGCAAGCCAAGCAGCAGCAGCTGTAACCGCCCTATTCACTGAGGCGAACCTCCGTACATTCTTTTCAAAGAAACAATATAGTCACTTGTCCCTCTCTACTACCTTCCACCGAGAAGCACTTAGCAATCTAGAACCCCTTTGACAGGGTGTTCGGGCCATATACGCCCAGGCTGCCACTTCTGGAATAGAGTGGAGGAGGGAAGCCGGGCAAATGTGCTGTGTTGTCCATAGTCTAGCAAAGGAACAAGAAGGGAGTTTATTTTATTGTTTTAGCTTCTCAAACTCCACATTTTTCTTGTCTCATCAAGGTTTCCTTGAAGCCATAGCTACTAATCAGATGGAACACTGCACACTGGATCCACAGTATGGACTAGACCAATTGTGGTGTGACCTTGGGCAAACCATCGGCTTTTGATTGCCCTGGGTCAAACACAGATTTTAAAAAAGAAAAAAAAAATAAGATAAAATAAAGCAAAGACCGAAACCTGCTGTAGGGTTTTTATGAAGAGGATAAGCGTGTATGTTAAATGTTCAACAAAGCTTAAAATGCCCATGAAACGAAAGTATGACTATATAGACAACTTAATCCTGATTTATGTTTCTGGCCCCAAAGAATAGCAACATGTGTCTCCAGGGATACGTCTACCTGTCAATATCATCCGGGACTTCTTTTCATCTGTTCTATTTTATAAAAAAAGAAGATAAAATGAAAAAGTATTTCCAAAATAAGTGTAGCAAAATGCCTCTATTGTACTTCATTTATTTCAGTCTTCATCAGCTCACAGCACATGATCTGACAGATAAAAAGAACCCTGGGCACCTCTAAGCCTGAGAAAAAGTGGGCTCAAAGTCAACTTTCAGTTGTACAGCCTTGTTTTTCTGCTTCAAGGTTACAAGATGTCATTTTTATTTTTGTAATTGCAACTGAGATATCTTACTAGGAATATGATTCTCATATATTAAACATATGTTACAGCCCAAAATGAAATACGTTAATATCTATAGCAAAATAATAGAAGTAATTTTTCATATTTGAAAATGGTTCCATTCTCTTTTTTAGCTAATGTGAGTCTTCTGCTTTGGTTATGGCTATTCAGAAATCAAAGGGTGTTAAAGTGGGTAGCCAAGTGGTGACCTGATGCGGATTAAGTTGTGCTGTGTGCTCACTCCCTCCTCTTAAGAAGGAGGGAGCCAAAACAACACATTGGGATCCTGGAAGGCAGAACGTCTCAGGAAGGTGAAGGCGGAGCTTTGTCAAATCAATGAAAAGAAGTATATGTAGACATGTGTGCATAGCATTATTATTATATTGCTAAAAGGAGGGTTCATTCAGAATTTGTGAGCTTGGTGAATTAAAAAAAAAAAGCCCAAACCCTTAGGAGATACTTAGGGAAGAGGAAAAGAATATAGTAATTACGAGTTCATGAGGGGAACATATTTTTTTAGCCATCTAGCACAGAGACAGTGTCAGGAAACACACATGCCTGAGGTCAGGGCTTCTCCATGTATGATTTATCAACCCTTGGGGACAGTGAGTGCAGGAGTTCAAAACCATTTTAATAATATAGTAAGTCATTATTTACCTTTCTTTTTTGACTATGCTGACATTTGCCCCAATAGTGACATTTGACCCAATGGGGGTCAAATTGAGCATGAATCAAGACACCAAACTACTGGTAGTTATGGTATTCTTCATAGCTACACATTTACACTGAAAAAAGAAAGTTGTATTTAAGAATGCCTTTGATAAAGCAGTAAAAATTAACATCTTTATTAAATATTGACCCCTGAGTCCAAGCCTTTTTAGTATTCTACGTGGCTCGTGATAGATACAAAGCATAATGCCGCATGCAAATTAGACAACAGTTACCTGGGGACAATCTCTCCTAATGATGAGATTTGCCAGCTGCAGTGGTTACTGTTAGGGGACCCCACTTTTACCTAACATAATAACTGTCAAGCAAGCTGTAATTACTTTAACTTAGGTACAACTTTGGGGTTATTTTCTCAAAAAAATGAAAGACTTTAAGAACTTTCTTATCTTAACATTGAAACTGGTAGTTTCCCAGGAGCCCCCTGGACTTGAGCAAGCAGAAAATGTTGTTCTCCCAAAGTGAGCTTGTCACTTCAAAGAAAGCTCTGAGGGCATTTGTTGCCAATGAGCTTTCAAGGAAAAATCAGGATTTTGGAGAACTTGTATTATCTGCCAGGAGATTGACACTTTCCTTAATCTTAAAGACTTCTGTCAAAATAAAGGTCTTATTTATCAATGGGTTATTTTATAAAAAGTTATCAATATTTGGAAGGTATGCATATCTCATTGAACCAGTATTTTCTTAATACATATGCATGGTGTTGATATTTTGCATGGGTAAAACTCTTGCTTACTATTTATTTATTTATTTATGTTTAGTTAGTTTCCAGGGAATCTAGCCTGGGGCCTTCACACTCAGCTACATCCCCAGCCCATTTTTTATTTCTTATTTTGAAACAAGTTGTCATTAAATCACTAAATTGCCCAGGCTGGACTTTAAATTTGTGACTTCCATGCCTCAGCTTCCTAAAGTGCTGAGACTAAAGGCTTATAACACCAGCTGGGGAAAAGATTAATTTAAATTACACGATGGTCCTATGAATCTTAATATAACAAGATGACAAAGTGTTTACTGATATGGTTTTAGTTTCTTTGTTGCAACCAACCGTTAAGAAGCAATCGCTTTTTGAATTTTGATCTAGTATCTAAGAGGAATATCCACAATTACATGAAAGAAACAATTAAGTGCTTTCATCATCACAATGCTGTGTTGTGTGAGGCAGGATTTTCTCCCCCTCTCAAATACAAACAAATAGACAAACAAAAACCACCAAATAACAAAGTAAGTGCAGAAAAAGATGTGAGAATCTAATTGCTGCTTATAAGCTACCTATAAAAAAGATTTGCAAATGTGCAAAAAAGAACAAAGTAAGTCTTCTCACCAAGTTTTATTTTACTTTGAAAAATCCACATATTATTCAAAAAACCTTACCAGATAGCCTGAACAGAAATTAATCTCTTTTTCTCTTTGAAGATGATAGAGAAGATAAATAAAACAAAATATAGTGAAATGAAATTAAATACTTTTCCCAAGGTTGTACAAGCTAGCCAGTGGCAGAGTTGGAACTAGTACTCTGGTTACCTAGTATCCAGTTACCTAATATCCCATCTAGTATTATCTGAAAAAAAAAATTAAAAGCATTGAGACATCCCAATTTTTTGACAAAACAATGATCTGCCTAAAATAAAATTATTTAAACAGGAAAATAATCTGACTTTTAATTCTTTAAATGTGTATTGTTTTCCCGAGACAGAGCCATCTAGAATCAAACTCTTTGAAACAATAAGAATAAACAATTTCAAGATGCCTTTTGCTTCGGAACAAAGAGTGACAATTTGAGTTTCATTTGTCATGCCAGGCAGAAAGGCATAAAAGATGAATTACAGTTTTATTCTCTGAGTATAAATGGAATCTCCCAAATCAAACTGCTCTTTTGAATTCTATGAAGAAATTTAGAAACAAATTAACCATGTAGAATGTCAATAAATTCATTTCTGGTGAGAAAGTTGAACCCCAGGCTTGATGTAGGTAGAGGCAAATGACAAATTATTGCCTCTTATAGAACCGGCTGGACGTACAAGCGCCATTTTGCTCTGAGGCAGTGTTTGTCCTTATCTATCCCTTCAGAAGGGCACTTAATATTCACTCAGTATAATTTGCCTGGTCATGTCCTGTTTTAGAGTGAATGATGCTCGTCCTTTCTCTTTCTTTCAGTTCTTTATATATTCACCTTGAAATTCTCTCTGGTCCCCATCCTTTACAATCTTACCTTACGTGTCTAAACTCTAAGCCAAGCTGTTTTACCAAACGTTAGACAAAGTAACTCTCTGGATCATCCACCCGATTCTGGGCCTTTCACTTTACCTACAGCTACCTGTTGGGTTAGGAAAGCTCATTTTGTTCAATTGTTTGTTCTTCTCATACCACAGAATGCCTTATTCTCTGCCGGGTCAAGTCTGACCGGCAGCCTACTTCTGTAAATGACGTCTTACTGGAACACAGACACACTCATTCACTTTTGTATTGACTGGCTGCTTATGCATGACAGCGACACAGACTCTATGTCTCATGGAACTTAAGAAATTTAATATCTAGCCTGAAAGGAAAAACAGTTTGTTGAGCACTTGTCTATAGTAACAGAAACCTCAGATGGAGCAGTTTGCTTATATTGCTGCTCTCTTGGTCCTGACCTTTCATCCAGGCCCAGTGCTGTTTGTATCTCTGCTAACCCGCTCCTTCCTGACTAATAAAGTGCCAGGTGGCTGTCACTGGTAACAAGTGGCCAAGGCCCTTTAGCAAGGTCTATGTTGGCTGTTCTTTCAAGATTGTGATTCTGAGAGAAGAGCTTTCTTGGCTCTTGCATTCCCTGTGTTCCTCCAATCTAGACTTTTCTACAAACTCTGGTTTTTATCCAAATGTCATTTAAATTTTTTGTCCGCTATTACCCACTGGTTTGTAATTAAGGAGATGTTGATTTGGGGGTTATAGTTTTCTTTTGGCTTTGACACACGACAGCACTCTCCTTATTCGGTTGACTAATGCTCATGGTCTCTTGTTCTTGTTTGTGTGCCAGCCATAGACAAGACTGTTTTTGTCCTTTAATAGCAAGAATATGATAGGGAGGCCAAAGCCATTCCAGATGCATGATTTGTTATAACCTTCAGTTCTTCACTGTATTCACTATTTATAACTGTGTGAAAAACTATTCCCATCCCCAGTGGTTTTCAACCTATATTATCTCATAGTGTCTGTGAGTTAGAAGTCCAGGTGGATTGTCTGGCTCAGGACCACTCACAGGTAGAAATCAAGGTTTGGTCTCAGTTATAGTCATCTCAAAGTTCTCCACTGGGAAAAATGCTACTTCCAATTTCACTCACACGATTCCAAGAAGGACATAATCCTCTTGGCTGTTGACTGGAGGACACTTTCATTTTAGCTTCTTCTACTTGAGCTTCCCTATGGACAGCGTCAGACGCAGCATTGGTTTTACCAAAACAAGCAGACAGGAAATATCAGGAAGAGCTCCATCATCTTTGTAAATTAAACTCGGAAGTACCATCCTGTCCTTTCTGCCATTTTCTTCTCATCAGAGTTGAGTCACAACCCTGAGAAGAAGAAAATTATACAAAAATGTGAAAACCAGGTGGTGGAGATAGTTATAAAACATTTCAGAAACTCTCTACGGTAGCCATGCTTCAGTGTAAATATGTGCCTGCCTCCTGCAGTCTTCCTCCACTCTCGAAACCATTCTCATACTTCTTATATAATTTAGGCCCAAGGTCAAATTCTTAGCACTCTTAACATCCATGCTGGGGCCTTTTCTACTTCCACAAGTTACAGTCAGGATAATATTTCATTACATCAGCTAAATCATTATGCCAAGGGGAGTTGTACCTTATTTCCCTTTGGATTTTGGAGACATTTACTGTTTAAGCCAGTTATGGCTCCAGCTAAAAGCACACTCATTGTTCCCATTAGAAAACAGAGTTATAGATACTGCTAAAATATATGCTTTTGTGTTAATATCATTTTCATCAATTTTTCTTTCTGAGCAAAAACGTCTTTGGTTATATGTATCTTTTTGCATTTTTCAGTCACATGTATTGAATTGCTTCTTATTCATAGTAAAATTCAGCAATCTCTATGGAAATATGTCTTTACTAGACAAAAGTTTTATTTGAAAGCAATATTGTGTAGAAAGTACCACTTCTGATAGCGGCGGTTGTGTTTGTTTGCTGTCTTCACCATGCGAAAATGAAGATTAATTTTTCTGCAGCCTAAGCCAAAAATAGTACCAGTTTTTCCATGCATCAGTTCCCACAGAACCACGCAACAAGCAACCCAGTCCACACACCCTCCGTGCCCTCTCCTAACTGACTCTAGGGCCCAGTCTAAGTGCGTGTTAATGCCAGTCTCCAATTCCCAGGCTGTTTCTGATAGTCTCCTTATGACTCATTGGTCCTGCTGCATCCCCAAAGCTGAAGAGTAGAAAGAAGTCAGGATGGGAGTTCTGAAAAGAGCCTCCAAAGTGTCTTGACCTACCTACTGAAAAAAAGAATTAAGACGTATTGCAGTAAGCTAGTTCCTTTCTTCACAGATCAGTCTCTCCACTTTCTCAACCTCATTAATTTGTTTTTACAGTGGTGTTGATATGCTTAATGGTTTTCTCTTGTATTGGGCACATGACGATATTTTCCTTATTTAACCCCCGTACAACCTGATTGACTGATGTGCACAGTCTCTTACTCAGAAGGGCTACCCTGGAATCAGTGTCTCAAGGAGAGAAAAGCTCAAATTGCTGTGATGTTATTGAATATATAAATAAACCAAGAAAATAGCAAAGGACCAGGAAAGGAAGGGCTGCATTTGTCTGACCTTGTTAGAAGTGTTGTGCTGTGGGACTCTGGTTCTGCAATTAAAATGAGCTCCATTGGTTTTTCTCTTGGCTGGGGCCCCTTGTGCTCTCTGAATGATAACTCAGGCCCATCCCCAGGACAGGTACAGTTGAAAAGTCTTTTTATTTCCATAGGCTTAAGCCAAATCCATCCAAATAAACTATTCGGGAGCTGAGCTGGGTAGGGCTAATGCCTCGGTTGGCAGCTCATGCGAGGCCTCTTTCTTGGCGAACCCAGACCCTGCTCTTGTCCACTTCAGCTGTCCTTTAACAGCCTCCTTCTCACAAAAGACAGAGCTACTCTCGAGGGCCTGGGAAAACTGAAAATGTTCACGCTGTGATGGGAAACACTGTCAGGAACTGAGACTCTGTAGTGAAGCCTCAGACACCAGTATGTGTTCACAGATAGGGTGAGGGGGTGGGCTGTGTGAGAGAAATAAAAACACAAGAATTAAAATAGAGACTAAGCCGGAATTATAGTTTTTTTAAGAAGCAAACAAGACCTATTCACTCTTCAGAGAGTGCACAGCTTTTTTTTTTGTCATTTGTTAACCTGGAGAGTGTGTGTGTGTGTGTGTGTGTGTGTGTGTGTGTGTGTGTGTGTGTGTGTGTGTGTTTCTCCCTCTTCCCTGGAACAAGGCTTTAGGCTGAGTGAGTAAACTTTAAGCTGCTGAGGCTCTTGACATTTGCAGGAGGAGTCAAGAAGTGGATTGGCTTGTTCTCTTGGAAGATTAATATTAAATATTACCTTCTCCCCCCCCCCCCATTTTATTGATATATGTAAGTGCAAAATCTAAGGTTTACAATGGAGTTGAGCATTTTGTACACGTACATATCTTGTCACGGTGACAAGGACTTTCCCTCTCTCCTTTTGTCCATCCTCCTACCCTCCCCTCCCTCCCTCCCCACCCTACTCCCCTCTTTCACTTTGTCTTTCCTCTTAAGTTCCATAGGAGTTGTGATCTGGGACTCTCATATCAGAGAGACCATTCCAGGTTTCACCTTCTGCTTCTGACTCACTTCACTGAGCATGATGTTCTCAAGTTTCTTCTTTGTCTTCTTTGTCCTGATTGGTTTTCTATTTCTGGGAAATCTTAGAAGCCAAAGCACTAATACAGCAATTCACATGAAATCATCATTTTGTATTTATTTATTTTTATTTATTTAGGTGTTCTTATTTATATGCCTTGAGATAGTGATAGCTCACATGTTTGAAACTATATGTTTGTGAAGTTCTTATCACCAAGGTACCTAGAAACTCAAAGGATAAAGGTGATGTCCTTCGTATCCATACAAATTGAGTTTCTTCTGTTGCAGATGGAGAAAGAAGTCAGAGATTTTGTGTATTTTCTGATGGATATTTTTAAAATTAATGTTAACATATATAGAAAAGCAGGTTTCAAAGCAGCATTAATGTAAAGGACATTGCACTCCACAGCAAAGTGAGTTTCTGAGCTTTCAAATATTGTAGGACTGTGTCTTGCAACAGAAATTGAAATTTCATTACTATTTATGACTAGCTTTCTAGGGGTGTTTGCCAAAGGGATGAAAGCAGAAACAAAACAAAACAAAATGCCACAGCATCCCTTCCACAGGCCCACACAAAGGTGCTAATTAGTGACAATTTTCCTTTATGGGCAATGGCTCAGGATGTTAAGAGTTGTGACTACAGACCTATTTTCATTATGCCTAAGAAAACAACAAGCACTTTAAGCAAAATGAAAATTTGGCTTTTTAGCGTTTTATTTCAACTAATGGCTTCTTAGCATATGAGTAGGTAATAGGTAGAAGATTATGGAACGTTATTTTCTACAGAGAAAATTAGCCTCTGCCTGGGCAAGGTGAGTGTAAATTTTGCTATGGTGAGGCAGGTTCAATGTAAAGTAAACTTTACAGGGTGAGGTAGGAGCAATATTTTTGCAATAAAATTTTTTAAATAAAATTTGTTTCTTCTTTAATCCATGTTACCTTTATTTACTTCTATTTTTCTAAGGTGGAATGTTTATGAATAAATCAATTCCAGCCTTGTGCACCTGTTCTCGATTCACCTTGTTGACACGCCTTGTGCTTTCTTATCTCATTGCATTGTCATAACTCTGTGAAGAAGCCGTTGGTCGCCTCATTTTTCATATGAGGAAGATGAAGGTCAGTATTGTGGTTTGGATCTGGAATGTCCCCCCAAAAGTCTTATGTATTTAAATGTATTTAGATTGTCTCTGGAACTATGTGCTGTTGGGAGATTGGGGCCTAGTCTGGAGGGGTGGACTACAGGCATGTAAATTGGATTAATGGCATGTAAATTGGATTAACAGCATGTAAATTAAGATAAATGCTGTGTAGTGTGGGTTTACCACACCTGGATGCAGGAGGGGCTGATCAGGATGGGACTTGGAGGGATATAGAAGCTGCTTCCTGTCTTCCTTGGACTACTAGTCTCAACTTGCCTTCCTGCTTGTAGTGAGGAGCTGCCTCCAACTCTGTCTCTGCCATGTACTTCAGTTGCTGGCACCTTCCCCAGGATGGACTGTGACCTTCTGAAACTGTGATCTAAAATAAACCTTTCCTTCCCTAAATTCATAGATGTTGGGTATTGAGTCACAGCTATGAACAAGTAACTAAGAGAGCCAGTGAGCTTGAATCACTTCCCTGCAACCATGTAAGTAAAATGTGGTAGAGCCAAGATTTAGACCAAAGGCTCAGATCACCCAAGTCTAAGTTCTTCATCTGTTTCAGGGAGGCACGAAGATAATACCAGGACCCGAGACCTTGTCCAGGAGCTTAGGAAGAATTCCTGTTATCTGAGTGGATGAAACCTTCTTCAGGACTATTGAGAGAGTTATAAGTGAGTAATTTGTTAATTTATTTCTCTATTCTACTTGATACTATGAGAACACAGAACAGGATTCTTAGAAGCACAACCACTCTTCTAATGAATTGGTCATCTGCCATGTATAAATACTAAACTAATTGTTAAACTTTGGCAAGGAGATTTTCTTGAAGGTTTGCTCTCCTAGTCTGTCTACACAGGGCTCCTGAGAAGGAGGTAGAATGACAAATTCCACATCCACAGGTCAAAAAGGAAAGAGGAAATGGGCAGAATTTGGGAAGGGAGGACGAGCTGTGCCTTTGAAGAGGAGAGAAGTGAAAATTCTATGTTTGTTGCATACTACAAATATATACAGTTTTACAGCAAAATGAATAAGTAAACCAAGCTAAATAATTAAATCATTAAAAAAGCAAAAGGTTTAGACCTTTGAGTAATGTTACGTACTATTAACTATCATTTGAATTTTGAAACCAGCAAATACAGAAAAGGGCACAAGCCATGTTGTACCCCGGACCAAGGACGCAATGTGGAAGCGATGGTTTAGGATGAAGAAATGAAGCACAGGCCCAGAAGTTTAGACCACATTAGAGATGATAGCATTTTACTGAGGCAACCAGGCGTTTTAACACAGCCCCTGTGAATGAGGTCCATGCCCTTTCCAAGCCACCTTCTGGGCCTTCATTTAAATGTAGAACTCACAGCTAGTAGGCAGTCATCTGACCCTGTGGAATGATAGTAGATGGCAAGTTCTAAGTTATGTTTACAAAGACAAGGAGAAAAAGGTTCACAGACCAAATTATGTCAGTGTAGACTCCATAGTCCCTTCAGACTAGAAATGAATCCCAAGGTCGGTTGAAATATGAAAATTTGGAAGGAGGTACACGGATTGAGGTCAAAATCCTAATAAAGGACATGAAGCAAACTGTGGAGGAAGCCTATTTATTTGGTGACCTATGCAGCATGGTAGAAATGCTTTGGGGCCTCATGTGTTTGCTAGTGTTCTGATCTACTTGTATAGGCCCAAGACGAGCACAGTTTAAAAGCATTTCCAAATATCTTATCTCTTGAAAATCGCAAAATAGACTACTATATATAATTCACTATTATTAATGACACTGCTCACATCTACGATTCCAATACCTTGCAATTTCCAGGGAATTCCTACTCATTTCTCATTCCACCTTTTCATCTCTCTTGGTACCTTCATCTCATACTGTGAGGCACACACAAAAGAGAGAACCCGCTTCCAAGAAAGTGCACTCCACCTTTCTCAATGAGGCTCACTGCTGCTCAGGAACACACTCTGATAGAGGCTCATTTTATTGCCATAAATCACTTCTTTAATTAGGTGTTTTTTTTATTTCCACCTTACTGTTCAAATTCTGCAACATGGAATCCTAAGGAATCACCTAGGTGAGTGTAAAATTGTCAGGAGAAAGACAAAGTTAATCCGTAAGGCCAGATCTGCCACAGAAGACAATGGGAAGAGGCCAGGCTGGGAACATCCATGAAGTAACAATTTTGTCCTTTGTTTTACAGTCCTGAGATTGAACCAGGACATTTGCACTAGCTTTATCTGCAGCCTTCTTTTACTATTATTATTATTTTTTTTTTAAATTTCAGAACAAGGTCTCAGTAGCTCTCTAGGTTGCCATGCTTAGTTCAAACATGAGATCCTCCTACCTCAGTTCCCTGGAACATTCAGATTTCAGTTATGTACCGCTATGACTTGCTGATTTTGTCAGTAATATCATCTAAGAGAAAGAGAGAAAGAAAGAAAGAAAGAAAGAAAGAAAGAAAGAAAGAAAAGAGAAAGAAAGAAGCAAGCTCAGCACAGGAGGAACAACATTTGAGGCATTATTGGCCTCAGTGATTCCGTAAGTAATCCAAATTTTCAACTCTGTAGAGCTGCCAGTGGAGCTACTAAGACCACGTGACGAAAACGGTGCAGTCCTGGGAAGCTCCGACGCAGGATCGCCTGTCCAGAGGGGCCAATGTGATGACTTCCGTGGTGACCAATGCTGATGTTTCCACAGACACCAGATTCCAAAGGCACTAAAACAAAGGCTAAGGCACATGGAACCTGGAGATAGGCAGTCCTGTGCTCACAAGGAAGCTTCCCTGGGACTAAGCAGTCAGTGACAAGAACATGAGGGAATTCTCTAGGAGTTCTATTCTGTTTTAAAGGGAAATTGCTTCCCAGAAAAATTCTTGTTTCCCTATCCATAATCTATAAGCACAGAAATTTAGATAAAGTCTGCTCTCATCCTCAGAAAGACAGGAAGAAATTGTGTTTGTGCCACAACTCAAAAGATGGAAAATGGGATGGTAAAAAAAAAAAAGGTCACTTGTTCATTCATCAATTATCTATTCGTTCAATATTTACTTTACAGTATCTAGTATAAATGTTGTGCTCTTTCTCAACAAATGAATGATAAACAGATACGTTTGTTCCTTAAAGTCATCAAACTCAGAATCAATCCAAGAAGTTGTCAGATGAGTAGCTGTAAGTACTTTATTACCATGTAGAGGCCAAAGTCTCGAGGGTTATAGGGTTTGTCTGAGGGCTCACAAAGACCTTCCTGCATGGAAAAGCTATTTAGATTGGGTTTAAAATGGAGGATATAAAATATGAGCCGGAGAGTTTTAGGCAGAGGGCCAGGCATCTCACCCTTTGGTAAAGAGCTTTGTTTTGCTGTAAGGCATCCTGGCCAGGAACACAGAAGGCTTGTAAGCCAGGGAGGAACTTGGGGGAAATGGAGAACTCTCACGGCAGCTAGGACACATAATACAAATGAAATTCCTATCAATAACTTCACTCTTTGTGCTTTAATTAATGCGTATCAAGTGCATTTCTATGTTCTGCTCAGCTTTGGGTCCACATTCAAAATATCTGGGTATCTTCCAAAATGGTGATAGGCAGGCTTCCAACAAAAATAGTCTTTTTGTTGTTGTTGTTGTTGTTTCTTTTTCCCTCCTCCCCTTTCCATTAGCTATGGCCTCTTGCCATGTTGAGTCTCACAAATGGACACAAACCAATCAATCACCCTTATAAAAATGTCAAAATTCATCCTTCCCTACTGTGAAATGAATACACTGACCTTAACACGAGTGTAGAAATAAATAAAAAAAAAAATCTATCTCCGCTATGGACCCCTGACTGCCACACTTAGATTTCTGCACTCTTCAGTTTGACAAGACTGACATTACCAAGAAAGAATTTTTTTGCTTCAAAAAAAAAAATCTCAACTGAAAGCAGTTAAATATTATTGCCTAAAATTCACTATTAAAATTTATTTATATATGGGATCTGCCCGTTAGAATATATAGGTAGAAAAAATTATTTTTTTCAGAAGGAGGAAATGAGAGAAACATTAATTTAGCCAAGAGGAAGAACCATTTATTTCAATTACCTTTTAAAACAAACAGAAATGGGTTTTCTCAGTCTGGAGACCTTCTACTACTTAACCACAGTGTCTGCCCAGTCTAGTTTACATAGCATAACACTGGAGAAAAAGGTGAGTGCCTCAAATTGGCAGGTGTCAGCTTAAATCCTGGCTCTTTCATTTCCAAGGTCTCTGACCTTAAGCAGGTCACTAATTCTCTTTAACCCTTCATTTGTTGATATGTAGGAAATGACAGCAATTCTGACCTTCTAGAGTACTGAGAGTTCTCCCGTGTCCACAAGGGGGGCACCCACCTGACTGTCTTTTTTGAGACAAGGTAGTATAGTCCAGGCTGGCTTTGAATCTGATGTGTAGCCCAGATTAGACTCAAACTCATAGTAATCTTCCTGCCTCAGCTTCCTAAACGCGGAGATTGCAGTTGTGTGCCACTGTCCCCAACTGGTCATGGAATTTTAATTGCTTTTGGAGTAACATACTTTCTACTGTCAGGGCATGAAGTTTGAGAGAATCATCCCACTTCAGACCTGTGGAGAAGAACATGGAGTCTGCACTTGAACACAAATCACCACAACCCTGGATCACGGGATCTGCTTCCAGGTCATGCATGTAACTCAGCATAGGAAGACAAGAATCCTACAAGAGCTATTTTGAAATCTTCTTAGGAAAGATGATCTCTGAGCACAGGAGTTACTTGGCTGATAGGAATTAGGCCTAATAAAACCTGGGAGAAAGTGAAAGATTATCTATGGGTAATAAAGTTACTAGGCTCATAGAAATCAGGCCCAAAGAAACCTTGAGGGAACTGCCCAACTGTGAACCTAACGGAAAAACACAGGAAAGGAAGAAAGAGAGAAATGAATTCGAGTCTCTGGATCTTGCAGCAGCTCAGAAATTTTTGGTTTTATAAGGCAATAAACTTTACTTCTTGTACTAGGTTCTTCAAATTAGATTTCTGGACACTTTAATTGAAATAAATTTAATCACACATGTTGATTTGAGAATTTAATTATGATGCACACAGGTCCTTAGTACCTGGTAGATAGTAAGAACTTAAAACAGATGCTGCTGGATTCATGATGGATTATATCTCGATTAATACCCTAAGTCAAAACTTAACATTTAACACAAATAACTCACTGAATAGGGCAGCTTGGTGTCACAGTATATTACAGAGTATTGCTTGCTCACTCTGCAATTGCATGGCACAAAGAACTGTGGCTGGCTGACACAGCCCAGCAGCTCAAGAGAGCATCAGAGAGCATATTGCTAGCCCAGGAAAAGATCCAAATTCAAATTCAAAATTCAAAGCACAGATTCTGTTGAATGTGTATCATTTTTTTGCACCATGATAAAATCAAAAGCTTGTAGTTTGAACCATCGGAACCATCTATAAATGGATTAATACATTGGTGTGAACGTGCCCATTTCCCCCTTGCCACAAGCCATGGCTTTGCCCAAGCTACTGTGCCCTCTGATCACAGGAAACCGCTACGACTCTGCTTCAGAAACAGGCCACTTTTTGTGATGGTCTTACTCATTTCTCTTACAAGAAGACCCCCATGTCAGCCACGCCAAACCTTAAGACCAGTAAGAAAGGAATGAAGGAAGAAAAGGAGAAAGAAGAAGGGAGTAAGGGAGGGAAGAAAGTAGCAAGGAGGGAAACAGTAGGTATTGACAAGTTTTTAAAGGAGATGTGATACCGTTGGACTGCTCGTCCCCTGATTTTGTAACTCTCCTGGAGTTACTTTCTCCACAGATCCCAAGGTGAGCACCTGCTATGTTCTGAGCAATTTACTTGTTGCAGTGGTTTGAATATGATTTGTTCTGTCAAAATTCACATGGTTTAATTGTCAATATAAAGGTTTGGGGTGTGTGGTCTTTGACAGCTGATTAGGCCATGAGAGCTCTGTTCTCATGAATGAATTAATGTTTTCCTCAGGAGACTGAGTTAGGCTGGATTAGTGCTTGTGGGAATGGCTTGGTTTCCATGAAAGTGAGTGATTACATAAAGAGTACCCCACATTCATTCAGGTGCAGATGTCTTTTTCATATACACCTGCTTTCCTTTTCCACTCTTCTGCCCTGAAACAGAGCAAGGTCTCTATTAAGAACAAAGCAGAGAAAGCCTTTTGATTTTGGACTGCCTGACCTCTGGAAGTGTGAGTCAAGATAAACTTATTTGCTTTACAAATAGCCCGGTCTCAAGTACTTTGTTATAGCATCATATGACAAATAAGGAATCACATCTGACATAATCCTTATAATTCCATTGTGAGGTGTCATTTTGTTGCTGCTGTTGTACTGGGCATTGAACCTAGGGCCTTCATACTGAACTACCTTTTCAGCCTAATTTTATTTTTGATTTGAGACAAAGTCTTGCTAAGTTGTTAGGATGCCCAGGCTGGGCTTGAACTTGAGACCCTCCCATGTTACCCTTCCACAATGCTTGGATTTCAGGCTGCAGCACCTGGCCTGACAAGGTAGATATCATTGCACTCACTTCACAGATGAAGAAACAGGCTCGGAGAAGATCAAAAGGTTGCCCAAAGCTATATGAGTCAAAGGAATTGATCTGGAGTGGAACCCGAGTTTAACAGAGCCAAAGCCCATGTGTGTTTGTTTTTTCTAAGACTTTTTTTCCCGGTAAACCTAAAATCCTGTCTGTCACTAACTGAATTTCATCCTGATACTGCCTGCAGAGGTGTCAGGCAAGCTGCAGAGACTACTGACCCAGCATCATGACGACTTGGAGGCAGGACAGGGCAGCAGAGTGACAAAGCACGTTTTATCTGAGGAGATGAATTTTTAAACTCAATAATGGGAACCACCACAGTGCTAAAAAACAAAAGCAGAAAACAAAAACTAACCCAAAACTTTAGTTGAATTGATTTTTCTAAACTGTATACCAGCAGCTAATCAGTTTGGTCTCTCTCCTTTTTCTTTTTCTTCAATTTTATTTTAGCTTCTAGCCTTCTGTGGTTGGCTGTGTAGGGAGGTAAAAGGAATTTCTCTGTACTCTTCAGACTCCTCTCAGCCATTCTGGGCTTCCTACCATTGTAGTCTTAATTTGATCAGCAGTTATGAAAAGGAAACATTAATCCTGGAGAAAGGGACATTGTTCATGGCCAGACAGTTTCGGTATTGCTTCTAAAATGAAGTGCTTTATGCTCGAATATGAGTTTCCCCCCTTGGGATGCTGCAACTCCTTGATGTGAGAACAGAGAAAGGGACAAAGTCGCTTGGAATTGGACAGATGACACCTGGTTCTCGGAAGCTCTGTCAGAAAGCAGAGGAAAGTATACCCCAGCAACTGGTCCCAGCAGCATCAGTGATAGAAAACGAGCGGGAAGAAGTGGCAGAAAAAAGGAAATGAAAGAATGATTTGCTTACACGCATTGTGATAGGCCAGGCTCCCTCGTCTGGTAGTGCAAACCTGTGCTTAGAGCCATCACGTATGGAGCGCTTACTAAAACCCAGGTGCTATGTGTCTTGCTTTTAAGTTTAAAATAATCATTAGGATTAAATCCTATTGTAACAAATGAAGAAAATGGAGTTTAAGACTTCAGTAACCTGTGCAAGACTTGCAATGTTCTTAATCACCACTGTACTGTCTCCTGAGTGTCTATTATGGACTAGGCCTTGGGCTAAGCTCCAAGGATATAGGCATAAATAAAAAATGGCCACAGAACTATCAACCAAGTAGAGGAAATTGCCAAATAACCGGCTGCTATTCTTTTAGCACCTAGCACAGTGCCTGGCCCATGGGAGTCACGCAATAGGTATTTATTGAACAATGGGTGGATCAATAGATGCGTGAACAGATGGAATGTGATATTATATTATAGCTGCATGAATAGAGGCGAATGTCAAATGCTGTGGGGTATAAAGAACATGTCAAACCTTGAAACTTGAGCTAAGTTTGAGATAGGAGTACAAGTTTACCAGCTAGAGGTTATCATGACATTAGGTTGACTCAGGATACAATTTCACCATTACTCTGCATTAGCGTAGCAGCTCTAAGTTTTCCTTTATCTCCTGAGAGTCTGGAGAGTGAGGCCAGTCTCAGCTGCTCAGTGTCCATTCGGTCTCCCCCTCGGGCCCTGCCCAGCCTTTCTCTCCCATTGGTTTTCTTCTTTCTCTTCCATGTGGATGGATTGGTCCCCAGGAGTGGCACGGGCCGATTGTGAGCACGCTATCTGCATTTATTGAGCTGAGGATCATTAACATTTTCTAAGTTTAAGGTTCCCATGAATAATCATTACAATCACCATAACAGCAATATACAGAGTAGCATTAACACCAAAGATGTCTTGTGTATATTAAACAGAGCTTTATAATGTGCAATTGGTTTTTGATGTACACTATTCAATGGCAGATTCTAACAACCCTCTGAGAGATAAAAAAAATGAATATTCTTTCTGTCATTTGACATAGACAGGAGTAGTGTGAGGAAGAGATAAGTTACCACATCAGACAATCACATCTAATTAGTTTACATTGGTGATTGGACATCATGTCTCACCGATGATTGCCAGGATCAGATATAAGCTCACAGTGGATAGGACTGTGAAAGTTAGGGTGATGTGTCATGGTAACATATTAGGTGGAGGCTTAGATGTTTAGGTGCTTGTCTTCCCACAGTTACCAGTGAGTAGACTGAGTTTCCTAAGTGACTTACGTTGGGACACCCGAGTTGTAAATGAAAAAGTTACGATTGAAAGCGAGTCCTTCCCATCTGCAGTGCAGTGGTCTATGAGTTCAAATATGTTACTTCCTTGTTTTCTAAGAGATGCAGAGAAAGAGCTAGTCAGTGAACATCTCACTTTCTTGGATGTTTTTACCTGGGCTATCACAGATGTTAAGATTGTTGGCAATCATCAAAACACAAGCCACTCAAACTCAGCCCACCCTGGCTATAGAAGACAGATGTCTGGACCTGGGTTCTGGCTCCTAAAAAATTGTGAGGTATTTGAAGTTTCAAAATTTGTCTTGATCTACGCAGTTGTCATCCAATGTCTTTTTCCTCGTGCTCTTCCCCACAATGTGTTTAATATTCTTTTACTATTTATTGTATGGTAATGTTTAAGATAATATTTTAGTTCTTAAGAAAAAGAGATATACATATGTGTGAATGCGTCTGTTGTGTGTGGTGTGTGTGTGTGTGTGTGTGTGTGTGTGTTGAAAGGAAGCCTATCAATAATGTTTCTTATAATATTACATATGAAAATAGCACCTGCTGCCACTTGCTGGCTAATCTTAACAACCCTCCATAGCAAATTTGACTTCTCACCCTTGGAGCTGCTTGGCTAATGGTGAAGTTTTACAGAGTCAACCTAATGTAATGACAGTCACTAAATAGGAGAGAAAACAGTTACAGGCATATCAGTCACACAGAACTGCTCTCCTAAAGTTGGAGCACGTGGAAGACAGGAGGACATTTAGCTTAGAGACACTCTGAGAGTCAAGAGAGTCTTGCCACAACCACCCACGAGAATGGTCCTGTCTATCCCCAAAAGCAATGCAAAGAAATGCATCTTCTAGAGGAAGGTGGCAGATACGGTCTAGTAAGAATTTTGCAAGCAAAGAAAAGACATTGTGGAGTTGGAGAGGAGGAGATACAGGATCAGATCTAAGCTCAAAGTGGTTAGGACTGTGAAAGTTAGGGCGATGTGTCATGTTGATTTGCTTTGGGGTCCACCCAGGGCATTGATGGAGCACCTTTCTAGAAGTTTCTGGTGCCCCATGGGGTGTAGTTTTGAAGTTTATGTTTGATTCCTTTCCCCCTTTCCTCCTGGTAGCGTACCTTTGATCTGTTTCCAGATGACATGAGCTAAATAGCTTTGCTCCATGATATTCCTCCTCGGCATCTGCAGACCATGGGCTAAATCCCTTTAAAATGTGAGTCAGAGTAATCATCTGCTTAATGTTGTAGGTATGGGGTGTTGTATCACAGCAATGGGAAATCTCTTTGATGCAAAAAATTGGTACTGGGGAAGTGAGATATTGCTGTGAGTATATCTGACCATGTAGTTTAAGAGCCCTTGGAACTGCCTTGTGGGAGGAGTTCAGAATGGTTTAGGGTGTAGGCTAGAGAAGCCTTAAAGCTACTCCAGAAGGGCCTCTTGCAGAATTGTTTCCCTTGAATTCATTTCATTGTGCTCAGCTATCCAAACACTCAGAGGCTTCTGTAACCATCGTTCAAGAGAATCCAACCACTGCCTGAGCTGGCAGCTGACCTTGAAGTTATTCACGCTGGTTTTACCAGCATGCAGAATAAAAGAATCATGGGGTCAGGAAGCTTTCTACTCGGATTTCAAAGGAAGATTTGGGAGGCCAGGCAAGGGGCCTTCGAAGGTCCTGTAAAGCCACGGAATGAAGCCAACGTTGCCCTGAAGACCCCAGGAAGTTGGAGATGCCAAGAATATGGAGTATCTGCCAAGAAATCTACAGCCTGATATTGGAACCATCCCCAGCAATGCCGTAGGATGGGGCTGCTCAGTCCTTTTGGAACTTGTGTCTTACCGCTGTGTGCCCTGAATGTTGGACGTAAAGCTACAGGATTCAATATTTGCCTTGTTGTGTTACGGTCTTGCTTTGATCCAAATCTTTTCTACTCTCCTATTACTCCTTTTTGGATTAGAAATGTTTACCCTGTGCTATTGTACTTTGAGATTGTGTAACTTTTGATTTACTTCATTTATACATAGGCTCATAGCCATGAGTTTGGCATGAATCTCAGAAGAAAGTTTCATTTTGAAAACTGTGGAACTGTTAGGACGATAAGGGAGGGATTATTACACTTTTCCTTATGTGAAAAAAATGGTAGTATTACGATAGGTGGAATTATGAGCTTGCTATTGTCTTTATTTGAAAATTAAGTATGGTTTAAGGAGACACATCTGTTGACAAGGGGTGGGATGTGGTGGTTAGGGAGAAATGTCAACTTGATTGGTCAGCCTTGGGATCTGCCCTCCACCCGGGGAATTTGTGGAGCTTCCTTGTGGGTGTGCCTGGGTTGGTCACGGAGTGGCCTTGGTGGTGGTGGAGGGTGGGGGTCTATGTCTGGCCTCTGACTCCTTCCCCCTGGTCCTGTTCCCTGCTTTTGCTTACCGGAAACCAAGCACCGGGCCACTTTGCTTCACTACCTCCTTCCGCCGTGACGTTTTTCCCTAGAGCCTGTGGACTATGAACTAAATCTCCTTAAAATATACGCGAAATTAAACCTCCCCTTCTTCAAGTTGGGCCTTCTGTCTCCGCAACAGGGAAGTCGGTGGAGACAAAGACCCAACTGGAACGCGAGGCTGGCGAAGGGCTGACTACGGAGGCAATCCGGGTGAAAGACGGTAGGAGGAAGTCAAGTAAGCTAGCAAAGGAGACCGAGAGGAGAGGAGACGGGCACGCCAGGGACAGAGACTTGCGGAGATGCAGTTTCAGGAGCGATACTGAAAGGCGCTCAGCCCTGGAGAGCGGAGGAGCCACCAAGGAGCAGGGCAGGCCCCGCCACAGGTTTGGCTGACATCAGCTGCCCAGTGTTTACTGGCAGGTTTTTCAATGATGTAGAATGACGCAGGAAGGAGAGATCTCTGGAATGCACACTAGGTTTGTTTGTTTGTTTGTTTTTTCTATCTAGTCCTAGTGACATTAAGGTTAACACCTCTGATCTTGTAGGACAATTGAGGAGCATTTTCATTGCCATGTCTGGTCAGGGCTTCTGATTTATGTCCTGTCAGAAAGATCTATTTCCCCAGTAATAGTCATGTTTCCGCCGGTGATTTCCTTTCCCTGAGGACCTGAGATTGCATCCAGCTCTGCAGCCTCCTGAGGCATATCACCTAAATGTTCCCCTTGGAAATTGCTTCTACAAATATTCTCAATCAAAACCCAATAAAATGTCTGAAAGTTTGTACTACCCTAGAGGCTGGAAATTGCACAATATAATCATATCCCAACATATTAAACAAAAAGCCAATTCCAGCTTCTTTCCAACAGCACAGATTTTGGGAATTGAAACTCGGGCTTAATTATCTAAAGGCTGATTTTGTTATTGAATTAAGAATAGTCATTTTTAATCTTGAAAAACTTCAGGATACTAGCACATGTCAGATGCACTAAAACTGAATTAGAGGAAGGTATAGTTTGTAAAAAGTTACCAGAGAATTTCTTCCTCCATGAACATTTTATAAAAATTCTCATTAAACTTTCAATAATAGAGCTTCAAAAAGAAGATACCCATAAAAGCCAGCCCTTAAAAAATAGCAATATTTTTCTTCCCATAAAAGTAACCTTTTGGTAGTATATTAATTAGTTAACAGCTTGCATTGCTGTGACAAAGAGCAACAAAGGGGTGCCCAAGCAAGGTAAAAAGCTTTTCTTTTTTGGGAATATTAATCCTAGCTCATGGGTGGTGCCAGGATCATTCCAGGAAGATATTTCTTCTGTGATGCACTTTATCAGCACAATTGAAATTGTGTCACCAACACCATTTTCCTATTTCAGCATATTAGTGATACAAATTAATGAGACTCCTTGGTATGTTGGTACATAATCACCTTTTTATTATTTTCACCTCTGTTTCTCTCCTTTTCCTCCACTCATCCCTGGTCTACTTTCTCACTTTTAAGAACATATCTTCTAGTTTCTCATCATCTGTCCTTTATTAGTTAATTTATTTATTACAATTATTGTCTTTAAGTTTGCTTTTAGATGGCTTATTTAAGACAAATAGTGATGTTTAACATCCTGAGACTGGGTTACTTTGTTCGATATGTTGGTCTCTAGTTCCATCCATTTTCTGCAAAAGAAATGATGTCATTCTTCTTGGGGACTCAGTACCATGTTTATGTTTCAGGTTTTTGAAAGGAAAAAGGAGAAGCAGTGCTATGAATTTCATCTTGAGGATGAGACCTAAGAGTCTCTTTCATTATCTACTCATATTACTATTGGCTAAAACTTAATATGCGGAATTAAGAGATATAACAGCTAGTTGGGTATGTATCATCTCTTGCAAAATTCCAGGGATATTCGACAGCGATTGTCTCTGCCAAAGGGCTTTGTGATTGAGCGCATTTTGTCTTTCTGTGTGCTCTGACCGTACTGAACTTGCGATCTTAATCGCAGGCTTTTCTGTTGTCTCACGACTCTGCTCCTGGGCGTGCTGGCCTTTCTTCCTCGGGTATGTTTGTTCTGCTTCTCCTCCAGCTTGACTCTTGCTCATCTTCTAAACTTGATCTCAGGTGCTACCTCTTAGAGAAGAGCTCCCTGTGCCCATGCTTACTTCTCTCGTGAAGTGGGAGGTTTACTGTGAATTCGACCCACTCCAGTACATCTGCCCATTTTTATGTTTTGTTTTCGAGACAGAGTCCCACGGACTTGCCAAGCTGACTTAGAATTTGACCTCCTAACTCAGCCTCCCAAGAAGCTGAGGTTACAGGCACGCGTCACCACATCAAGTTTGGAAGAATTCAAATAATAATGAATTGCAGTTCTGGACTTTTTACTAGACTAGAAGTTTCTCAAGCTAGATTGTACTACAAAAATGAAAGCTGCTAGGTTTTTATGTGATTTATCCCCTAAAGGTTCATGTAGTTAGAAGCTTCTTCCCTATTTTTAGCAATGTTAAGAGATAATGGGACCAGATATGGTGGCGTTTACCTGTAATGCCAGAATTCTAGAAAGCCCAGGTAGAATGATCTTGAGTTTAGAGCCCAGCTTGGGCAACTTAGAGACTTAGGGAGAGCCCGCCTCAAACAAAAAAATAGAAAAGGGTTAGAGATTTACCTTATTGCAAAGAATTTGAGTTCAGTCCCGAGGATTACAAAGAGGAAAGAGAGAAAGAGAAGAAAGAGAGAGAGAGAGAGAGAGAGGAAGAAGAAGAAGAAGAAGAAGAAGAAGAAGAAGAAGAAGAAGAAGAAGAAGAGGAGGAGGAGGAGGAGGAGGCGGAGGAGGAGGCGGAGGAGGAGGCGGAGGAGGAGGCGGAGGAGGAGGAATTCTATTTAAATTAGTACAATAGAACCAGCTGGACTCCTCTAGAATCTCTGACTTCATACATCACCACAGCATGTCTCCTTGTTACATGCATTCCCCCCATCATGCCTTTTACCATAAACCTTCAGAAAAATCAGTTGTTGTTAGTGCTATGCTCTCAATCCTCCAAAACTATGAACTAAATAAATATCTTTTTTAATGAGGTCCTCAGCCTCAGGTATTTTCCTATAGCAACAGAAACTGAACCAATGCAGTGTCCTAGTGCCAACCAATTACAATTTCTGGGGCTACACTCCCCAGAGTTTTAAAATATTTCCCAAGTAGATTTAATTTACAGCAAGGATTAGAAACTACAGCATTAATTTAAGTGCAGAATTTTAATGTATGGACCATCAACGCTTGTATTTTCCATCTTATTGATATTCAATAAATCTTAGGGATTGAAGAAATAGATGATTGAAAAACGGCCTCCTACATGTCAGTCACACTAGACCCCAAACAGGTCTTAACAAGTCATATCATTTTCTTGAACACAGAATGATAGTACCAGAAGGGACCTTTGACATGATGGAGATTCATCAAGTCTGACAGATGAGGTTACTACAATCCAAAAAGGTGTCATGGTGAGTTTATAGCAGAGATGAAGCTCACAGATGTAAAGTTCATAGGATTTCACATATCTACACACAGTTTTAAACATAGAAGTATCGTCCTGGCTTCATCTTTCAAAACAAGAGCTGAGCTCTCGTTACCAGATCTCACTAAATTGAAATGTAAATAGTTCCCGTTCTCCGGCCTTGTGCTCATGTCAGGGCATTCATTCGTTGTTTGGAACCTGCTCATTATGCCGTTTTACTACATAATGAAGACAAATGCTCACAGTTTAGCTACAGATTTGGTTAATGACAAGATGTATAATAATACAAGATAATAGGGCCAGGCCATTGCATTCTAATTAAATATTTTTGTCAGATTCTCTCCCTCATTAATCTTCTTTTATTTGCCATGCTTTATGGCTATTTTCCTTTTCACCTTGAGTGTATGTATACATGTAATTTTAAGAACAGAAATAGTTTCAAGGTTTTTATGGGAATTGGGCTTTCTCCTCTCTGTATGTGTTTATCTGCCGACAAACCATTGAGTTTAGGAGGGAATACATCATGTGTAACCCAGACAAGGCCTCTAATTGGTATGCTGGCCCACACAAAGCTATCTGATTGCGTTCAGTAACTGGCAGGGACAGAAAGCATTTCCAAGGGAAATAATATCTCTCTGTGAATCTGGGAATATCTATGTAAAAACTGAACGGTAAACATCATCCTTAATTTTAATGTCTCGCATTATGCAAAATTTTCAAATGATGAGGTCTCTGCTGTTAAAGCCCGCCCCTCGGGACAATGATGCTATCATAAAACTGTTATGGGAGTCAATGCCAAATTTCCAACTGCTCAGGGACGTCATCAGAGTGTTAAAGCATCAACATTTCCAGATTATCATTTTCTGTCATAAGTAAAAGTATTTACCTATTAAGAACTGTCGAAGGCTCTGAGCTCCCAGGAGCTCCCTGGCTGCTGGCAATAACCTCTTCAGGTCGAGGCTTGATGGGGCAGTATTTAGGTTCTAATGGCACTTAAAACCTGCAAGGTGCAAATGTGAAACGATGAAATCCAGATCGCAGTGGCCATTTGTAGAATGATCTTTGCAAAGCTGCCTAGAGATCTGGCGGTTCATGAGGCGTCTCCATCAAAATGTGCTCCCAGAAATGCGCCCTCCATGACACCTGTTTCATGTAATGATGCTCATTCTCAGCCTTCACACCCCCCCACACCCACCCCAACCAAAGACGATTACTCTGACAGCAGGCTCTCACCCATCATTTTCTGTCAATTTTCTTGCCTCTGGAAAGGTTTCTGTTTGGGTTCTTGGATTAATTCTCTAGGCAAAACATTCGCCTCCTATTCTTGCTATTTCTGTTCAAAATAGATATCCTAGGAGAGTCAACTGAGCAAACAAAACTTAGACTATGATTCAAACACAACATACCAATTACCAGTTTTAAGAGGGAGTAGGAAAGGATTTAAGGATAACTTCCCTACAGGAACACACACTAGACATGAAACACTGCAGGAATTTAGCAATGTACTTCTTGTGGCAAGCAGCAGGATTGCCTGTCAACCTACTGCCCAATAATCTAGATTGATCTCTCAACAGCATCTGCAGTACGAGAGGTGCATACATTATGAACACTTAAACCCAAGCGGCAAAAAGTAACAACAATCACATAACCATTAACAAGCAGTTTTTATTAATCACTTAGTGGTCTCCCTTCTTTAAAGGAGTCCCCTGGATAGCATTCCAGTTGTCTTAGTTACTTTTTCATTGCTGTGACTTAATACCCGACACCCACAAACTTAGGAAAGGAAAGGTTTATTTTAGCTCACAGTCTCGAAGGTCACAGTCCATTCAGGGTCCGCGGGCAACAATCAAAGCACATGGCAGAGAGAGAGGTGGAGGCAGCTTTTCCGGACATCACAAACAGGAAGCCAAGCTGAGGCTAGTTGAGACTAGTCCCCCCAGTCCCCCAGGAAGGCAGGTGCAGCTTATGTATCCTTTCAGGTCTCCGCCCGGTAACCAGTCCCTCCTGCATCCAGGTGTGGCCACTACACACCGTTAATCCTAACTTAACTGCAATCCACCCCTCCACATGGGTGGACCAGACCCCAATCCACCAACATCACATGGTTCCATAGACAATCCACAACATTAAAATACATGAGACTTTTGGGGGACACTCCAGATCATGACCACAACACCAGTGATTTCTTGGGACTAAATTCCTGGGGTTATACAGTTTCACGTACCCATCTTTGAAGACATTTCCTTGTGACTTTTCTTTCCAACATTGAGCATATTTGATATTAATAAAGACAATGAGTCTTAGGCACCTAAGACTTCACCCTCCCTAATTGAGATACGGAAAGGCGCTGACCAATGCAAAAACACACAGAATGACACAGACTAGAGTAATATTTAAAGGGATCAAGGAGAAGGGTATGGTTAAAGGCAAAGGCAATAGAATGCGGCCTCATTTAGAAAAGAAAATCAGTTTCAATCTCAAAGTCTTCATCTCCTCATCAATGAGGTTCCTGGAAAGTGACTTCCTTTTTCCCCTCCATGGCAACAAATTACTTGGGAAAAATTCAACTCTGAGACCCTACAAGGAAGACTTCTACTGGTAGTGCTGGAGGAACTGAGGTCTTCATTATGATTTATTAGTCGGAATTTATGAAAAATCTGAATTCATACAGATGCAGAAGAATATCATCAGGGCAACTAGAAATGTGCTGGCAGGAAAAGGACTCAGCATGGATGGAGACGAGAAGGGAACTGCTCCGGCCATACCATAGTGGAAAGCAGGGAGGTGCAGTGAGCATTAAGGATCAAAATCAAACCTGTCCTGGTTGCATGGCTGAAGACTAATATTAGTGAAATCGAGGTCTGAGAATGCCAGAAGGATAAAGAATTTATTCTAGAACCTTGCTTGCAGTCCTGTGACCACCAGTGGAAACATTTTCCCAGGGATGAAAATGTAACAGAGTGAAACCCCATCTTGTCAATAAGTTTGATTTCTGAGTCTTCCAGAAATGAGAAATTGAGAAGAAAAAGCTATCTCACACACACACACACACTCACACACACACACACACACACACACAACTTTCCCTTGAAAATCTTCTTGTAAATGGCTAAATCCCTTATTCTTCTACTTCTCCTTTTGATATTCATCCAACAATACAAAAAGACTTCAAAAAGTCCTTCATGAAGAATGCTATACAATCTACAGATATTACTTAACCACAGATCTTACTTTCTTTCTGCAGGCCCTCTAATAATGCCCTTATTGATTTTGTGTCCTGTTGAAAAGAATCTTGGAGATATGTCAGATTAACTCAAAAATGCTATCTCTTGTCCTCATACCACTGCCTGTTTGCTAGGTCCTCTGTTCTTCCCTGCTGTTTTCCATCTAATGGTGTCTAACTCATGTCTCTCTCAGGTTTTTGGACTCTCTCCATGTTTATGCCATTAACTCCTCCATACTTGATGTTGTAGACTGAATGCTACTTCTTAAAAAGAGTTTTCTGTGATTACTCTTTGCCCCCTTTCAAATTTAGATTTTTAAAATTTTGTTTGTGGATATTAAGCTTCCATGTACTTGTTTGCTTGTGATATTTGATTTAGTCAGTTTCACATCAAGAGGTCTTACCCATATTTCTGTAATCCTTTTAAATGAAATCTAAAATATTTTTCATATTTCTTTGTATTCATATAAATTATTCAGTACTTCATCAATTATAAGATCGTTTTTGGTTCTGTGCAAGTAATCTCAATCAAAAAATAGAAACCTCAGATGTTTTATTTTCTTTTTGAAGTCAACATCGCAAAACTATTTGGCTGCTCTCCAGTGTCTGAGAGTCTTATTCATGGTTATCAGGGCCATTCTTCACTATGGTTTCTTTTTTTGCAGATGTACTTTGGGTTTGCTTTCCAGTCAACAGTTAGAATATAAGATTGAGGGAGACTGGAGAGTTATTGATTTATTTATATATGCACACATTTACACACACATGCAGAGTATCCCTGATTTATAGTGGTTTGACTTAGGGGTTTTTTTAGTGGCCTGGAAACTACATGGATTCAGCAGGAACTGCACTTTGAATTTTGATTTTGGATCTTACCACTGGTTGGTGATTTAAGTCTAATACTCTCCTGCGATACATGACAGGGTGCCAACATGTCCACAGGAACACAAGGGAAGGCGCTGGTACTCTAGAGAACGCTACAATGCTAAGCTACAGTGTGTAATGGGTTAGTTGTATTGAATGCATTACTGAATTATGTTATTTCCAATCCAAAATGATTCACTGGAATGTAACTCCACTGTAAGTTGATGACTGTCTATGTATTTTAAAGGAAAATTTTAAGCCTTATAAAAATAAAATAATAGAATACCTATGCCTTAGTTATTTTTTTGTTGTTGTTGCTGTGATGGACTATCTATGTGCACAAATTAGTGGAGGAAAGATTTATTTTAGCTCAAAATTTCAGAAGGTCACAATCTGTTCAGGAGTGGGCAGCTGAGAAATAGTGAAATCAGATAGCAAGGCTTGAGCGGGGCCAGGGCAAGAGTTGGAGCTGGACATAGAGCTTCTCAGGCATGGCAGAACAGAGACCCACTCTGGGAGGAAGAGCAGACCCACCTCTCCAGCTAAAGCGCCAAACATCCATCTCTTCTAGCCAGGCTGCACCTCCCAACACCACATAGTATCTATAGGCACATGAGGCTTTTGGGATTAACTCTAGATCCAAACCACAAGCCAGTTGCCAGCAAGATTTGTTATGTATGGTCAAATTCTATGCATTTTACATATTTATCTCATCTAATTTCTGTACCAACCTTGCAGATTTTTAATTCCCATTTTATAATCAAGAAAGCCAGGTTTCAATGAGATAAACCAATTGCCTACGATTACATGGCCCCCGAAGAGTCAGTGTGGTATTGAAGCCAGCTTTATTTTATCCTGAATCTCTTAACTGTTATACCATTTATCTGCATTTTTTTTTTGTCTGAGAATCTCAGGTTATTTCTACTATGATGTGTGTAAACAACAACTCAAGGACCTTGTTAGCACTGGTCATGTCCCATTCTTGGAGAATAAATATTCACAGGCTATATTTAACCATCAGGATAGATCAGACATGGTACCAGTTAGGAGAGCTGCCTATATCCTACAGTAGGAGAAATTTAGGGTAGAACTTGGACTCATAGTACCCCAAAAAATGTGGATGAGTTTTATGACTATACAAGCTACTTGATTGTATATACACACATATCCCTTCATACAGGAGGAGAGTGGGTTTATTGGAGTAAGCAACTACCAGTACAACAGCAGACTTGGCTCCAATCATAGATGAATGCTTATATACTATGCACATTTTGTTGTCGAAAATATTCATTTCTCCCTTTCTCTTTTCTCTTCTTTTCTGTCCTCTTGGTACAGCTCTTTCTAATTTGTCTTCATTCTCAGTCAGGCTATTTCCTTGCAGTAGCATCATGGCCACCAGTAGCTATAGTCTTACATTGAACTAGCTTCAAGTTCATAGTGAAAGAGCTTCTTTTTCTGTGCTGGCTCTACGTAAGTCCTATAATTGACTGAAGCTGGGGGATTTGTTATTCCGTGAAGTAAGTCATTACTTTCACCAGGGGAGAGAGTATATTGGTTATCCATGCTTGGACTCCAGTTTCACTTCCAGAGCGAAGAGTGGGATGTCAGCCCCATACAAACCACAGGAACTAAGAAGAGGGAGTAGGTGTTTCTGAAGAAAAATAAATTAGATTCTGCATATCCATGAATAACAGTGTCTGCTACTCTGTCATTAGTAGTAAGGCAGACACTAGTGACAGCTAACAAGTATGAGTACGAAAGTTGACTCAATACTTGAGCTGCTGAACTAAGTTTCTTCAACTCCAAGTGAAGAAGGATGAGAAGAGACATTTAGTTCTACCAGGAATTTATTTAGCTCTATTGGAAAGAAAAAAAAATGGTAAGAGCAAGAAGCCAGAAATTCATTCATTCTTCAAAAGCATGACCATCATTTCTACTATTATACATTGATCTACTATGTATCAAGCACTGGGAAGGATGCTGGGGATGTAGATGAGATCTGATTCTTTCCTTAAAAAAATGAACAACCTAGAAAGATAAAGAAAGAAGTCTCAATCAGTAGCTACAACACACAAAGGTAAATGGAATATTCCATCTTCTCCCAATGCATTTCTGGCAGCAGTGTCCTCAGTCTGAAAAATATTTTCTAAAAAGTGCTCAGGCACAGCTCCTACATTAAAAGGCTGTCATTATCAATCATGCAGCTACTTTGCTCATTAGAAGACTCTTTGTTCTCTCTGGAATTGTAACGAGACTCTTCCTTCCTTTTTAGGAATTCTCAGTCTAACCATTGCTAACTCTTTGGGAAGTGGAATCCAAACAAGTCACACATTGCCCCCAAATCATTCCAACTTGATTTTGCAATGAACAGTGAAATAAAATTTGGCCAAAATTGAGATACCTGCCACGAGGCTGGGGCACATTGTTTAATATCTCTAGGACTTTGTGTATGCATGTAGAGCCTAGGAATATGTGGCCACCAGGAGGCTGTTGGGAGGATTAAATGAGATATTAGATGTAAAGCGTCTTAGAAAAGCTCATGACTTTGAGGAAATACACTACAATTAATAGTTGCTACAACTATATTTTACACATGGTATTAGTATGAGTATTACTGAGTTTCTGCTACATTAACGATTGTAGAAAGTCAATATCTTGCAAAAGTTTCCCCAGCTTGCGAGCACAGGATCAAGGCTCAGATCCAGGTCCTGACCGTTAGCGGGCTTTTACCTGACATTTCACTGTGTCTCCCAATCATACACTTTGTATTCCCAAAGTCATTTGTAATCCCTCAGCATATTCCTGATGGGACAGTGAGGGTGGTATTGGCAAGAGTAATCATACTTGGCATTTGTAGGATATTTTTTTATTCTTCAAAGCCCTTTGTGTCCGTTACCTCATATGGGATTAAGCATTTGCCATGGGTACTCCACTCACGAATAACCAAAGTTGGAATGTTGTACTCATTATTAGATTTGACTTCAGCTTGCTTTCTGAGAAACTCGCAAATCAGTTTATTTAGTGGGAGGCATATTCATCATCACTAGGTTTCAGAGAATTTAGGTCAGCCAAAATTGGGAATTGAGTTTGCATGTCTTAAGAAAAAGTGATGTTTCCAGGGATTTGCTTTGTGGAGGTGGTGGGGAGGGTGGTGACAGAAAAAGACATAGAGATGTGTTCCAGAGCTCAGGCTCATGTGGATGTTCTGCCAGGTACACTCAGGGAGCAGGGGTGCCTGAGCCAGGGGATGTGACAGCTACCCAATGGGTGCCTTGGAAGGACGATGCAGCCCCCACTGCCTGCCCTTCCTGCATATAAGGGATTGTATGACTAACAAATGCCACTCTGGGGATAAAAGCAAAGGTTATTAGGTCATACAACTTCAAGTTCAAAAGCTTACTCATCGCTAACTTTGAGCCAGTTGCTTGGCAGCTCTGGTCCTCGATTTCCTTCAGTCTTAAGTGGGTATTGGGGCACCTACCTCATAAAACTATGGTAAAGTTAAATACATGAGTATAGTCTTTGAATGTGGAAAGTTTATTCAATTAGTAATTTTTAAAAACTATCACTTTATTATTATTTTCGCAGTCATTACTCTTCTGGCAGTTCTAAAGGCAGGAATGATATAAAGCAGAGTTTCTCAGTGCTGCTGCTGGAGGCTCTTCTGTGGATTTAAGCAAACTTCTGGTATGAGTCTTCTGACGGTTCTTAGACCACAGACCAAGGGCATCGAGACCCTTTTGGCCAAATTCCAGATTCAAATGCTCTAGGATTTGCTGTGTAGGCATTCCAGACCTCTTTACTCTCCCAAAGAAAATTGTGATTGGGTGGTTGTGTGGATAGCTGGGGTATGGACAGACAGGGAACAGATGGGAGAGCGTTAGCATTTTTGTCCTTGTACACTTCCTCCCAACTGAGCGATCTGAAGCACCTGAAGACCAGAATTAGGTTGGGACCATGAGATGGCTGAGAAGCTCAGAAACAATAACCTGGATTCAGGTTCTCTGTGTGGTAAGTGGTGTGAGGAAGGGAGAGATCTATTAACAAAGGAAACGAGAGTGCTTGTATTCTACTAGATAGAAAAATGACATTAACATTTTACAAGGAGATTTTGGAAGAACTTAGCTTTGAATTAAATTATTTTGCTTCAGGGCAGCCAAACTTAGAGACCATCTGAGCTGCATAGAATAACCTTTGCCAGTTCTGGAATAATAAACCCCCACCAATTTTATCCAGTGCTTTTTTTTTAACTTCAGTAAAGAGCTTTATCTCCTCTCATCCATCTACTTTGCTGTGAGCTTGGGCTTCTTAACCAATGATTTTTACGACCTCGGATAAGTTTATTAGACCTCTTAATTTTGATTTTTCCATTGGATAATATGTATATTTCAGATTGCTCATTGTGAACATTATGTGAAAAATGCAAATAAATCTCTTTGGCCAGATTTGGAAAAAATTACCATGATGATCATTATAATTATAATAGCATTAATTGTTAAGTGCTTAATTTGTCCTATGTACTGGAATTACTGCTTAGTCTTATGACAATTTTCAGATTACGTACTACTGTTTTTGTTATTGGTATCATTATCTTAATTTCACAGATGAGATCATTGGGACCTTGAGAGGTAATAACATTGCCCAAAATATCATGGCATATAAGTGACATGTCTATAAGTGACGTGTCCAAGGTTCAAATACAAGCATCCCAGTGTTAAAGGACATGGACTTGGGAAAGTTCTCAGAATCAAAATGGAGCCACTCATGTCAAACTCCACTAAAATGGAATTGGAGAAAGGAAGATGATATGTGTTTTAGAGAGAGAGAGAGAGAGGGAAAGAGAGAAAGAGAACCCAATTGAGGTAGTAGTGAGAGTTAGCAGGAAGGGGGAAGTTGTGGAGAGATCAAAAACAGGGGAGGAAAAGGGATTGTAACTTTGTTGCAGTATGTATGTGTGTATGTGTATAAAATACTCAACTTCAATGTAAATATGATATATATATATATATATATGAAAAAGGAATTGGGAGACCATAAAGAAGAGATATCACACAGGCCTGTGATTTTTTAAAAAACTACAAAGGCATTCCCAAAAAACCACAGATTTTTCTCAAAAATCCTCATAACTTACACAAAGGATCCATCCTTGAAGATATCTATCTGTTCAGTAACTATTTGTTTAACCTGGACTGACTCCACCCTTGTTATTGTTCTTTACAGGCAAAGACAATTTTTACCAGAAAACTTATGTAACCTCCTCTTTTTACCTTTAAAAGCCCTTGCATTTTTTTCTTTTTGAATATGGCCATAAATCCTCAAAACCTTCATTTCTAAGTTGAAATCATCTATTCCTGAGTAAACTTAGGATTTTCTACATAGCCATTTTGTTATCTAGGAGGACACACTTAATCACCTTTTTATACTTTCTCAGTATATTAACTACTTCTACTAGGAAGTGTTTTCCATGCTCCTATTACGCGCAAAGCGCTGCAGGAGACTCCGTAGACCTCCTGGAATAGCCTTTCTCAAATGGCAACTGGTTCAATGGGAAGCAGAGTACTCAAAGAGCAAATCTCAGGACATGAGAGTTAACTGCTCTTTCTGCGATTTCCAGACTCAAAAGTAGAAAATGAGGCCAAGAAAGATGAGGCGAATCAAACTGATGGAGTAAGAGCACGGAAACCACAACGAGCAGCACCTTGAACTACGAGCTGTAGCTCTCTGGTAGCTCTCTGCCTGTTATTTTATTTTATTTTTATTTTTTTAAAACTCTCTGATGTCGTGTATTTATATTGTCTGCCTGAAGCAATTTTGTAAAACAGCAATCAGTGCTAATTCCCCTCTGGGCCTAGTACACTGGCCTTCAGAGAGCCAACATGTATTTGCTATATGAGACGGAACCATGGTCATGTCTGTCATCGGCGAGCTGTTTTCCCGAGGTCACGACTTTCAAGATACTAGGGAAGAAATGTGGTACAGATCACCATTTCTTAAATTAGGTACTGCACTTTGGTGATGACGAAGTCCATCCCAGAGCCTTCTTCATGCACACCTATTTCTTTAGGTAAAATTGAACCCACATGGGGTCCCAAAAGCACATGTGCTGTGCCCTGTCACATCCATGGTTTAGGTAAAGTGAAATGTCTGTTGATACAGGGGCCAGGAAAGTCTTTAGCGGAAACACTGATTTAGTCAGGAAGCCTGCCTCCTATGAAACCTCTGTTTAGGGGCAAACCACTTGCCTTGTCCCCTCCTCCAGGTTCCCAGTTGTGAGCCCTGCCTGTCACACACCCATTACCTCATGGCTGAACTGAAGGATTAGCAGCAGGGAAACTTGATTCTATTGATACTATCACCACTCAAAACTAGAGTCCACTTTTTTTCTGTTTGTTTCTTTTCAATGATGCCAAAGCATGATGCCTTTCGGTTATTTTAAGAAGGAAATGACTCACAAATTTAGAAAGAATTTTTCGCTTTCCTAGTGTCTGAGAAAATAATCCACGAGGTTCAAGATAAATAAACTAGGTGCTGGAAATATTCTAGAAAGAGAGAGACAGTGTTACCTGGAACTCCCGAGCAGCAAGGGCAAACTTGCCCTTTGCATTTTGGCATTTCCTCTGCTGATCAGCTCAGTAGCATCTGTATCCAGCAGTGGTGGCTATATTGGAAACTGATTTATTAATGCCAGTCTCTTGGATGTCACATAGTCAGTCTTAGGGACAGGCTAGACTAACATAATAGAAATTCATTATGACTAGAAGAGGAGAAAGTTATTAGTTTTTCAGATAATTAACAAAAACCACCAGGAGATTTATTAACTGTTAATGGTAGTGAGCCACTATCTGGCAATAATTCATAAAATATTTCAGAACATTCCTGATGAGGCAAAGGAAGAGGAAGAAATAAGCTTTAATCTGAATCCAGTGTTAATAATCAGCTACCTAAAGGCAGCCTAGCCCTCACTGTCTCTCCTTAACTACTGTTTTCCCTTCAGTTGGTGCCCCTCAGGCAGGATTTCTCCTCTAGAAAACAGGCAAGGTCAAGCTCAGACAATGCTATCTCCAGCCTCGGGTTCATCAATTGTTGTTTGTCCTTGCTCAGAAGGCCACAAGGGAGATAGATCTAAGAGGCTGAGTGAGATTCTGTTCAAAGTCATGTCTATACTCCAGGACTTGGAATGATTCCGTAGATCAGTTGTTTAGGCTTTGCAGTTCATTTTGATCATCTATAAACTAAAGATTATACTGCTTTCCAGATAAAGTAATGTAGCTTAGATTTGGAATGTCGCCCAATAGATACCTATGTAACCGTGTGCTATAGGGAGAGGGGGCCTCACTGGAAAGGGTGAATGCTTGGGGCTTGACCTGGAAGGATTATGTCAAACCTTTGACATTAGGAAATGCCCAGGGCAGAGTTCCTAGATGTGTGTGATTGACTTGTGAGCCAGAAAGTGAGAGAGGAACACTCACGCTGGGTACAGGTGGCCCAGCTGGAAGCTTGAATTAAATAAAAGGAAGGAAGAAGAAACACTGTTACCGCTGGGAAAGCTCTGGCCTTTGCCCTAGTCTCCAAACATTGACTCACTCCTCCCTCACTTAGCTTTCTGCCTGTCGTACTCTAAAGAGTTTTTCTCTGACTGGACCTTGGTCATTTACTTCCACCATCGCTGGTCACCCATGATGGAGCTGTGTGAGACTTTCTGAAACAGTGAGCTATAATAAATCTTTCCATCCTTAAGTTGTGATGTCAGGTATTCTGTCCCAGCAATGAACAAATAACGAATATAGGTACTTAAGGGGACTAAACGAGCTCATATGTCTAAAGCACCAATCTGTCCCCAGGTGAGTAGTTGTAAGTTTTACAATATAGATGGTAGTGGTAATGTTCTGCAGAACATCATTGTGACGAGACAAAGCAATGAGATCAAGATGGAGCAGCTTCTTGGAGCTAGGTGCCGAGGCCTGTCCATAGTCTAAGAAAGGAAGAAATCATCTATTCCATTTAGAATGGTTTAGAAAATCATTAAGAAAGAAGCCTTTGAAAAGAACTTGATAGTTACGTGGGTTTTACCATAGAGAAACGATATGATCACCAACATTAATTCTACAGCAATAGATACTTATTTTCACTAATTTTCTAGGTACATACAGTTATTGTTTCTCACTTAAGGACAGATAATAGAAAGTGACACTTACAGATTAAGAAAGTCAAAGACCGCCAGAACCAATGAAGTGAACGTCATGAATTAACATTTGTAGTATAACAAATCATCCATATTTAAAGGCTTGAAACTATAAACATTTACTTAGCCCTAGGGTCAGCAATTTGGGACAGATTTAGCTGTATCTAGAGTTAGTATCTGGAGTCAGTAGCTCCCTAGGTAGCTGGATTAGTGGTAAGCCAGAGAATCATGGCTCTGCCTCAAGTGGTCCCTCATCTTCCAGCAGGAGAGGATGGGCTTGCTTACATTCTGGGGAAAGCAACGTCCTAAGACAGAAAATCGTAGTGTGCAAAGTGATTTTCTTGAACTCCACGGGTGGGACTGGCACAATATAACTCCAGCCACATGAATTGGTTAAAGCCACAGGGTCAGTTCATATTTTAGTTTCAGGGAAAGAGGTCAACGTCATGGCAAGAAGAATAGAAAAGTCATACTGCAAGGCTGCAAAAAAAAGTTCTTCTCCAGGAAAGTATACTAATATGGAGTGATTTTATCATTTATAAAGGTATTATTTAAGTTTAACACCTATAGCTTTGCCTTGTGTACTTACCCTGCTTTCTGGATACATATTCAAGCATAGAATCTCAACAGATATTTCTCTAGTAGCAAGATATAGTGATGAATATGGAAAAGTCCCATAAACACAGAGCATCCAGAAATCCTAATGTGAGTCTATCATATGAGTTCTAAAGAGGAGGCTTACGGCCCAGTGACCAAATGTAACCAAATGTGTTTGTGACTTCTTACTCAGGACGAAAAAAAAAAAAAGCAGATTTAATGGGCTATGAACGCAGAATTGATCCATGGAGCAATTTGGTAGCAATTGCCAACAGCTTACCGAGAGTTAAAGTAATAACAGGAAACTGTCTGAAACGGTTCAAGAGAATAACCTCTAACTTTGAAAGCGAGATCATTTAGCAAGGAATAAAGAGAAAGAGCAAGCCCAGTAGCGCTGAGACTGAAAATTTGAAAGGAAATTTCAGGGACTCTTGATTCCCATCTCTTTTCTTTCTACTTCTTCCTTTTAATGCATGAGGAAAATCAGGCATATCATCACTATCCGCAACATGTAATTAAAAGGGCAGTCAGGAGCAGCCATAATTTTACTGAATTGATTTTTTTTCTCCATCGTGTTTGCATCCCCTCTGTGGCTTCAAAGTGAAGCCTGCTTAGCTTATCCCTTCCTTCTTCCTTACGAGCATGTGCATATTGAGGTCGGTACTGGACTCCTCCTGAATGCTAAGTGCCAGACATTGATTTCTGTTGTGGGGAGGGAGAAAGCATTTTAGTCAACGGGTTGGTCGTCTTTATCGGTTCCTAGCGTACTGGTACCCATATCCCTGCTATGCTATGACAATGAGACCCTTTGTTACCAGTCATGGCTCGACACTAAGGATTAGCTGGGCACGGTGCCTCAACAACTCTCAGCTGCAGCGCTGATCTGTTCAGAAAGCATTCGAGTTACCCCACCAGCCTGAGAAGGCTGCGTTTGTCACTTTGCATGGTGCCCCAATGCTGGGGACAATCTGTTGCTTGAAAGTTGTATGTCGAGTTCTTATTTCAGACATAAGCTACGTGTCTTTAAGAGGAAGGCAGCCAGCTCCATTATATTCCTGCCAAAAGATTTCTCCAGTGCAGAGCACATTCAGGAATGGACTTCACTGAGTGACCACAGCCAGGAAGTGAACTTCTTTGTGTCTGGGCATTACCCTGCAAAGTGTGCCGACAAAAATGTAACACCAGTTGTTGGAGGATGACAGCCATAGCTTACATTATCACAGTAAAATTTAGTGAATCTAGTGTAATTGGGTTCATTGATCTGAGCTATAAGAATCTCTAAATACAGATATAAAAGATTATTTAAAAGGCAGAGTGGATATTTTTATGCCAATATGTGTGTGTATTGTTTTTGTTACTGTTGTTTTTGTTTGGCCCACCTAGCATAATTTTCTGCTTTTCTAAAAAAAAAGTACCCCCAAAATATCTTTAAGAAGTACATAAAGTACACATCACTATCACTTCACCAGGCCAAAGCTATTAATTTAGGTGGCGTGGACTCAATTCCTTCAGCTCCAGTGTCGGCCATAGGACTCAGGAGTGACCAATGCAACTAAACTACCTAGTCTCAGTGGTTCCCCAGTGAACTCTTGATTCAAACCCAGACAGAGTCACTTGTAGGATTTTTCAGGAGGATTTTGGGGACTTTTGTGAAAGTGCTACAGCCTTAATTGCCAACGTGACTGGCTTGAGGGTTTCCTAGGAAACTAGTAAGGCACTCTTTGAAGTGCATCAGCTGGGTCACAGAGGCATGGTCGTGAAGCCTTTATCTAGTTACCACTTACTTCCTCTCTGGCCCTATACTCCTGTTCTGCTTACTGTACACCAAGAACTAAACAGTTTGGCCCTGCCGTGCACTTTCATCATTAAATTTCAGCCCGTGAATCTGTGGACCATGGACTGAGTTTAGTTTGTGAACCAAATTAAACCTCGCCCCTGTTAAGTTGTGGGTGCCAGGTAGTATGTTCCCATGATGAAAAGCTAATACAGGGGTGCTATCGTTTTGCTGGGTTTACTGAGGAAGTGAAATGTAAGTTTGGAACTGCTGCTGAAAGCAATTCAATCAACAAAAAGTAAAGCAATAGAAGGGGAAGAATATAAGTCAACTCCAGATGACATCGTGTTTAGTTTCTAGATCCAGCCCTGCCTACAGCTAGATCTCTTCCTCCTCTTTTTCATGATGGGAACCGGTAAGTCTCCCCTCTGTTCTACATGAGTTGAGCTGCGACCTTGTCATCTGAAGCTGGAATTGCCTCTTCCAGTTTGGAAAAGCTCATTTTCCCAGAGCCATCGAGAAATCCTATGTCCTTGTTCTCAACACCTCCATATGGAAGAAGATAAAAATCCTACCTCTCTGGTCTTTCTTTTGATATGGCCTTTTTCTTCTTTGCTTATGTTGTTTATCTTTGGTTTATTGTCTGGGGATTGTCATTGCTACTTTTTGAAATATAAGACACTATTCTGATCAAGCGATGTCCCCACTTAATTCCCTCCATTGGTTCCCCACTGATCTTAAGATGAAATCCACATTTTAATCATGTTTTTAGTACAGTTTCAAATGATCTGAAATGAAAGTGTTATAAATGTTGGCAACTGGATGTAATGACAAATTAAGTAAAAATTAAGAATTGGTGTAAAGAGGAGAGAAAGGATAGGTTTGTCATCTGTTTTTATAGAAATGAGTCAATAAGTAATTTTTAAAGTAGAAATCTATCATTGGAAATAAAAGGATATCAACTATATTTAGTATTATTTCTTATTCTTTTATACTTAACTTTTGATTTTTTTAAAAAAACAGATTGTGTGTGTGTGTGTGTGTGTGTGAGACTTTAGGTCACCAATTATTCTGCATGTCTTCAGTTATTTTTTTTTCTTCATTCATTATGGCAGAATAAACACAGAAGTTTTCCTTCTTCTCTGTGAATCTACAGATATCACTGTAAAATAATTTATTGAGTTATAAACCCATGACTATAGGGAAAATAGAAAGAGAAATCATAAGCAGTTGCTAGGTTTCAGCAATTTCCGGGAGATAGAAAAAGGAATGATTATGAATGTTTAAAAAAAAAAGAGAAAGCTTAAACATGCTCTGTCACATGGGTAGCGAAGCAAGGCGGTGGTGGTAATGTAGAATTTTGGTCCAGTTCTGAGGAGATTCCCAAATCACAGGGAAAGTGAAGGGTAGGTGTGAGGAATGGGGCAGAACACAGGGCAAATTTTTAAAATACATGTGTAGGAAGGATAATATCATCACACATAGCTCCAATAAAAAATGGAAGAATAGTGGTCAATGCTTTGGAGTCTTCTATTATTTTCAAAACAATTCTGTCCCTTCTTGAAGTGGCCCTCTTTTTGATAACCATAACTACTGAAGAGTTATATAATCTTGTCTTGCTGCCCAGAAGTGGAGAAGATCTAGTCTGTTAGTTTAGGTCAGGTAGTAAAGTGAAACAAAGTATGGTAGACTGTGAACACTCCGTTGGCATTAGCCTTTGAGATTTTGAGTGCTGTCTGTTCCTCTAATCCAACTTAGCCTAAACTGACTAATACAAACTACAATAAAAATAAGGAAATCACACACACACACACACACACACACACACACACACACACACAGAGGTCTCTTTTAAAGAATAATCTGAAGGGACTAAAAAATAGCTCTTTGGTATGCTGTTGCTTCAGAGTAAAAATCCTTATCATCCTAATCATTTTGAAAATTTGGAAGCTTCTACATAATAATTAGCACTTTGTGCATGCCAACTGAACAAAGACCTTCCTTTGGACAGTCCGGCCATGTATGTAGTCCCCACAGCTACCATTCATCACCCTTCCTAATTCATAATTAACCTTGTGAATAGGCTTGTTAGATCACTTTAAATTTTGAGAAATACCCAGAATAAAGAAATAATAGAGTCAACACAATGCAATCTCAGCAGCACAGGTAATGAAGAAAGAGATCTAAAAAATTGACAGAAGAGAATAAATAAAAAGGAGGAAGTGGAGAAGGAGGAGAAGATAGGGGAACAAGAGAAAGAAAGAAAGAAGAAATTTTGACTTGTTTTCCAATATAGTTGAGAAGATACCAGAAATATACAGGATAGTACGACAGATTTCTAGTTTTTTGATGTCATTTTTATTTGTGGGTGGTCTTTATTTTTTTCTGCTTTGGTACTGAGGATTGAACCCAGGGTCTTGAGCATGCCAGGTAAGTGCTCTACCACTCAGCTACATCCTCAGCACTCACCCTTTATCCTTAAAGTGCACAGCTAGACAATTTATTTTCTACGTCCCTTCAGGCTATAAGAGGCCTGTGGTTAAATTCTACTCTCATGTGAGAAGACAAATTGTACACAACTATGCAAAGTGATTGTGGCCATGATCTTGACAATGTAGATAAGGACAAAAGTCTAAGGGATGACAGGACGGCCAGATGGTAGAAACATTGGTTCCTTAGTGCTTTTGAGAAATACAGTCACCTCATCCATCTCACATCAACTCCGCCAGATTGAAGTAAAGTTTGATATTTTTAATCCCTGTATTTGGGGACCTACTGGGATAGCAACCCAAACCTACCTTAAACATTTGTTATATAAAAAAGTAACAGAATGAGAAGAAAAGTATGGAGAACTTAAAACACAAAATGGCCAAAAAAAAGAGAAACATTAAATGATAACCTGAGGGTATATCCCAGTAAAGACAACTCAAAAAGAATGTGTGTGTGTGTGTGTGTGTGTGTGTGTGTGTGTGTGTGTAAAAGACTTGGTAATGCAATTCAGAAGGTCCAGCACTTAATTAGCAAGAATCTCAACAAAAAAGGTGAAAAATGTGAATAGAAGAAAATTAATAATCAAATAAATATTGATTTCATTTACATACATGACAAAAACAGAAGAATTGAATCATTTTGATTAATATCAGAATAATGGCTACCTTAGCAGGGTACTAAAGGAGAGAAGGAAGGTGGTTGGAGAGATAGAACAATTCTTCTCTTTTCAGTGTTTTCACAAGAATAATTCAGATATATGAATAAAGTATCAATTATACTCTATGAGGAGTATTCTTCTCTAAGTAGATTACTACATAAAACTTTTTAAAAATAACAAAAATTTAAAAAGTATGAGCAAAAATTTCCAGTACTGTAAGAAGATGAATCTCTATGTAGAAGAGCTATCAATTGCCCAAACGACCTAAACAGGAAGCAAAATTTTGTAATTTCTTAAATTTTTCAGGGCCAAAATAAAGAGAGCTCAAAAGTTTACAAAAGAGAAAATAAAAATGAAAATACACAAGAAGAAAAACAGTGAAGTACTATGATACATTTCACCACTAAGAAGAAATACCAGAAAAAAATAAAATGGGATCCAGCAAAATTATCCCTAAAAATTTAAGGAGAAGAAAAAATTTTCATAACCAAGAATCTCTAAAGAAATATGCAAGCACTAACCCAGCATTGCAGAAATGCTTGAAGGAGTCACTGAGAAAGGCAGAGAGACAAGCAGCACTGAAGAACATGGAGGAAAAGAAGCATCTGAAGAGAATAATTTGATTGGTATTCTACTAAAACAGTGCCAGCTTTCCCACAAAAACTCTGAAACTTCCCCCATAATTATTATTTTAATAGTATATTACTTTGCAAAACATAATTATATTCCACATGGGGAATTCATATAAAAATCTTTAAATAGTATATATACAAAAATTTAGGGATGGATAAATAAAATGATAAACCAAATCTGGCAAAATGTTAGTAATTACTAAAACATGAGTAAATAATTTATGAAAGTTTAAAATAATCTGAAATAACCAAGTACACTGTTATAGCTATTGCTTTATGTAAAATATTCTTTTGTGATATTGATGTAAGTTCATTTAATGTAGCAATTCAATAGAGACTTAAGTTCATATAATATAGCAATTCACCTAGTCAGTCTTTTATATAAGTTTATCCCAAGAAAAGTGATTGATGCAATGATAACCTGAGTGAATGTCTTTTGAACGTACAAACATTTACCTTTCAGTACTCAGCAAAGGAATTTGAAATTTAACTTCTCTCTTTTTATTTCTCATACTTTCTAGCCTTATGAATTTCATTGTTATAGTGTTTTTCTTATGTGGATTGGTGGGTGAGGCCATGTTAAAGAATCTCAACAAAGGTTAGTTAGATTTAAAAAAAAAAAAAAAAGCTTTTGGCAAATTGTCCCAGAAAGGGCTCTGCTGATCCCATGGAAGAGGCCTCAAGATATGGCTACCGCAGCCCAATGGGAAGTTGAGCTAAAGAGTTGTGATTTGAGTGGTGAAGTGAGTCAGATGCACATTAAGTATGTTAAATATTGCTTGGTTTCTCTGACTTGGGAAATCCAAAATACAGGCATTCTATAGAACCCAGTGGGTATGCTAGCGGGAGTTAAAGGTAGTGGGGAGGGTGTGGGAAGGCCAAAAATAGAGATGGGAAGGGATTGTAAAGCTGATGTGATTATATGTGCATAAAGTACTCAAGTTCATTGTTAACATTATGTATCACATATATATTAATAAAAATGGGGAAAAACAAGAATAAAATGGGGCCCTCAAGAGCCTAAAACAATTATTTTCATCCTAAAAATCCTATAATTAATCAAATTAATAAGCAAATATAACTGGTCACATCATTTTCATATGCATAAGGGTTCTGAATCTTTATCCCTTTAATTCAAATTAGTTAATTGAGGACTGTTACAGTGAAACAAAGGCTAAGCACTAGAAAGATAGAAGTGATGTAGGATCTAAGAAATACAGGAACAAACAAGAATGCAATAAAAAGATCGATAAAGATGTAGAAATGACCACTGACCCACTGACAAAAAAAGGAGAAAAAATTGGCTAAACATAAGTGACGACTGCTGCCATCCAGTCAGGATGTCTACGAATGGAAACGTCCTGGACAACCTCCTTTTTTTTTTTTTTCCTCTTCTTTTCTCTCGGAAAGAAGACAGTCAAAAACTTCAGCACAAATATTAAAATTTGGTAAAGTATAAGAATAAAATTTCTTATGATCTTAGTTCTGGAAATATACTATTTTTGAGTGCATAGGAAAATAAAGGAAAAAGATCAAGTCGGAACACATGGTTAGCTTTGCAATTAAATGTCTGAACAGTCATAACAATGTAAGTGCCTTTAAATGCTTTCAACAGTTAGACAAAATAATAAAGATTTCCTTATAATTACAGAACAATTTATAAATGATATCAACTTTGGCAATATAAAAGTAAAAATAAAAGTTCTTTTATATACCACACCTAAAGAAATTGAGAAGTAAAAAAGGAGTTAATAGAAAGTTAATAACGTTAATAATTTTATTTAGAAATTGTAATCTCTTTTTAGTGTGCCAAGAGATGACATGTAAGTCTATCTGTGGTGGTAATACCATGAAAATTTTAGAGCCTGAAAGTACATTATTTCTGTTTTTCCTAGTCAAAAATTTGAGTTCCAATAAGTTATGGATGAAAGAATTTCTTAGATAATCACATTCAACAAAACATTCAAAAGAAACCTCTGAAAACTGAAACAGGAACCTCTATGTGTATGTTACCTGGCTTGTAGAAGCCCAAAATGAATATTTCTTGAAACTGGTACAGCCACTCTGAGGAGCGATTAGGAGATCCCTCAAAAGGATGAAAATAAATATTCCATTTGATCCAGGGATAACTGTTCTTAGTATCTTCCCAAATTTTTTTTTAAAACGACATGCAAAAGAAATACACACACACACACACACACACACACACACACACACACACACTTGCCCATGTTAATAGTAGCACAACTAACAGTAGCTAAACAGAGGAAGATGCCGAAATATCCATCAACAGACCATTGGGTGTGAAATTGTGGTATATGTACACAGTGGAGTTTAACTCTTCCATAAAGACAAATAAAGATGAGGTTTTTGTAGGCAAATGGACACAACTTGAGACCACCAGGCTTAGGGAAATCACTCAAAATCAGAAGGTTAAATGTCCTGTGGTTTCTCTAATTTGAGGAACCCAGAATACAGGTATTTTGTAGAACAAAATGGGTGTAATAATGAGAATCAAGGGGGATGAGGGAGGAAACAGGAGGGCCAGAAAGAGGAAGAGGAAGGATTATAATGTTGATGTGATACATATGTGCAAAAATACCCAAGTTCATTCTAGCCAGAGTGTATTGCAATATATATATATATATATATATATATATATATATATATATATATATATATATATATGTTAATAAAAATGGGGGAAAGGGGGGAATTAGTACTTTTTTCTTTTGATTCATTTAATTCCATATTGAATCAGATGTTTCTGGTAGAATTGGTGTCAACAATATTAATATTTAGTTGCATATTTTTGACTCATCTCAAGATTACTACCTAGTTAAGACAAAAAGCTTACCAAGGAAGCAGGCCGAAGTCATCCGAATTAAGATATACGGAAAACTCTAATGAATAGTTGCCATAGAAATCAAAACTCTGCTGTGCAATGGCTACTTAACTCCCTAATTTGAATCTTGAACTTCTTTTAAATGGGGAAGATAATTCAGTGAAAAACAAGGTGCTGCCTCCTACTACCTCATCTGTCTTCAGTCTGATCTGCTAGACACATGACACTAATGTATATCTGGGCAGGTAGACATTTTTTACTTACCTACTTCTTTCATTTTCTTTGACATCATTCCTTCTCTTCTGTGAATCGGAGCTACACAGTTTAATTATCCAACAGTGAGTCTTGGCTTAGTTTGTCTCTATCTAACATTCCAAAACTATCTGAGAATGTATCATTTACAACTAACTTTACTTGAGTCTCCGAGAACCCTTTGTGAACATGAGCCCACAGTTATATTTCAAGAACTTTAGAACAATATATTCATACAACATTTTTCTCTTTCAGAGGACTCTCCTACCTCCCTAGATGGCAAAAGCTAGCAGTCTCACAGATGCTCGGTATTGACCCCTTTTGCTATCTAATGGGCTATTATCAACCTAATTTTAAAGAGTAAATTCTTTCAAGAGATGACCTTTTCTTTGAAAATGACACCCTTTAAAATATAAAATAAGAGAGCAATTGATTCAAAACAATTAAAGAGTTAGTTTTCCTTCATAATAACAATGTCATCCTTGACAGAATTAACTATTACTTTTTTTGCCTTCAATTACATAGCGAACTACTTCAGCCAGAACCCCCAGGGATTCTGTTCCTATTAGCTGGTTGGGGTCAGGGAAATTGGTCTAGAGTCTCTTGCTGTGGAAACTCTTTGTATTCTGTGGCTATTGCCTTTGTGTACTATTCATTAATCAAAAGGAATGGAGTTAAGCAGGCGTTCGTATGCTCTCGCGCTTTTACCACTTGGAGCCCATGGTCCAGGTCTGGTGAGCTGCTCCACTTGCCATTTTCTTTTAGGGATTTGTTTGCAGAGTGGCCAGTTTACCTCAGGGCCTCTGTGGCTAGCACTGAGTCAAATTAAGTCATGTTAACTACCATGACTGGAGAAAGGGGTGACTTAGAATCATAAAATGTTAGAGGTTCATGGGACCATACAAAGCCATCACTTTCTTTGTGAGAAAATTAGATTCAGGGATTATCTGGCTTGTTCAGGGCCACACAGGTACTTTGTCAGGGCCTTCTGCTGTTGTGATTCCTTTATACTCCACCTGCTCACCACACATGGCTGGTAGAATGATCCTTTGCCAACTCATTTTTGTTACATCTCTCCCCTGCTTGGGAACCTTTAGTGGACCTTATTGTTTTTAGTGTCAGAGCTGTGAGGGTGAGCAGCTGGCGTAAGCCTAGTGCTCTGTCAGGGACCAGCCACCTGCAATGAGAAATCAACGGTCAACTCTACCAGCAGCTGTAGAAATCACACGTTAGAAAGACAGATTACTTACGCTCTGCTTCCAATTGCGTCCAAATTTTAAAAAAGTAAAACTGTCTCAACTTTGAACATGCCCTTCCAACATTATGGACCTTGATTTTCGTGCCTACAAAATGAGCAGGTTAGATTTAAAGGATATCAATGATCTCCCCTCCCCCAGCACGGGAAGTCCATCATCCACAACTTCCCTCAAAGATTCCAAGCCGAGGGCTAAGGGCATAAGCCAGTGCACTGTTAGAGCATTTGCCCGGCATGTGCCAAGACTCTGGGTTCGATCTCCAAATATCACATAAAAATTAGTTGGGTGTGGTGGCACGTGCCTGGATTACAGAGAGAAATTCTGTCTCAAAAGAAAAAAAAACGACTCAAAATTGAGATTTAATAAATACACAATGCCACTTCCTGAGTATTTCTTGGACTCTCCTTTTTTCCATATGCAGAACAAAAAAGTTGTACTTTTCCAATTGAAGTCCTATAATTTTCCTTTTGTGAAGGACAGGAAAAACTAGAAGAATAACTGAAATTTAACATTAGCCTCTTCTCAATGAATTTAAATGGCACGGCTCTTTTCCTCTGTGTTTTGATGGACTTTGTATTCCAGCTCGTTCTTCCCATTTTCTTGCTGTCTTGGAGAGACCGTCTCCTCCTCCTTGATCTTTTCCTTCTGCCACCTTTCCAGTGTTCTCTCCAGCCTCTCTGTTCCCTTTCCATCTGCTCACATCATTTCTCTCATTCTTCTTTATTTTTTCTTATTCTAATTTTAAAAATCTCTTATGTTTGTAGCCACCTTCAAAGACAAGGGCTATTTTGCATTCTGGAAAAGCAATCAGTCAATCGGAAGAGTTTCTTTTTAAACCCTAAACCGATTTAGACTGACGTGGAGCAGAACAGGGATTCCTAAAGGGACAGAGAAAGGCAATTTTCTCCAGGGCAGAGAAATAAGACTGCTGGCAGGAAACGACCCCAGCTTTTGTGCTCCAACTTAACAGAATTCTTAACCGAACTGTTTTATTCATCCAGAGGGAATGACCGATGTAGCTTTTCAGCAAATACTCAGCTAAAATACCCAGTAAACTTATAGGAAATTCTATTTCACTAGGTCCTGTGAGTTGGTGTCTCACAAAGGAAAGAAGGGACCAATCTGATTCTGCGTCAAGTAAAACCAACAGTGGAGGCTTAAGGCAGGTCTGAGCACTGAACTCTGGGTGTATTATCAATCACTGAAAGGCTGCAGCCTCTCCCACTCCCGCCTTTTCACCCTTCCAAGCAGCTTTTATCTGCAATGAGAGGTGAAAAAGAAAAGAACAGAATAAAAGGCAGAAAGGAGAGGGGGAAAAAAGAGAAAATGGCACGGTGGAAGGTAACAAGCAGTGAGGGACTTCGACAAGGGAGAGAGATGACTCAACTGGGGTTCCGAAAGGTGTTCTCAGGACATGCGTGCTGAGGACACAGGACCCTTTGCATGCCAGCCAAGCAATCCCTGAGGCCCTGATTTCATTCATTGCAATTCCTGTTCCTCGGGGCCTTGCCTTTGCAGAAGTCCTGGTGGTGGTCTGGGATATTTCATCCACTTGTGACCTTTCTCTCCTGACACCTTGCTTCCCCGCAAGTGTTCTTGCCAGTTAACCTTCTCTGTTTTCCCTGGGTGACCTTATGAATTCCTAACAGGAAAAATACAAAATCGCCAATTTGTTTTTTCATTACCCAGAGGATAAACACAGAGTGGGGAAGCCTTTTATCTTGCTGCACCGGCAAAACTCCTCATTACTCAGCATCGAACAAACATTTGCTAAGAGTTAATAAATCCAGTGCGTGGCTTTCTTTGTACAGGGAATGTCCTCCCATCCAGGGCAATCTCTCATTAAGGAAAAAGAAATAGAACATACTCATATTTTATTCATGGATTCAGAATCCCAGAGGAAAAAAAATTCAAAAATGTATAGTCATAGAGAAACTCAAAACAAAAATATTGCCACTTGCTTATTTCATCTGCCACCTTCTAACTCCCAGCCCCTTTGAGAAGATGCTGATCTGAGTCAACAGTGGTCCCTACCCCACGGCCATTTTAGTTGGCGGGTCTGAGCACTAACATCGATCTCTGAGACTTTTCACCAAACACCACAGTCGAAAGGGATTGGGGGTTTATTAAAGCACAAACCTGAATAAATCAAACGGGAATGCGTTTTGTTGTCATCAATTGCGGATATTCTCTCAAGGCAATTTTGACTTTTTTTCGCCAGCTTTCCTCTGCAGAGACGTCTGCAGAAGTCACATTAAAGGCGTCAACATAGCCACTCCAGCAAGTTTTAATTTACCAACGATTCCTATTCCTGCTAGCTTAGAGAGTCTTCGGTGATTTATTGGACCTGAGCAGAAATCTCATCCATTATAGTTTGTCTTAACTTAATCAAAGGTATCTTCTCCTTTCAGAGTACCTCACCTACACACTCTGCGGTCACCATGATAAATGTGCCCGCTTGACTTCTTTTTCTGATTACGGTGAACGAAGCATCACAAGCAACTCGATACGTTCTGTTAATGCAGTGGATTTGGCGCAGAGATGGCTGGAGGTTATGCTGTGCGGCACCAGCTATGCCCGGAGCTGGGAGGTGATTGCATTGGGGTTTTGACTGAGTAATGTAATTGATGATTGGGAGTAGAAGAGAATTCATAGGGATTCCTGGGTTGTTTAAAAGATCAAGGAAATAAAGTATTTTCCTTGTTTATTAAGAAAAGCTTTTTCACCTTTCTACCAAGAGCAATATGCATTTCAGTTCCCCATATCCTTCCAATACACACACACGCACACGCACACGCACACATGCACACGCACACGCACAAACCACAGGTAACCACTATCTGCAGAAATCATGTAAGACTTCAATCTAAACCCACCTCAGTCACAGTAATTGATAAGAAAAGGACAGTGGCATATCTGAACAAATACTAATAATGATAGACACATGTAAATTTTTTACTTAATACATTATCAAAAGAAACCAGATTTATGGAATAATCCAGTCTTTTGCTTATGGTGGAAGTTTCTCCGTTTTAAGTGGTTTATGGTAACCATTAAGGATCAGTATCTAGATTTTGCCTATGATATTACTTACTAGACAATGGTTTGGTAGTGTGATCATCAACCTAAAATGTGACTCTGTGACAACTTCACCTCGCTCTTCTCTTCTTGAAAATTCTGAGGTCGTATGAGAAAGTAACTGTTTTATTCATTTGCCATCTTCTATGGTTTAGATAAATGTCCCCCAAAGATCCATGAGTTAAAAACTAGGTCTCCAGACTATGGACCTATTGGGAGGTGGTGGGACCCTGAAGAGGCCGACTTAGTGGCAGGACAGTGAGGGTATGCACTTGAAGAACTGAACCCGGGGCCCTTGCTTGCTAGACAAGTGCTTTAACCTCTGTGCCATTCCTCTGGCCCCTGCAAGAGTGATATTTTTTAAAAAAATACATAGCAAACAGGAAAAAATATGGAGGAAAAACTGTCTTACCATACCTAAGATCCTAAATGAGCAAAAGGATGTCTAGAGACGAATCTGCCATCTCTTCAAGTGCATATAATTTCTTTGAAGCTAAGAATATATTTGTAGGTTCTTGATATTTTTGGCAACAAGCATCATTTTATGTATTTTTATTACTTTCTGGATAGACATTTATTTTGGCTTTATTCTTGTAGAAGAATCAGTTAGGTATAGAGTTTTAGGGAACGTGAATGTATTAATTATTTACCTTGTGACATCTGCTGCTATGAATATGGGCACTATCGCTTCTAATCCACTCATATGATAGTAATCTTTTTATGTATCTTTATGTAACTTTACAAAGTTCTGTCTTAGTTTTGTTTTTTCTGCAGCAGCAGCAAAATTTTAATAACCACTCCTTTCCATCTATGAGTTATATCATTTTCAATTAAGGAGAAACTTCCAGCCTTTATTTCTTTGAGATCACCTACTCAACGCCCTTAGTCCTTGGAAGTCTAATTAGAGACATTATTAAAATTTCTCATTCAGTTTCACACATATTAACTGGTATTTTTCTATTTCATCATTTGTCTGGTTTGCATTCTGAATGACTTTTTTTCCAAGCAAATCTTCCCATTTAATAATTATCTTGTCACCTGTGTTCAGTGCTTTCTGTAGTCTGTCCACAGTTTTTATGTAATTATATTTGATTTATCTTCACATCTTTCTCGTTAGTTCCCATAAGTTTTTATTTTTCCATTCTTGATTATGTTTTTTAATTCTTCTCCTTAAATATTTCAAACATATCGGTGCTATTGTTTCAAATTGTACTTTTCTATTTGTAATGCTCTCCTGAAGCTGTCTGTGGGGAGAGATTATAAGACACACAGGAAAAGAAATCAAATGAGTAGGAAGGGTTTGGTGAAAACCTTACACTACCCTACCATTTCTAGAATAAGTTATGACTTAAACAAAAGGGTAAAAGATTGGAGAAAAAAAGGTGGAATGGACTTCAGTAAGAACATTTCCTTGAGTCAAAAACATTATGGTTTATAACATAACTAATAACAATCATGGGATGTGAAGCAGGACTGTGATCTGTTAAAAATGTTTTAAGAATTACTCTCAGAATTTTAAGAAATATTGGAATTTTTTTCTAACCCAAGTATTTTGGTTACAAAGAAAGAATTCCTAAGATGTTACATTGCCCAAGAACAAGTATATAAGGGAAAAGTATCATTTAAGGACAAGAAAATAAATATAATTTAATGGGGCAGAAGAATGACTGTGAATCTGTAGTAATTCAGTTATATAATGAAGAACTCTTGTACTGAATGATATTTAGGACATCAAGAAAAGAATAAAGTAATGATGTTTGGGGCTCCTGATGGTCTATACATGTATAGTGTAGCACATAATGAAAAGATAATTCCAAATTGAAAGTTTAAATCGCTAGCATTGTTATAGACATAAAATATTAATAGAATGTCAGAACCTTCAAGCGCAAAATAGTGGTAGAAAAGAAAGAAACCTCAGAGGACATAGTAAGCATTCAACACATGTGTACAGTGTTGTTAGTGGTATTAACTATGATTGCTAATATTTTCGTTATTCTGTGCAAGGGAGAAGTGTGGTTCGTTCAAAGGAGCTTAGATTTTGGATTAAAAGAAAATGTATAGGTATTTGGCATATTACAAACTGTCCCTTAGGCACCTCACTTTGTTACTTGACCAGAAAGTTTTGTGAATCAAATATGAAAAGTTCATGATAAAATAGATTAAATAGCATGTTGTTAACAGGTAGGACTTATTCAGAGGAAGAGGTCATTGGAGTATAATCTCACAGGACATATTTTGTCTCCAGGTCTTTCATCTTCATCTTTCTCTGGATTTTTCTGATTTACTCTGCTACCTGAGGTGAGCATCTTTCCTATACTGTACCCTTCTTTCATAATGTTTCTTTATTTTAATCTTTCTTTCTCTGTCTCTCTCTCTTTTTTGAGATAGTATCTGACTCTGACTGTGTAAACCAGGCTGCACCTGTCTCAGCCTCTTGAGAGCTGGGATTACAGGTGTGCACTACCATGCCCAGCTTTATGTGGTGCTGGGAAACTGAACTCAGGGCTTTATACTTGCAGGACAAGTACTTTACGTGTCGTGCCATTCCTCGGCGCCATGTTTCGGCTTTTGAGGTAGCTAATAATAAACTGAAAATTCAACCTTGAACCAAAATAAATCTTTTTCGTTTTAAACTGTCTGTGTTGAATTCCTTTTCACAGTAACATATTATTTATCTTGTGATTATTTATCACAAAATGATGTGATCAATAATTGATATGATCCTTTAAGTAGGAGAACAATTTTTTCTGCCTACTGTATCACAAACAGAGACAACTATTCCTATCTTTCTGGCATAGATGTTGGCATAAGAAGCAAGATTTTAGTTCAGGTTGGCCAGTGTGAACTCTGTGACATTGGACGTTATTTAAGAATGTGTTACCCCTAAGTTTCCGAACCCATAAACATGAATCATGACATGTGTAGGGTTGTTGCTGGATTATACTAGCATAGCACATGTACAGCTCATAACCAGACAGACCGGGTTTATCTTCAACTGCCACCATAATGATATGAAAGAATATGAGTGCATTGTACGGTTGTAATTATCTTCTTGGAGTCATGTCACACTTGTGACTATGAGAGTGAAACCCTGCCTTGATTCTAAGGTCAAGACTATCAGAAAGATTTCTTATGTGAAGCAAAATAGGACTGACCAAAGCAGAAGAAAATGAATATGAATATTTTTCTTAGCTCATCAGACAGATGCAAAGTGATTTAAAAAAAAGTCTTAGGTGTTCACTCAACTTTTGTTGAAAGTTGCAAGTGAAAAAAAATATGGAAGTTGCCATCCTTTATTTTCTATTCTATGATTTTACACAGAACAAGTATTACCACTCTTAAAAGATTCAGGTTTAGAATGTACAACTGTGAAACAGCTTCTGCCTACGTGTGGGTGTATGGGAGTGTGTGCGTGCGTGTGTGTGTCGTATTAGGAACTGGACCCAGGCTTCTATCAAAGCTCACCCCAGCCAATCTTTTGCTTTAACAATTTATTATAGTAACAATGTATATTAATTGTACTGGTTCTTATCAATCTATGAAAGTTATAAAATTAAATTATTAAATATGACATGCTGAATGAACCACTTTGAACACTGGTGCAAGTGGGTGGAGATTTAGGAGTTCGTTGCAGCATAAGTGCAATGAAAACATGGATTTCTAGTACACTGACCTGGCAGCCGTATGTACCTAGCAGGTGGAGTCTGGGAAGCAGCATTTCCCCAGAATTGATTACATTCCATTTTTGTAACAATTTTTCTAAGTCTCTAGAGTGTCTGTAATTAAGAAGTTTAATCGTACTTAAAATGATATAAAATGTCATTAGTCCTGTGCTAAATCATTTCAGATTACTGATTTATTTGCCTGTGAAATTATCCAGGTAATTTTCTCAACCTGACTAACGCACAGTTTCACACATGAGTAGATCTAGTGGATAAAGCTTTGGGTTTCCTTTGCAGAAAAAAAAATGATTTGAAGCTCCACAATATTCTAATATCAAGCTTTGCTGTTCATTTTTCTTACTTTTAACCAATTTTCTCTTCCAGAAAGTTGAACTACACCAGTGACTGCCATTAATTTTGTGCCACTCACCCACATATCATTAGAATTCTTCTTTCAAATGTAATTGAACACTGAAGACAGTTCTGGCAGAAGGAGGAAATCAGAAAGCCCTTACGAGCTTTCTGTCCATCTCTCATAAAATTGTAGAAAACTCCCTGGGATTAAAAACTTCGGGGCACTTCTAATTTCATTATTAGTTTCCATGTAAGATTTCTCTCTCAAGTGTCTGGTTCACTATTTCACTCCCTATACTCTTACCACAAAACAGTTAGAAGAAGTGGACACTTTCGATTAATAGGGAAGAGAAGTAGGAGGCAAATTTTTCTTAACTCTATGGTTCAATCTATTGTCCCCCCGACCACCACCAAAAATGGTTATGACAAAAACTGTTTAGAATGAGTGCAATTCTGAGGCAATTTTTAGTGGGATAGGAGGAAACAGGATAAAATAAATTGGCACAAAATAATTATTTGTTTCATTTATGCTCTCTTCAACCCATCAATCTGTTGCACTTAATCTTTCTAATTGTGGCTGTTGTAGTTGGGTTAATTGCTGAGTTGTAGAGTGTTTATCTGATACCCAATCAAGCAGTGTGCATAGATGTGTACCAGTTCTTATTGGCCGGGTATATAAGGCTTTAATTCAGTGTGAGCAGGAATAGACATAGGATGCATCAGGCAATGAGAGAAGCTATTTGAATTCACAATCTGGAAATTTGTGATCTTATCACTCACCTTTCTTTGCCATTCAGACATCAAACCATTTTAAATGGAATGACCACAGTTTACCCTTTTTAGTAACTTTGATTCTTCTAATCCCTTTATGTTTCCATCTACGATCAAAATGTGTTCCTTAAATCCTTCTGTAAAATTCTTCCTTTTGTATTTCTGTGTTTGAAAGTCTCCTCTCTTCATCATTTGTTTAAAAACATTGCTGTTAGTGGGTATCGTAATTTAGCTGTGAGATTTCTGATGGGAAATTATTTTGTGTGAGCCCAAAACAGAATGCCATTGTCTTTCTGCTTCCATCATTTCCATCGAGTAGTCAGCAACAGTCTTACTGCTGCACCTTTGAAATTAAGGCCCTTTACCCCAAGTTTTCTCTCCTTTAGGAATATTTTTCCAATTCTTTTTAGTTTCAGCAGCATTTCTCCAATACGGTCAAGTGTAATTTTCTTGCATTTATCTTATTTGGAATGTTTGCATTTGCCAGGTCTGGAACGAAGAACTTCACCAGTTTTTAAAACGTTTGATGTCCTACGTGCTTATTTCCATTCTATCCTCCTTCTCTTTCTTAGTGTTTAAGTTATAGTATTCTAGAACTTTACATTGTGTTTCAGTTACTTTGCATATACATTTCTATATTTTTATTGTACTTCAATGCAGACATTTTTGTTCTATCTTTGAGCCCACTAATGCCCTCACCAGTTGCTTCTGGTCTTTAATCAAATCCATCTACTGACATTTTCGGAATAGACTTTTCTCTCATTCCTAACTTTCTAGTATTAACTTTCCACTGAAATTCTCCACATTTTCCTTAAATGTTTGGAGTGTAGTAATCTGAGTGAGGTTTCCATATTGCCAATATCTGTATGGTTCTCTGTATTAAAAAGTTTACTTTCTCTCTGGACTTTTTGACATTTTTTTCCTGAACTTTGATATGCCAAGTAACTGTCTACTGATAAAAGTCAAGATATATGAAGATTTATATAAATCCAAGGATCTTTATGATGTTTTCTTTCTCTAGATTTACATTGTCCAACATGAAATCAACTAAGCATATGTTTTTATTTAAACTTAAATTAATTCAAGTTATCTTTAATTTAAAATTATCCCCATTGTCACATCTCAAATGTTCAATAACCATATGTGACTAGCAACATAGAATATTTACATAGATGTAGAATGTTATCATCACCACAGATGAACAGATTTAGCTTGAAGCATTCAATTTTTGCCTCTGGAGGACAGTGCAGTTGAGGTCCGTAGAATCTGGGTTTTACTCCTTGGGAAGGTTAGCATATCTTCTGGTGATGTTTTGCAAGGTCTGCAACTGAAGTCTTGATTATTTACTTTGCCTTTTCTTGTTTTCTGTAAGTTTTTGTCTCTCCCTGTAGCTCTATTAGACTGCCCTAGAAGCAGAGTTTTCTATACTCTCTGTAGCTCTTGTTATCTTTGCATTCTCCTATGGAAGCACGAAAATCATGAAATATTCTTGCTAAGGTCATGAATGGCCTTTGTGTTCTCAGGTTCACTGACCAATTCTTAGTTCTCATCGCATATAGACTCACAGCAACGTTTGCACTCCAAATGTACGTATCCAACATCCTGCTTGACTTTTCCAATTAAAAATTTAATACGCAATCTAAATTGAAAGCATCTGGTTATAAATTCTTGATCTTAGCACTTTGCTTCTCTTTAAATCTTCTCTCACTTTCATACGTGCCAACTCTACGCGGAATTCCAAGCGCGCTGGCAACGTACATTATAATCCTCTCTGATTCTTCCTCAGTGACTTCCTGTCTTATTCCGAAAACCATCCAACCTGCAGAGCGCAGACGACGTCAGGTCACAGGCAATGTGTGCTCCTTCCTATCATCTCTTTATTCATCTCCTTTACCCTTCTCCTTGTGGACATGCTGCTCTTGCTCTGTACACGTTAAGAAGCAACTTCCCTCGCCAGGGTCATGCACTAGCTGTTCTCTTGGCTTGGATCTGCTGTGCTAAGCTAAACCTGAACTCTTTGCTGAGACATCACTCTTCACAAATGCTTTATCTTAACGTCATAAACAGGAGCCCTCTTATTACTTTTTAATCCTTTTACCTGTTTTGTTTTCCTTTGCTGTTATCATTACCTGACAAATTGTGTGTGTGTGTGTGTGTGTGTGTGTGTGTGTGTGTGTGTGTTGTTTGTTGTTCTCAGTCCTCTTTGCTAGAACTGTGAATTCTGTCAGGGCGGAGATCTAATCTGCTTTATTGCTGCTATCTCCTCAGTGTCAGCCACATGAATGTAAAAAAGCCCTATTTTCCTTATTCTCATTTTATAGTTTAGGAATAGAAAAATGAATGAATGAGGACAAGCAATTCAACAATCTGGATGTACAGGTAGTGATTAGTAAATGTCGAACTGAACCTGGTAACTTGACTTCAGATTTAATGCTGAATTCTTCATTGCTCTCTCTCTCTCTCTCTCTCTCTCTCTCTCTCTCTCTCTCTGTCTGTCTCTCTCTTTCGCACACACACACACACACACACACACACACACACGAATCTACAAAATCTCTTTGTCTACAGAAATTGTACCTTCTTTTTGGTGTCATCTGATACACCCCAAAACCTCCCCTAATCCTGTTTCCTAAAAGAAAAGAAAGAAAGAAAAAAACTAGAAGAGAAGGAATCCTTTCGGGTGGGAACATGACTAAAATCAGTTTCTTATCACTAGTACTTCTAATATCAAGACAAAGTAACAAACATACCCATGAGAAGAGGAAAACGAAAATTGGAAAGGCAGAAGGGATAAAAGAACAAAAGGAGTGAGGAAAGAAGAGAGAAGAGCATTTGGAAGAGAGAGAAAGAGGGGGGAGGGAAAAGAGTGGGAGAGTGTGTGTGAGAGAGAGCTCTGGGATGCTCTGACAAGTTCAAAATGTTTTCATTTTATACTAAAAATGTACCAGAACATAACTCTATACTTGAATTCTTTGTATTGATGCTGATTCAATGGAAGAAGGAGAGAAGTGTAAAGGAAGTCATCATTTACTCTTTAAAAGCCAAAACACGCAGTCTCATTGGTTGGACAGAAGAAAGCTACAGGAAGATGGTGCTTTGGTTGGAGATTTGAGAAGCCATGTGGGAAGGAAAATCTCTTCCAGAAGACTAGAAGATGAAAGATTAATCCAGAGAAACTCACGGAACCAGCTTGGCAATAGCTAAACTACTGTGAACGGGAAACTCAGAGACTTTTAAACAAAAACAAGAGAGAGTGAGAGAGAGAGAGAGAGAGAGAGAGAGAGAGAGAGAGAGAGAGAGAGAGAGAGAGGCTACTGGACTACTCAGTTTGTATGTTTAAGATTAAACTTTTAAATAACTTTGCAGAAATGATGTAAAGTCTAGTTAAAAGGAAGAAAAACTTCTTGTCCATGTTTTGCATGTGTTTTTACACTTAAGTATTTGGATTAAAAATGCCAAGGAATTTCCCTTTAGAGGCCTCACTCTATTATGGAAAATTGTCCTTATAATAAGTAATTTATTTAAATTCAAAGCTGACATCTGCTGCTTTATAGTTTTTTCTACAACACTTTTGCCTTCCAGAGCTGCAGTGGTAAACTGTGTCTGTTTCCTCAAATATCAGTTCTTTGGGTATTTAAAGACAGGTTCCAGACATACTCTGTTATTTTTTGGTTTCAACTGTCACTCTAGCAAAACCCCAAACCCACGTTCCAATCTTTCTTTAGATACTTGGACCTCAAAGTCATCTCACTTAGCTCTCAAGGCCAACATGACTGAACTGGACACAATCACTCCCGTCTCCTCAGACGGTCTCTTATTCCAGATTTTCCCATCTGTCAGGGAATTATCTTTGACTTCATTGTTTCAGTGCATTCTCAGTTACATAACTTGTCATGTCTTTTTGAACATTACCTCGTTTTTTTCCTTTAATCTTGGCTGTTCTACCTTGAGCTGGAAATAGGCCTTAATATCTCTTCTTTGCACTTCTAATTAACCTTCTTACCCCGGATTGGCCTTTTGAAACTCAAAATTGTCATTACTTTCTAATTAAACAAAATTCAAATTCATGAAACTAGTATTCTAGGTAATCCACACTATGGTGCAGCTCCATGTGATTAGGTATACACTAGATATCACTATTAACAACAATAGCAAGAGGAATATATTGATACCTTCTGCATTTCTATAGTGCCTTAATATACCTTACATATAAATCCTACCCTCTAGAACTATGCTGTCCTTTGTGGCAGCCACCAGGCTTACGTGACAATGAAATATTTCAAAAATGAAATTAGTTTAAATTGAAATACATCATAAATATATAATACACTCTGAATTTTGAAGACTTACTCTTTATGTGAAAAGAATGTACTGTGTCTCTTAACTTTATGTTGATTAAATGTAAAAATGATAAAATTTGGACATTTTAGGGTAAATAAAAATAAAATTATTTTTACCTATAACTGTTAAAATTTTTATAATGTAGATTTTGAGAAATTCCATGCTGTAGGTATGACTGCCTTAGTAACAAAATAATATATAAGTATAGCTAAATATATAGAAATAAGTGTAATACCTTGAGCAATGACAGTTGAGATTGTTTTCTGCCTGTTTATTCAGAACCCCTTATCATGTTAATCATTTATAATAAAAAGCATGGTGCTTAATTAAATTTTAAAAATCATGCCTCTAGCTCATAAGAAGTCTTTTTGTAGGAAGCTTTCACTGGAAATCTCAGTTCAAAGTAGTTTCACCCTTGTTTGGTTTCTTCTATCTATGATTTAAAACCTGCTGCATCTAGAACCACCCAAAGTTTACTTAAGGGTTACCAGATGCCTGGGTTAAATGAATCAAGATTTCTGTGGGAGCGAACTACTACTAAAATTTCATTAAAGTCACACTGAGGAAGATTAGCATACTGTTTTTATAATGCTTAGAAGGTTCTATCATTTAGGACTGTAATTTTCCTGTTTATTATCTTATCTCATTTACTACACGTAAGAGATGTATCTTGTGTGCTCCAAGCCACAGGTTTAATTAATCATACATCTTCAGTAAGTATTAAATAAATATTGAAAAGCTGAAAAACATTTCCATAAATAGAATAATTGTAGGCATTTTTGTTGATATATATAAACATCTCTCTCTCTCTCTCTATATATATATACATATATATATATGTGTGTGTGTGTGTGTGTGTATGTATACATACATACATATATCACTGAGATAGACTCGTGCTAGCTCAGTTATTCCTTACCACAACCCTGGGATAAGATTCCATTATTATCCACACTTGGATGAAGATGATAAAACGGATCTGTAGTGAAAGCAGGTGTATGTGGGATACACTAATCAGAAACTAGGTCAGGATCTGAACACAAAATGAACTGATTAAAAAGCATCAGTGGCTAATCATTCTCATCTTGGAAGAATGGCAGACATTATTGCTTTGTATATTAGGTACTACTAAAATACAGCCCAACTAGAAAGGTAAGATACTGAAAACACAAAACAAAGCAAAATGCCTTCTTACCACCTGGAGGTCAGTGGTGGCACTCAGTAAAAAAAGAAAAGTTCACTTGGACTGAATTTAAGAACATACTTGAACGTTTTGGAGAAAGCATGTACTCTGAAACTTCCTTCCATAGAATAGAAATTTTTTTCAAGAGTAGCCAACTAAATAATATGCTATGCTGAATTCAATTATCAAACTTTCTTTGGGGGTCGCCTACATACCCAGCAGCATATCAGGTCCCCAGGTTGCAGATTAGTGTCTGACACACAGTAGACACTGAGAATGCTAAATACATGGTTGAGTTTATGAATACAGGAGGAGTAATTTATGACATAGTTCCTGTTTTAAAAAAGGTATTCACAGCATAACACAATCTCATTTGTTATAAAACAGGTAAGTTCCCAGGGAGGCAGGTTAGAACTACAAAGGTCCATCTACTGGAGACCACTCTTGGAGGACAAAGCCTGCGTCTCTGTCTCTTGCTTAGAAAGAGGGAAATGGTACAAAATGCCATGGAACTCTTCTAGCTAACATGACCAGGACCCCGGAGTATGCCTGGCTACTTTCAATTAGCACCGCCACTAAGAAGCATGTGTTCTCTAGACGAATGCATTGCATCCATGCAGGAGCTCTAGGAGGCCTAACACCTCCTTCTCTCTGTCTCATCTTTCCCTGCCTGTATTCAAGCAGCTGCAAATTCTTGCCTAATATTTTTCCTTAATAGCTATCTAATCTGTCCCCTGTCGTGTCTTTGCTGCTACCACTGTAGTTTGGGCTCTGACAAATTCTCTCCCGGATTACCGTGTCACTCTCGTGATGCGTCTCCTGCTTCCATTTTATTGTTTCTTTCCACCCTGCAGCTGGAGAGAACCTCCTGGAGAGCAACATCGATCACAGTCATCCCTTCGCTGAATCTTAAGTGGCTCGCCATCACACACAAGATAAAATATAACTTCTTCTTTGACACACCCTGCAGAGGCTGCGAACCTCTTCTCTCCTTGCCTGCACCCATGAGAGCCAAAGCAGATTAAGAAAAGTGAAATTGAAACCCCGAAGTACTCCTACGGCCAGTGTATCAGCCTTACTACCATCCAAACCGTCATTTTAACTGGCTACGTGGAAACACCACCTACCCTCCCCAAAGACCTGACGGCAGCCAGCACTGCAGTTTCCACCACCAGTAAGATGTATTTTTAATCTTCTGTTTTAATGACAACAATATAAAACTATGCAATCCTCTATACAAATGACAAGGATGAGTGTAATTTAAAGTTCATACAGCATTATGCCTTACATTTTAATTAAGGAGAGTGACATGAAAGTTAATAATCTGAAGTTTTGTGTAAGAACTGCCATTGTTATGAGTAAAAATCTAACACTGAAATAAAATTATGGAAAAGGAAATATCAGACCTTTGTTTTTAAAGAATTTGCACTGAGCTAAAAGAGAACAAATAACAAAGAATAAAAGAGTCTTTGTTATTGAGAGATTTGTATGATCTGCCAAAACATCAAATAATCCATTTTATCAATCTGAAAATTAAGGGATGTGACAAACCTCAAGGTGGCTTGAGTTTACAGCCGCACAAAGGACTCAACTACAGTTTGATGCTATGTCACAACAGCAATTACTTAATGACTCATTTTTCTATAACTTTGTTGATACAAAAATACAATTTAGGATTCAAGTTAATTGCAGTCAGGCTCTTATTTAAATCTTGTATACTTTGTTTCAGAATGCTTATACACTTTTTAAACTTTTACTTTAATAAATCTCTCTTTTGAAGAATGAATATATTAAGAAATCATTGGTATGTTTTAGCCAAAAATTCAGTTATAACCCACAAATCTATTTCTTGGGATGATTGAAGCTTTGGAGATGACTGAAGATTTTTGAATAAAAGTATGAAACATTCTGATAATCCACCAGACTAGAAGAATAATTCATTTAATCACTCAACAAATGTTGAGTTCCCTCCATGTACCAAGCCCTCTGGAAAATGCTGAAGATATTTAGGACGTATGTGGAAACAGTCCCCGGTGGTGTGGGGCGTAAGTTATAACTAGGAAAAGACCATGACTAGATCACACAAATGATTAATTATTAGAAATTGAGTCAAGTGCCCTAAGAGAAATATAATTGGATAGGAACCTGTTGGGGATAAAACTGATCTTGACCAAAAACTCCAGGGACATAGCATATAGGATGAGTCATGTCTGACCTTTGATAATAGATACTAACAAGGCAGAGGGAGGTGGATGGCTGGGCTTGGAGAGGCTTTCTGATGAAGGCAGCCATGAGTGTAGAGGCAGAAACACACAAGCATCTCTGAGGTAAAAAGGAAATCAAGATGAATGCCCAAAATGAGGGGGATAAGGTAGAAGCAGACATGGTCCAGATCACATGGTTATTTGTAGGCCACAGCAGTGACTTGGGTTTTTAACAGCACTGGAAAATTATTAAAGGCTTTTAAGAAACGGAGTGTATTGGCACATCAGAATACATACTATATCTGGTTGTATCAATAGGTTGGAGGATTATACTGATGTGGGGAGAAAGGAACCCTCTTGCACTGCTGGTGGGAATGTACAACCCCTTTGGAAAGCAGTATGGAGAGCTCTCAAAAGACTAGAAATAAATGTCCCCTTTGATCCAGTGACACCCCTCCTGGGAATATATCCAAAAGAGGTCAAAACAACACACAGCAGAGATATTTGTATACCCACGTTCACAGCAGCACAGCTAACAATAGCTAAAATATGGAAGTCACCAAAATACCCATCAACAGATGAATGGATACAGAAATTGTGGTATTTATACACAATGGAATACTATGCATCAATAAAGTCCAACAGTATGGGGGCTCTTACAGGCACATGGAAGAAACTTGAGAACATCATGCTTAGTGAAGTGAGTCCGAAGCAGAAGGAGAAACATCGAATGGTCTCTCTGATATGAGAGTCCAAGATCACAACTCCTATGGAACTTAAAAGGAAAAACAAAGTGAAACAGGGGGGTCGGGTAGGGGAGGAGGGAGGGAGGAAAGAGTAGGGGAAGGGGCAAAAGGAGAGTGGGAAAGCCCTTGTCACCTTGACAAGATACATATGTGCATAAAAGGCTCAACTCCATTGTAGACCTTAAATTTTGCACGTATACATATCAATAAAATGGGGGGGGGGGTAAACAATTGGGCCTGGAAGGTTCCTGTGTGGACAGTGTTGCATTCCTTTAGGTAACAGATGCTTCCTATCCGCAGTCTTAATTAAAAGAGCTGAGCACACTCCTGGATCCTGGACATTTTCAGTAGAAGGGTTTGATAGCGTTGTTTAGCATTTCTCTGCAAGATTAGACTATGGCCTTTTTCTTCCATTGGGAGCTGTCAGTAGGTGGCCCTTAATATTTTCATGTTCATTATGAGGTTGAAGGTGCAGAGACGAAGCAGAACATACTAGAGTTATAGATTGGCCATACTGGCCTTGAGGAGTAGCAATGGGGACAGAGAGAAGTGTTTGGATTTAATGCATATATAAGAGACAAAAACTACAAAAATTTGGCATTGGATTAGAAATAGGTCAAGAAGTATATCCAAGATGATTCCTGGACTTCTACTTTATGTAAATGGTTTAACTGCTGAGATAGGAGTCAAGGCAGAAGGCCCAAGTTTAGGCAGATGATAATTTATTTTATTTATTATGAGTGAAAGAACTTTTAAACATTGCAGTGGCAATGGCTAGAAGGCTGTGTACATTTAGAATTCAGATCAGAGATCAAGGAAGAAGTTATGGAAACCATAAGTTTAGAGGAGATTTTACAAGGAGAAAAGAGGGAAAAACCTATATCCAGGAAAAAAAAAACAGAAGTTTGAGTAATTTCAGACTAAGTATCTGGGCAGACAGAAAAGCCTTCAATTAAAAATAGATCTATAGCCAGGAAGATAAAGAAAACAAACAAACAAACAAAACAACATCATCAACAGCAACAAAAACTCTCATGTCATAGAAGCTACAAAAAAGAGAATGACACCAAAAAACAAACATAATTTTAATTCAATTATCAACAAGATAGACTGCTATGGAAAGGTCAATAAAACAAGGAATTAAATTGCTCATTAGATTTAGCTACATGAAGATTATTTGTGACCTTCTCAAGAGCTATTTAAAGCTATGAGTCATGAGATATGAAACAAAATGGAATGAGCCGAGAGCAAGTAGGAGGTAAGAAAACGAGAATGATAGTTTTAATCATAATAATATTAGCTTACATTTGTATAACATAAACTGTATTCTAGGCACTAATTTAAGTAAGATCTCTTTTAATCTTTATACCAATTTTATAAGAAATGCCTGTGACTTTACTAATTCTCTAAAAAGACGTTAAATAGTTTTGTTCAGGGTCGTATACCAAGACAGCACTTTGAGGTTTGTTTTCTAAATGATAAAGAGTTGAGATTTATTTAGGAAGGTAGTTGGAGGTTTAGGACAGTCATTGTCCTGACCTTTTCTGAAAGCCATTAGCTTGTATATGGAACGATAGAAAATATATATATTTTTCCCTTCAAGTCTGTGTAGATAAAGTCCTGATCTTGCACCCATTATGAGAAAAGGAGTTGCTTTGCTGATGCTTCAGAGACAGTGAGGCCTGCTCAGTTAGCCGAGGAAGACCAGAATGGAAAATGTTGGGAGAAAGAGTTGCCACCCTTAGCTTAAGAATTCTTTTTAGTTGTCTTTTTATGTCTGTTTGATAGTAGAAGGAACTACATTGAGTATAGTGTAGAAATTGGGCAATTGGAGAAGGATCAGCTCTGTGATGCTGGGAAAGTTGTGACCTTCTGCCTCTGAAACTAGAGTCAAATAACACTTTCCCGGGAAGTGTTGTCAGAACCCAAAGTACTCCTTTAAGTTTCCAACAAATCCTGGCTATCCATTTCCCATCACTTCTTGGGTCCATGTACCCACTGAGTCACGAGTCCCAGTGGGGTCCACGCCTATGCATCTTCACATTACATCTCACAGAAAAGGGCCTTTTCCTTGGTGTCAATTTCCAACCCAATCAACCTACAGAAGTTACATCTCTGTAGTGCTGTTGTACTTTATTAACTGTATGTTTTGGGAAGTTTTTCAGTCAATTCTCAAAATAATGTGAAGTGGGAAGGATAAAAATCATGCCTGGATTACAGATGAGTAATTTGGACTTTACAGGAGTTAGGAAGTCCGTGCAGAGACAAAGTCGGGGCTCCCCGAGTCATGCCTCCCTAGAATTCTATTGGCCTGTTCGCCAGCTGCTCTAGCCCATTCCATTCTGTGTTCTACTACTGAAAGATTTCATGGGTCAGAAAAGGACAGGTAATTTTGTTTAAAATGCTCATTTTGTTTAAAATGTTCATCTTTTTCCTGAATTCTTGATGTTATATCCCATTGTAGAATTAGGACACAGGCTTTCCTTAATACTACTATCTATGCAAGGAGGTAAGCAATGCCTGACCATTCTCCCCAGTGTGAACAGGTGGCTCTTGACAGACTCCTATTTGAGGGGTCATGTGTCCTCCAGTCATTGTTAGCTGATTCTTGGTTTCCCCACACTTCCAAGTGCTTACTTGAGAGTTAGAAATCTTGAGTACTTTACTCCTAGTCTTGTTAGTAGCCAGTAGAATGGTTCCAGGTCACATTTCCTCATATGGAGAACAAGGCAGGTAGACAGCATAATTTATGATTTCCTCCCACTTCTAAAGTATTTCTTTCATTCTAGAAATCTAGACTCAAAGCTTAAAAAGTAAATGATAATAGCACAATTTGACAGACACTCCCAGAGGAAAAAAAGACAAAACAAACAAAATGGAGACAAAAAGAAAACCTGGTTCACCTTTTGGAAATCAACGCAACACTGATTAAAAAAAAATCACACAAAACTTTTTGACTTTTGCCTTGCTAGGAATGTGGACTGATATAACAAACCTGAAAAGCGGTTTGATACTTTGTATGAAGAGCCCCCGAAGACCTTTAACTTTGACTCAGTAATTTTATTACTAAGAATTTATTCTAAAGGAGAAAAAGAATAAAAATTGATGGGCAAACGTGCATTGAATGATTATTTGCAAGAAGCATAATAAACAAGGAAAAACAGTGATGTATGTTTTACAAAAAGATAAGGTTTAGAGAACAATTTGTATGACAAGAAATATAAATGATTCCTGATTGTTATAACATACAGCGTCAGTATCTTGACATGTACGCATCAAGAGACGTCAGACGCTCACTGACTTTATTCAAAAAGATTTGGGTCTCTACAATGTGCACATACAACTTCAGGCTCTGGGGCTGAAGCAGTAAACAAAAGAGGCTGATTTCCCCCGGGCCCTCCTGAAGGTCATGCCTTAGAGAGGGAAGAACATGCATAAGGGAAAGAGCAGAGAACCGTGTATAGCAGGTTGTGAAAACCACTATTTATCCACGGAGGAAAACTCATGGGGTAAGAGGATAGGAGTCCAGTGGAGGAGACAGGACTTAACAGAGGGTCGTCAGGCCAGGTCTCACTGATAAAGGATTTTTGAGCGGAGTTAAGACGGGAAGATAAGCAGGAAGAGTATTCCAGGTAAATGGAAAAGCAGTTTTAAAAGCTCTGAAGTTAGAAGCACATAGGTGTATTTCCGAAGTAACCCAAAATTAGTAAGTAAGTCTGGAGTGGATGGGCTGAGGATGAAGTACAGGAGGTCAGGAAGATGAGGTAAATGTGGTCCACTGGAGCCTTATGCGGAGGTCTGTGTAAAGACTTTGAACTCAAGCACGCAATACATTTATCAAAACATCTTGAGCCCTCATTGTGTAACCAACTTTTGGTCTAGCAAAAGCTACTAATGTATTCTCGCTAAAACATATTTCTGTGAGGTTTATTTTTTAATCTTTTGGCTGGAAAGATTTTTTTGTTTAATGCCCAATTGAAGACAGGGTTTCCATGAGTTCAAGGCCAGCCTGGGCTCCATAGTGAGTTCAGGACCAGCCTTGACTACAGAGTGAGGCTCTATTTGAAAAAAACAAAACATAGAAAGAGAAAAAAAAGCTAATGTAATAAAACAATGAACTATGAGATGTAATATTACTGCCTTCCCCAATTAATTTATTTTGTATTGTTTGTGGTAAAGAGTGGCAGTGGAGAGAAAGGGCAGAGGCACGATCTCCTGGGTCTCCATCTCTGGACTGTCCTAGGTCTTAGGTTTCTTTTAGGGAAAGTTGGGAGAAGGACCGTTCACTAGAACGGTGAGAAAAGGTCTCAGCTCAGCCTTGGTCAACTCCGCCCATCATCATTGTAATTCCAAGGAGAGTCTAACCTGCACCACAGAATCTGTGGCTACTTTTGGATGATTTGATCTCAAGAACTGGTTTAGAGATGGAAAGCCTGAAGCACAGGACTGGAGCTTGTGTTATTTTGTGCATTTAGAGTCTCTGAGCTCTGCTGTTCCGTGTTGATGCCACTTTGACCCAAAGCTTCTGACTGAAATCTCCCCTCAGTCATGCCTCACAGATCACGGGACACTGGTGACAAAAGTAGGCGAGAATGCCAGTCCAGAGTAGTGGTGAGACCGAAATTGTAACTAAGAAAATCAGATACTAGTGCTTGAATCAAGGTACCATTCAAAGAATGAGAGAATTCTGAACTTGATTTCATCTTATTAGAAGGCCTCACAATTCCTCAGTACCAATTTTAAAATCTGAAAGATTTGAAGTTTTTTTTTTTCTTTTGCTGCCCAAATTCACAGGGATGATATTCTCCATTGACTAACACAACATTGTTGGTGAAACTGATGAAGAGAAATTTCTGAGGGGGGCACAGAGTGAAACATTCCATCTTTTCCTGGTATGTCTCTTACTTAGGCCAAGACCATGTGTAAGATAGAGAGACTGACTCATTTATTTGCTGAGTGAGATTGCTTTTCATAACAGCATCACCAGCTCCTAAAAAAGCCAGTGTTTTTGGGAGGAGCTGAGTCCTTACTCAGGATAACTGCCTTTTTCCAAAGCTGCCTCACAGTTAAACTAATAATTGAAATTAAAATACAACCATGCAAAGGGGAAGGAGGGGTAAACAGAACAAGCGTGCAGCCATCTTTGAAGAATGGGCATGCTGGTAGGTCAGGCTTGTCCCATCTCACGTGGGTAATAAATAATTAATTACAGCCCAATGAGAATTAGCAGTAATTAATTAATCTAAGTAAATGTGTCCATTAAAATCTACTATCTGCCTTTAATTGTACTTGTGAAGATATTTGTAAGTAAATATATTCTCCAGTGTAAAACATTTTTGGAAGCTGGAGAAATCCCAAGTACCTCTCACTAAAGCTTTTGATGAAATCCTTGATAAATTAATTTTCAAATCTTTGCCTGGTCACGAAGATGAGTCAACTCCTGGAATCAGATTGGGCTGATCTACATCCTGATAGGAATTTTCCCTTGTTCTAGAGTGCTGTCTTTGCTCTCTGTACCCTTATTTTCGGCACTCGGCACATTTTATCTTAGATAGCCTTTTACCACCTACTGATAACCTAAACTCTGCTCATGTTTACATTGAGCCTTTACTATATACATACACTTGTACTACTTCCCTCTATACAAAGTACATTTCCCATGGTAACAGAGCCATTTGCATCTTTGTTCCTGTCTTTGTTCTTCCTTCCTCTTTCCCTCCCCATCTCCCTATTTTCCCACTGGCATTCACATAGATTTGAATACCTCCTAAATACCGGAAACATTATTGGGAACTGGGGACACAGGGTTAATGAAAAGGCTTAAAGGACAACACGATTATAATAAAAGAACTCTGGATGCAAATGTGGTGTCACTGAGTTTCATTATATTCTATTTTTATGGGGATATATTTTTCTTTAATTTTAAAGAGTTCCAGTATGTGAGCACTTAAAAGTCCCTTTTCACATCAACAATTACATCAAAAGATTTAGTCAAATTCTAAACTGTGTACACTTAAATGAGTATCCAGTTCTAAATTGATGTTTTTTTTTTCAAACACAATGATAAGCCAATCAAATGGCGGAAGAGAGGATGTAGTTTTCTTGGTACCTTGAATAAATAGTAGTTTCCTTTCTAAGGAAAAGGTATCATTTGCTGTTTCAGGACAGGTAGTCTAGACATTTTTAAAACTCATTCTAAGATCTCATTGTATGGAAGAAACAGAGAGGCAAAATATAACACAAATAATTTTTATTAGAATTCTCTTTGAAAAAAGTACAGAACACCAGACAAATGAGTATATTTCAATAGTCAATACTAAAACAGTTTAAGAAAAATATACATAAAACAGTAATGTAGGTCAATAGTCAACATTAAACAGTTTGAGTTAAATAAAAATAAACTATTGATCCAACCAAGGCATTTATGCCTCATATGAGTAGGAAGTACAAGACATTCCTGAAGAAGATTTTTTCTTTCTCAAAGGTGCTGCTTGGCTCCAAACTGTTTGAGACTAATATCTAAAGGACAGAGAGGAAACAAGAGGGAGAGAGAAGGGAATGGGAGGAAAGGGAAGAAAGGAAGAAAAACTAATATTTGATGAGTTGTTTTTCAAAAAATAATATTAAATACTTTGTTAGGCACTATATGCATTATTTTATTTAGTCTTCACAATAGTCTTATATGATAAGTTTTATTTCTGACCATTCTTAGAGTAAAAATACAGGCCAACAGAACTTAAATCACTTTCCCCACATCATATAGTTAAAGTGACAGAGGAATTTTAACCCAACTCTAGGCCCAAGGTACCCCCTTCTTTCTCCTCACATCAAATGCCACTCCCCTATACTACCTCTTAGGTGAAAAAGGCTCTCTTTGGGTTTTTGGAGGCCAGCAGGTGTTGATCTAGCTCATGCAATGGATACCTTCTTTGGAGCTTGGGAGTGGAGAAATCTGGACCACATTTCCAAGAGGGCAAGTTTGATCGGTCTACTTCTTCATTTTAAAAGAAAGACCTCAACAGGCGTAGAAGTATCGGATGTTACCTACCAGGATGGTGGGCTATTAAAGTTCCCCTAGAATATGGTCATTAGTAGAAGACAGAGAAGAAAATGCATGATAAACAGAAACGTGCAAATCTAGATGTGCATGTTCATCGATGGTCACGAAGATGAGTCAACTCCTGGAATCTAGATCCTTTAGCTGTCAAGATCTAAGGATAGAGAAGCTCCAGGAACACCAAGCACACAGCAGGGCTAGACACTACGACATGTCTCCATCACGCTCACAGCACCACAGGCTAACGTTCTCTATACTGGTGGCCCCTTCTTAGTTGATGAATTTTCACAATGTATTTCATGGCTTCCATCCCTACATGAGACTTTATTACTATCACATAGGAATAAAAAGCCATAAAGCACTAGAGTGAATTTATCTTGGTCGGATGCAAAACTTATTTTCTTCACATGACTTCACAACCATTTCAAGCTAACCAATCATTTCATGCTACATTAAGAAACATTTTAAACTACACACAATGACAAGAAGCACACTTAAATTGTGACATCACAAATTAACAAGATTTTATCCTTCAATGACATTCTTAGCTACGAAAACCGGAAAACAAGACCAGGAGACACTCAGTGACATTCAACCATTGAGTTCACCAAAAACAAAGGACACCGGGGAGAATTCTTGGAGAGAAGCTCGTCCATTTGACATTGAACTTGGAAACACACAAGGAAAGACAGAAGACAGACAAATCACTGGTACAAACTGAAACCAGGGGAATTATTTCAAAATCTCTTTCATCAACTTCTCTCCTAGGAAGCTTACAAAACTCACTGCCCACTTTCAGATTTTTTAGTTCGGGGCAGGTACAGAGAGGCCTTCACACCTGAACTTGCACTAGGTAAGCATTAACCCTGCTACATATCTACATGGGAAAAAAAAGGAAAAGAAAAAGAATCAAACCCCCAGCATCCTGAGGGAGCACAAGGGACCATAAATACCCGTCTAAGTGCCTTTCATAGACACTAATGCCATCCCCACTCCCATCTACAGAAAAAAAGTATCTAATTCTTCCAGAATCAATCACGGACACTGAAATCTCTACATGTCTAAATTAGTCATGTCCAAATTCCACAGGCATTGTTAATGCTGCACTAAAGTATCTTTGTTCTCGGGATTATTGTAAAGTGGCCACACTGAACCTCAGATTTCTAGGGCCACTCAATGTTATTATTCCCATAGTTTTTCTAAGCTTTCAAAAATAAACTTGAAACGTCTATTTACCAACTCTAAAAACAGCATTCCAGACTATTAAACATTGCCCTCAGCTTTCAAAATATATTATTTAAATTAAAGTAAAGTAAAACAAAAACTTGAGTTCATCCTTAGGGGTAAAATCTAGGCAAGCCCCATTGACCTAGAAGTTACTATAATGAAGTCTTGGATTATATGAATCACAAAGAGACTGGAAATAGTTAAATGAAAGGAAGTGCATACATAAATTCAATTATCATGCATGAAACATGCAAATGACTTAAGCACTGCATCGGAAACTCTAGTTTATATTCATTAATCTCAGGTTGCACTTTTGAAGGAGAAAGACATGCTAATTGGGTCCAGATTAATGCACTCCCAAACCTCTCCAATTTGTTTTTGGGTGAGGGTTAAATAGTATGTAGAAAATAAACACAGCTGCTCATCTGCCGCCACCTTTGCCTGTGTAGCTCCACCTCCACCACCTCCACCCCAGCTGCCTCCTCTTCCCCAGCCCCCCTTCCGCCAGCTGGCTCCTCTCTCCTACCACTTCTCCCCTTATACGAGGTTATTTAAGAGCTCTAGCATTGCCCCTTTGAAAAGTACACTAGAAGAATAACTCTTCCTTAGCCATTTCAATAACTCCCCTTTCCCCACCAGCCACCAAACTCCAGCAACAGAATCTGTCCCATCTCGGTTCTGGTGACCTGAACGTGTGCACAGCAGTCTAGCGTCTCCTCAGGCAGCACGTCCTTTCTACAAGTTGGGGCCTGAGCCCTTTGGACCTGGACTGAGAGATAATTTGAAAAGGTCCAGGCGCGTGCTTGCCTCAAGCCAAAATTACTTAAGGTTGGCATGGTGATGCTGGGACTCCGTTACTGGGAAACTAAAGAATTGGGAGAGAACTTGGGGGTTCTGTTGCATTCTACCTCTGTGTCTCACAAAGACCCTTTGCTTTTTTCCCCCTTTCTTCCTCCCTGAAAAAATTGAATTAAAAAAATCAGTTTGCATTTATATACCTTTTTTGGGGACATTACTTTGGGCTGCAAAATAAATAAATAAATAAATAAATAAATGTTTTAGGGGGAAATTTGTGACTAATGAAGCGTTTAAAAATTGAAAAATATTCTTTTCCTGGATCTGATCTTTAGGGGAAAAAATACAAATGAAGAAGGACAATGGACTGGGGTGGGGGGAGTATTCTGCGATAGAGCTCCAGTGGGAAATGGGAGGGATCCTCTTTAAAACAGTGGCCATGAAGGAGTTAAACCAGGCCAAATAAAAGAAAAAAAAAACCTTTCAAACTAATTTCACACTGAAAGTGATGTTTAATTTGAATTATGTTTGTCCCAAAGAGAAAAGGTTAGCCTTGTCGCTTGACTCTTATACCCTCCCCCTTCCTCCTTTTCATATGAATTAAAAAATTCAGATCAACCACTAATCATGGCGTGATATGTATTATTTGCCCTCTGTTCCAAAAATCAAATAACGGCCTCGGACCTCATCTGAGTACCCACGGGTTGCTAATTCCCCCAACCTACCTTCACAACAGAGAGAGGACAAGAACAGGGAACATGCACACACAGAGACATCAATTACGAGACAGCACTCACAGGGATGCACGCAAGTACAGACAGCTAGCGACAATCGCTGGCTCAGAGGGCCGGCCTCTCCACCCAAACTGATGTCTGCGTATTTGTAAATGTGAAATTAGTCGTCATAAATAATAACAAGGGCAAGACGAATATCAAAATTCTCAACATCCTGACAGGTGCCCTGAGCACTCTGGCTAGGAGATACGATAGTCATCATTCCTAAAAGAGAAAAGGATGGCATGCCAAGCAAACCCTAAGTACAAGCTGAAGGGATTCACCTCATGAAGCCATTCCTCAACTAGCCCCTTGGCACTCGCGGGAATGGTTCGCAGCATGAGCTCTACTTTCTCATTTTCTGCTGTCTCCAAGTGGGTAATTTCTTTCTCATGATTAAAAGTGCGCTTGGCAGGTCCTTCAAAGTGTGGTTTTGGGTGTGGTGGGGCTCCAAACACATCCTTTGTCTACGGCAGCTTTCTAATAATCCATCAGTGGACCATTGGACAGACAGGCAGGTCAGGAGAATATTCCTGCACCTAAAATGATTTTGTTAAGGAAAACTTTATAGATACCTTCATGTAAACATATTTGTATACTGAAATATGCCACGGGTACATGAAATGAACTGTTTACCTCGGAAAGAATAGGCAGGCTTTTCTCTTCTGAATAGTCACCGGAGCCTGTCTGAATGTCATCCACAAGCGACTCTGCCTCCTGTGACTTATCCCGCATCTGAGGTTGTGAGATAACCCTTGTCCCGTTGGCCTCTTTCCTTGGCCCCTTCATTATTAGCCTCCTGGTGGGTGAGATAGAATACAGTGAATGTAATAACCCTACTTCACACAACAGGCTCCCTCTCTCTTTTAAATTGAAAATCCCCTTATTACAAAACAAGGGGAGTTTTTTTTCTTCCACCTTTAAGTAGGACTGCCACATTCATTGCTTTTTTACAAAAACGCAGCTGCTTTTTAAGCTACAGATAAATAGAATCTGCGAGGCAGTAATTCAACTCAGTCTGAACACATTATTTTCTAAGACACTTTGGTGAGGGGCTTTTTATTATCAACTGGAAGGAACAAGGAAAGCCCTTTTCTCTTCTAATTATGAATGTGTTTTGTTCCCTACTATTAACCTACAATGTCAGATTGATCTTCTTCTTTTTCTGCAACCAGTTCAATAAATCAGCATTTTCCCCCTGGAAAATTAAAGGGCTAATGATTAAGTCTTCATGAAGTTCCATGATAAAAATAAAAATAGGAAAAAAAGGGAAAATGCAAACTCAAATGCTGAAATCACAAATAAAGACAATAAAATGGCCCGCTGATATCTAAGCAAACAAATTCTGTTTGGACACTGGGCATGAGGACAAACAGTGTTTGTTAATTTTAATAAAATCAAGGTTTTCTGGGCATCGTGTTACATTTTCTCGGCATTTCTTTTATGGAGTGCCCAGAGTGTGTTTATTATGTGTTCATGGTGGGCAACAGATTTCTCACAGCAACAAAGTGAAGGATCGAAACGGAAGAGGAAACCCTATGACAAAGAGAATTCAGTTTTGCTTCTGCTGACTCCAAGCACCAAGAAAAATATTGAGCTCTCATTAATGTCAAAAGGAAGTCTCAAATCTTCATTACCCTGAGTGTTCATTTAATTTTGATCCCAATGTTGATATTTCTGACTATAGTATTACAATCCACGTGGTGGCTATGCTCTAGGTCGGTATGGATACATTGCCTTGCCAAGGGGAGAATCCCACAGGGTGTCAGTGGGGTTCCAATTAAGGGAAAATAAATGCTGCTGCAGCCTTGACGGTAAGTGCAGATTGCCAGTGTGTCATAGCACAGGAGCAGGTGCTCCACTCCTGAAGTCGCAGACTGGAGGCTCATGCTGTCATTCCCCCTCCAAATGCAGAAATAGAAAGCAAAGGGTCAAGACAAAGTGTGTGGGGCGGATCTGAGATCGCTGCAGAATGACATCTTCCTGTTTATTTATATTATGTTGAGTTTATTTCCAATGAGAGGAATAATGGGAACCAAAGGACCTTGTGCAAAACACAAGGTCTTTCACTAATCCTGGACTTTTCACAAGTGCGATTCTGGCCAAATTTTCAGAGCATTCTTTCTAAGAACAGTGTACATTTGATGAATGGTGGTGATAGATAGCTTTTGAGATTCTACTACTCTGCTGAGATTTGGATCAATTTTCTGTCCTTTGACATAGCTAGGAATAAATGATGCTCTGCCAGGACGTTGGCCTCAGTATCAGGAGCCAAGGTGACATAGTGGCAACCCAAGAAGCCCAGTTTACCCTGCATAAATAACCAAGACCCTTCCCTGGGAAACACTGTGACACAAATTAGGCATTGCCACAAGAGTGAAATTGAATCGCTTTCCATCAATATCTCCATCAAGCTGACATCATGGTAACAAGCCTGATGTGGCAATCAAGAAAGTTTACTGTTGTAACGGAGACATAGGAGGCCAAGGGAAGAAAAAAAGAATTCAGTTGCATATCTGAAGAAATTTACCAACCTAAAAATTTTGATAGAGAAATTCTTCTTCTTTTTCATTTTCTTCCTCTTCCCCTTCCTCCTCATTTACTTCTTCTTGGGTGATATTGGGATTAAGCCAGAACCGTCACATGGAGCTACATCTCTAGATTTGAGATGGGGTCTCATTAAGTTGTCCAGGCTGGGCTCGAACACGTTTCCTTCCATCTCAGCCTCCCATAGTGCTGGGACAACTGGCGTGTATCACCACACCAGCAATAACATTTTTTTCTACAGAAATTCATTTTCCTGGGTTACCCACAAAAATGCTCTTGAATAACAGCTTTGCTCAATCAATTCTTTCCTGCCTTTGAGCTAAAGTGATGCTGTGGTTATTAAAATACACTAAAGAGGGAAAGGCAGGATTGAATGCAAGCATGTGATGACACCAGAAAGTCATGATCACTGGCCCCCAGTCTTGTTATTTTAAGTTAATAAAGAAGTACGTGGTGAAAATATCAGCTGCCAGTTAGAAACTTGGCCCTTCATTAAAGCGTCAAAATACTTAAAGTATTAGCACTCTTGAGAACAAGTCTATTCCAAAAGAGAAAAAGTTGGCATCCCTACGGAACAAGACCCAGTGGGAAAGTGCTTAAATAATTTGACCTCCTTTTTGTTCTTCCTTTGAGACAAGAAGAAACAGGGAGAAGAGGAAACAAAGTGAAGGAGAAGGAGGAAAGAATAATGAAGAAATAGAGAAAGAAAGGAGAAAATGTCAAAATCCCATTACGAACAACAAATGCTTATTTTGGTCCTTTCCATGTACAAGTCATTTCATTGACACAACCCTCTGGCCACTTAAAAACAAATTCCAGTTTTAAATTTTGTCACCCTCATTTTTACCCCCTTGCAAGTCAAGAATAGTTATGTTTATCTTACTAAATGAGATTACATGAGTTTTCTGTTATCTCTATAAGATAGCTTGTATGTAGTAGTTAAAAAGAAGCAGCTATAATTATTCCAGAACTATTAATTAGGCTCCATATTCCCTTTATGCTTCTCGACTTCAACATTCCTTGAATTCCCCAGCCATCCCACAAACTCCAAGAACACCCAGTAAGCACGATCACCGAGTCCAAACCAACTGCACTACTTTTCTCCCTCCATATTAAAAACGCCTTCAGAGGAAAGCATAAACATTTACTTTGTTCTTCTCTCTGTGTCCTGAAGACTAGAAAAGATGATAAACCTTAGGAACGATAAGGAGAAGGTGCTAAATGTATTAAGGTGAAATATCCTCTGTGTTCTGAAAGGGTTTGCTAAATACAGCTAATTCTCTAACATGCACTCACAGGAAGAAGCTGGAATTCATTTGGCTTTGGAGTCTTTGCCTTTCAACTCAAAATTCAAGTTAGCGTGCATATCTCACATGGGGCTGCACACACATATGCAGATGCACACCTGCATTAGCCACCTTTCAGATACACTGCAGCTCCCCTCAAGAAACAAACTGGCTTTAATTACCACACTCTTCTCAGCTGGTGTGGTAAAAACGCTAAGCTCACTGCAAATATTGGGTAAATCTGAATTTGCAAAACTGCCAAAATACTTCATCTCTACTAAGTGAAGTGCCAGCTCACTACACTCGGGTTATAAAAGGACAGCATCAGGACTGTGATGTCATTATTAGGATACCAGATTAAATTTCAAATGGTGGTAAACTTACTTTTCACTGCATTTTGTAGCTTTTATTTTCACTTTAGTCTATTTTTTAAACAGTATTTTAAGTAGAAAATGTCAGTTATATTGTGAAGAATTTTGGCATTAGTGTGCTCAGTTTTTAAAAACAATATAACACATTATTGTGAATACAGGATAATTGGCTCATATTCCTTGCCCCCAATCTACTTTCTCAGTAAGGTGTTTCAAAATAATCTCATTTTTAGAAAGCCAAGTATCTTACGATCATCAAACTCAACAAATCACTGTACAAGAAAATCTAGACCCTTTGAAGGGCAACTTCAAAAAGACATTCTTCTCCTGATGGCTGCTTGCCTGTGAATGTTTCTTCCAAGCCAGAAAGAGGCTCCAAGCTCCACTGACCACAGGAAACTCCAGCCAAGATTCTAATCTCTGCAGAAGGCAGGACAGAGGCGTTGGACAGGAGCAACCAAACAGAGAATGCTATTGAATTTAGTGCGCCTTACAAATGAGGAAACACCAAGAATCGCGTTTAGCATGAGACACTCTGAATATGAAAAGTTAAGACAAGCCTTTAAACTCCTTGTCAAGGATTTCTGACAAACAGCGCTTTCGTAAGGTTGGGCAATTTGTCCCTAGATTCTGTTTTCTGTTCTCCTTCAGAGAACACAGAGAAGAATGAGGCCACCGAGCTGCCTTTTAGCAAGTCGCACTTGGATAACTCCCCTCCTCACGGGCAAGCCTGTCCATGCGTTTGTACTTACAGGAGAGAAACCCAAATCGATTTAGAACAAAAGAAATTCACATATTTTTCCCTCCCTTATGTTTTTAGAGCATCCACATAATAGTTAAATTGAAAAAAAATTTCTACATAATGAAGGTCACTGAGGCATAAACCACCTAAGTAAAAACTGAGATGTAAGATAGGAAGAAATCTCAAAGCTAATTAAATTCAGCAAGGTCTTCTCGAAGGACGGCATGCCCACTAATCTTGTGCTAATATTTTGTGATTGAAGGGGGCAATAAGTGGAAAGTCGTCATGGTTGTAGATTCTACAGTGTGATCCTTCAGCAAAGACCTGAGAAGGGGAGGAGAGCTGAGATGCATGGATTTCTGTGCTGAATGGATACCAGGGCCAAGATGCAGAGAATAGATAAGTTAGAGCTTCGGAGGAACTAAATTCGAAGCCAGACAGTAAAACGGATTGAACCTTATTACCTCCAGTCCCTGAGAAATTCCCGAGACAGTTGGATGCAATTTGAAAAGGTCAGAAAAATATTTCCTGCACAGCATTACTGCTTCATGGTTTAAGGGTGTACATTTGTGAGATGCCAACTCTAATCATTTTTATTGACTTTGCTTTCTAGAGACAGACAGACAGGCTGGGAGACAAGACCAATAGATAAGAGAGAGGCAATCTTATAAACGAAAATCTCTCCTAGTTTGTTCTCTCGCTTGTGACTGTGAACAATTCCAAATCTTTCTCATTTGAAGGGAAATTATACCAACTTCCCACAGAAAACTGACAGAATGGAAATGAAACCCAGGAAAGTATTACTATAATTCAAACGAAGGTATTTCCTTTTAGTTGCTCTGTCTTTCATTTCTACTACAGGCTAAATATTGGGAAAGGTAAGCAATGTTGCACTTTATATCTGAGAATGCTTAATGTAAAGTACCTTACACCACACTAGAGTATAGATGTTAACTGGTTGTCAGAATTTCCTTTGAAACATGGCTCCATGAAAATGGGAATTCAAAAGAAGAGGTGAAAAAGAAACAAATGTGCAAATATATATTCAAGATACTACTTAGAAAAATTCTGTTGTCATTAGAGCCTTTCAAATGCAAAGAAAAATTCTTTTTTACTTAAAATGAGATTTGTAGGCAATAAGAATCACATTTGTTTTCTCTCTCTCTCTCTCTGTGTGTGTGTGTGTGTGCATGTGTGTGTGTATGTGTGCGTGTGTGTGCGTGTGTGTGTGTGTGTGTGTGTGTGTGTGTAAATTTCTCTCTCTTTCTTCTTCCATTCCCCTCTCTGGCATGCAATTAGAAGTCAAAGCTGACTGGCCCCATCCATTATAGCTCTGCAAAGTTTTAATTGACGTTGGACTTTTCTTTCTGCGAGGAGCCATGTGTTTCAGACACAATCGCGAACCTATTTACTCTTGTTTCGTTTAGCAGCAGAGCTAAAACTTTTTAATGGGCCTTGAGATCTGTGTGCATGTTTGTGTGTGGGTTTTCCTGGACCCATCAGGCAGCTCACAAGGGCTTGGCAACCAGCAAGATAGCTTTTCCTATGGACGACCTTTCTTCTGATCAACAGCACACTAACAATGCTCGGAGACTTTAGGCCATGTCTTGTAATTCACTGAACCATCACTCCCAGCGATACGAGAGGCTAATCACAAGATGGCTTTCATAATCAGGTACACACGCAAAACGCTGAAAAACATACTCATTAGCTAGACATCTGGATTGTTGGCAGCAAGGACAAAAATAGTTTGTTCATAACTCAGTTTGTTCTTTCTGTCTCACCTGAATAACTGACACTTGTAGGATCCAAGTAATATAATTCAGTTCTTTTTCAAAAATTTTCATCTTATACAATGTTTTACATTTTTCTAAAGTATTTTTACTGAAATTTTGTAATGCTATTTAGGCCTCCAGCGAATCACATTTAAAATCTCAGGTTTTATACATCATCATGTTTGTAATCTCTCTTTTACTGGTAGATGAACACTTAATATAGCTATTTTTTGATATCTACTACCTAAGGTCTCTTTGAGAAAAAATTCTGTACCTTTTAGATAATCCTAACAATAATAACAATATCTGAAGGTTAATTATAATTATATATAACAATGATAATAAAAGTAATGGCCATTGAGGATATTTACCGTGAAACAGATATAATCCTTTCAGCTTATGAAATTAAAGCATATGTTATATTTTTACCCTAATAATGAAAATCAGGGAGGTTTAAAAAAAAAGTCAAGCAGGCATAAAATTACTAGGTGTTGAGGCTGGGCTCAAACCCAGGCTAATCTAACCCAAGTTCTCATTATTTCAAAACTGTGAGCTTTTGCCCCTGGACCATGGGCATTATAGAATCAGGAACGCCAATCCTAATAGACCACACAGCCCTTTGGGAATTGTGTTGAATCCAGATTCATTGCTCATAGCATGAGCAGTGTCCACCAAACGTTTGTTAAAGTCCACAAACTGCAGGCACCTTCTAGAGCTACAACTAATTTTTCCTGTCCTCGTGAAACTTGGATCATTGAGAGAATAATACACTATAATCAATTTGCATGGCTCGTCAGCTTCCACTAAGCTCTGGAGCCCAATGACACCCAAATTACTTTTATATTTGAATTATCTTTGAGTTATGCTCAGAGACATGCAGGAACACTTTTTCTTAGCTGTGGCTGCATTAAGGCCAAATATGTTAGTTCAATAATTTGTTCTTCAAATGCAACTTTAAAAGGGAAAATGTGTAGATAATTTGTTACTATCATAGGCAAATAAGTAGAATAAAAAGAAAATGATGGGTAGCATGGTTTTGCATACAAAACACTGCAGGTCTTTGATTGCAACAGAATATACCAAATATTGCCACTTTTCAACAAAAAGTTATTATATCATTATCCGGTAAAGATTTATTCTAATCAATTTACTCACATTATCCCTAGCTGTGGTTCTTCTTATTTATAGAGATGATAACTGTAGGTGTCACCATGCTGCTGGCTGGCAGTCCCAGAATATGTCCAAGTACCTGTTTTGGCCTGTCTGCTATGGGTTTGCTCTGGTTGCCTTCAGTTGAGGCAGAGTCTGCCTAGTGTACTTGTCAGGGCCTTTCTGCAGAGAGAGACCTTTGGAGCCCAGGAGGAATTCCAGTGGTAAGAGCATTGCCATCAGGAAGGTTGCACTCCTTGAAGAGTGATGTCATTGTTGACTGAACAATGAATGCACTTTAAAAGTAGAAAGGAAATTAGGTCCGGCTACTGAAAAGTGGAGAGAGGAACTGGCAAAGAGGAAGTTGGTCACAAAATGAGCTCAAATCTGCCATTTGGTTCTTCCAGTATCTCTGGCTCCTTGTCTTTCTTAAACACAGAGAAGGGCAGAGAACAATCTAGAGAGGATGGTGATACGGAGACTTTTTTGCATCTCTGAAGTACTTTGGAACACAGAGTCCAATTCCCTGAGGAGCAAAATCTCTTTGTAGTCCTCTAAGTTTTAATAATTTATGTTTAGGAATTAGACTGTAAGGCTTGTTTATATTTTTAAAGAAAAGATACCTGAAAATTTGTTAAGTCAGGTTAATTGGTCAACTTCTATATATTTTTCAAATAGCAATTTGCTCTCAAAACAAATGAGAACTTCATTTTTTTTTCTGTTAGAAAAATGCTGGAAAAAATCAAACTAGATATCATATGAGATTTCTATTTTACTGGACTCTCCCTGTAAGCACAAACTCAGCTTTAGGCATTAATGTTATTAAAATTAACTTTGCAGAAAAGAGGCTAATAAATGACAGAGCACAATTAAGACGTGGTACTCATAGCAATAGAAGGAGATAACACACTTTAGACGTGTGGAGAATGGAGGCGGTTTTTTCTGTCTGCTTTCTATCAACCTCAGTATTTCAGCCTTTTGTAAGATCCTATGATTCCTATTTCAATCATTCTTCCAGCATCTCAGTGTCACAGTGTTAAATGCTCCATGTACCTGGCTGTCCTTCTCGAGAGGATCTTGGTAGTACGAGAACCCAAATGCGATCCTGCTCCATTTTCTGTGAGTTAGAGGATTCTCTGGAGCACGTCATTTCCTATGTTAGGGGAGAGTAAGGTTTAAATTTTTTCTGAATAATTTTCAAAATCAAATTTGAAAGTTTTCATGAGAGATGATCCTCCCTGATGTGTGGTATGAACCATATCCTGAGGGGCAAACATAAAAATAATCAGCATAGAACATATTAGCATATAAACAGCAGAATACCAAAATACTTACTCCCAAAGGAAAGTTAGGAGAAAATATGAAATTAACGTATACTGATCGCTCGACAAGCCTACTCTGAAAGCCAAACAGAATATGATCATTCAGTGAAGGCTGTAGTGGCTAGAGAGAGGAGAATGGCTTCCCAACCCCTCACTTCACTCTGCTCTGCTCATCGTCATCACGTGACTGCTGCCTATTTACCCTTCACCACGTGCCACTCTTTTACTCTTTAAAACTAAAGAAGAAGAAGAAGAGAGACCAAATATCTTCCTTTGAGAGCCACCGCTCCATACCTCGATGCAGTCGTCTCCTTTGCCTTTGTCTGTCTTCCTCTACTTACATTTTTCTGTTTCTAGATGGCATGCCCAAGTCTGAGACTGACCACAAAATTACCAAGAGAATTGAGAATTCTGGATTTAAAAACAGCATGGAGCCTGGTTTTTCCTAACAATGGATCTGAATTCCATTGATTTTTATTTTTTGATATTTTAAATGGGTATGCTGCCCATCGAGGTGGCAAGATAGAATCCAATGGTGTGAAAGGAACACTATCACCGGGCAGCCCTCATTTTAATATCTAGCCTGGGTAACCTCAGAGAAACTAGTTTCCATTTTCTTCTACAGCTAGTTTCTGTTTTCTCTTCTACAAACCAGTGATGATGGAGTCCAGTCTTCTGCGCTGTTGTGTGCGATTTCAGAGTACACCCGTAAGCTACTTAGAACATAGTGTCAATAAAGGTGGCTCTGTTCACTTCCTTTAATGACATTAAAAAGACTACAATTTTATGGCTCTAGGATGGGAAGGAAATACCATTTCACCTTTACTTTGAACATATGTGGAAGAATGCATAGATCCAAAGAGGGCCCGAAGAAATCCCACAAAATATGATGTTTTCCTCTAGATCTATGATGGTGTGGAGTTATGGAGGTTAGTAAAATTGTAATAGGGTATTAAACTTTAATTTAACTTGATGACAACTGACAGAAGCCCACGCACAGTTCATATGACTCAAAGAAAAGGGATCTGTAACGGTTCTTCAAATGATCAGGTAGGGTGTATTCTCTGAGCAAAACCCATGTTGAACAGTTGAAACACAATGTGTCTACGTGTAGACTTTATATACATTATTTTGAACTTTTTAATATTTATTTTTAACTTCTGTCTATGTAGAACATAGGATGTTAAGAAAGAGTGTTTCTCCAATAATATACCATCTTCTCAGTTTCCTTTCAACTTAGAACTTAGGATTGACAGTAATTACATAACAAATGAATGTTTTGGTCTCCTGGCATATAAATTTGGAATGGAAACACTCATGACACAATACTGAATTCCTTAGTGATTTGAAAGGGCTTTCTTTCGGTGTAGGCTGAGTCTTGAATCTAACCTTCATAACCTGATAATTGCTTACATGTAACCAATTCTATTCCCATTAATTTCTTAAATGATTTTATTACCATGTAAATGCCTTATGCACTTCTGACATATACAATGAAGTTGGTTAAAATTAGAAAGGAAAACTTTCATAGGTATGTTTTCTTGACAAATATGTTGCTGAACTGAGTTTATGGTAAGTTTTGATCTATGAACATAGAGTAATGGTGGGTTGTTTATCTTCTCCTGTTTAAACTTACCTCATTGAGCTTACATCTTGAAAGAAGCACCACGTGTGGGGCATTGCTGTGGAATGCCATTTAATATTAATCTTTTCTATTCACTGGGGTTTAATAGAGGCCCATCTTATTGCCTTTTGGAGTTATTTTTTAAAGAAAATGTTAAGAAATACACACTCCAGTAAACAACCCAAAAGTTCGTATTTCTTTGGCTTTAAGAATTTACAATTACTTTGATTGTCTGCATGCTTCGGAGAATGGCTCCTCTGGCTATGGAGGGACTGTTTCATCAATCAAATATATATGATATCCTCAATGCTCTGCCAGTCATGTGGCAAGGTAACATATGTTCTTTCCTTCCATTCAAATAGAATCTGGGGCTCTACCCGTTAGTGCCCTTAAGAATATTTTAAGTTCTTACCGGGTTTTGTTTTAATGCTAATCATGAACGAAAACATATTTGTTCTGTAATCTATTTCAGAGCTTAAAATCATACACAAGGAATAAAAATCCTTCTTTCCAAGTCAAATTCCATCAGCTGTTTTTAAAATCTAGTGGGTTGGTTTTTCTTCATTGTTAAGTGTGTGATTAAATATAGATTCCATTAAACTTAGAATGGGAAGAAAAAAGCAAAAATGCCTTTGTGAAACTGTACAATGTCTGGAAATCCTAGAGACACTATCAAAAACACTGTTAGAATCAATAAACAAATTCAGTAAAGGTGCATGGTACAAAACCAGTAGATAAAAGACAGTAACATTTTTTTATATCAACCACAATTATCTAAAATGTAAATTAAGAAAACAATTTGCTGTAATGAATATAAAAATAAGCCACTTATGAATAAATGTAACTGAGTAAATGAAAGACCTAATCACCAGAAATTATAAACCACCGATGTTAGAAACTGAAGAAGGCATATAGAAATGGAACAATGTTCTGTGTTCATGGATTAGAAGAATCAACATTAAAATGCCTATACCATCCAAAGTGGTTTAAAGCTACCAAAAGTTTTGATAACGTTTTTCATAAAAAGAGAATAATCCTGAAATTCATGTGGGAGAACACCAAACCAAACCAAAACAAAAAAATCTCAAGAGACTAAAATATTGAAAAATAAAGACCAAAACTGGAGGCAACATAACATTTGACCTCAAGATATACTGCAAAGCTATAATACCGAAAAAAGCATGATACTGGCAAAAAACGTGCCCACAGACCAACAGAACATGCTAGAGATCCTAAACGTAAATCACCCAATTAGAAGTCAGCTGGGTTCAACAAAAGTGCTGAAGCACACCATGAGAAAGGACAGTCTCTTTCCATAAGTTTTGCTAAGGAAAACTTGACATCTATATTCGAACCTTATCACGCACCATATACAAAATCCAATTAAAATACACTAAAGACCTACATGTAATAACTGAAATTATAAAAGTACCACAAAAAACACAGGAATGAAGTTCTACAACATTGGTCTGAGCAACAACTTTTGGATATGCCCCCCAAAACACGAGCGATAAAAGTAGAAATGAACACATGAGAATTATATCAAACTAAACAGCATCTGTAGAGCAAAGGAATGGATCGCCAGAGAGAAGGACAATGTGTGGAATAGGAGGCAGGTCTTGCAAAATATTTCTGATAAGTGATTGGTAGTCAAGGTATGCAAGGAACTCAAATAACCCAGCAGTAGAAATACAAAGAAGAAAGAAATAAAAACAATCAAAAATTGGCTAAGGGCTTTAGTAGGTCTTTCTTTCTCAAAATAAGCATACAAATGGCCAAAAGGTATACGAAAAAATGTTCAACAGTTCTAATTACCTGACGCAAATTGAAATTAGAAAAAAAGCCACCTCACGCCTGTCAGAAGGGCTATTATTAAAAAAGATGAAAGGAAATAAGTTTGTAAGGAAGTGGAGAAATGACAACACTTAGCCATTCTTGGAAGGAGTATAATTCTCAGCCATATGCAAACTAGTATGGATATTCCTAAAAAAAATTAAAATGGAACGACCATATGGTCTAGGAATCCAACTATTTGGTAGAAGTTCAGAGGCAATGAAATTAGCATGCCAACTGCTTGTCTCCACTCCCATATTTAATGCAGCCTTATTCACAACGGCAAGATATGGAATCAACCAAGGCATACGCCAACAGAAGTATAGATAAAGAAAATGTGGTGTATGATTTAGCCATTATTTATTTATTTGTTTCTTTCTTTATTTAGAGATAGGGTCTGCCTCAGTAGTCCAGGCTGACCCTGAGCTTACTATGTAGCTCAGACTGACCTCAAATTCACAACAATCATCCTGCCTCAGCCTCTTGAGTGCTGGGATTATAGGCATGCATCACCACACATAATTTATGTGGTGCTGGAGGATTAAACTCAAGTACTTAGTTTAGCACTTGCTAGGCAAGTACTTTAACTGCTGAGCTATTCCTCTAGCCCCAGTGTAGCCTTTAAAAAGAAGAAAATTCATCATTGGCAACAACGTGGATGAACATAGAAAACATTACGTTAATCGAACAAAGCTAGGCACGGGAAGACCTCACTTATATAGATAATGTAACAAAAACTGGGCCCCGTGACCCAGGCCTGTAATCCTAGCACTCTGGGAGTCTGAGATAGGAGGACTGCAAGTTCAAGTCCAACCTGGACAATTTATCAACTTAGTGAGAACCTATCTCAAAAGTCAGGCATAAACATTGGGTTGGGGATGGTAGTCCAGTGTGAAGACTCTGGCTTGACCCCTAGTAACACACACACACACACACACACACACACACACACACACACACACACACCACAAGTTGAGTTTACAGAAAACAGAAGGCTAGTCATGAGGGGCTTGAGGAAGGAGGTATGAGATAGGAAATGTTGATCCAAGGATCCAAAATTTCAACTAAGAGAAATAAACTCAATCTATTGCACAACAAACTGACTAGTTAATAAGAATGTGCAGCCTTCTTGACACTTGGCTAGAGAAGAGACTTTTAGTGTTCTCACTGTAAAAGCCTGACACATATGTAGCATAATGCATACATCAGTCATCTCAATTTAAATTGTCACTTATTGGGATTAATATTGAATTTCATGTACTTGATATTGCTAAACATGTTACACTTTCTCATTCAGTTACAGAGGGCAGAAATTGGTATCTTATCACATTTAATAATATCAAGATTGTACAACCTATAAATGCATATTGCATAAAAGAGATCAATAGGTTCATGTAAATTCATTTTAGAATGAAATTTTGAAGCTAATTTATTCAGGAAAGAACTAAAAAATGATTTGGTATCTGGATAGATTTTTTTAAAATAAAGGAATATTACCTTGTGGAATAATACTCGGATGTGATTGCATAACAATGGAAAGGCTTTCAAGGAAATGCCCAGGTAATGAACACGATTCACAATTCTAGTAAAGATATAGTCTGTACCTACTGATGGAGCTTTGGCCCCCACCACACAAGTCCCAGCACTGAAAATTGTACCATTCTTGTGAAGTTTTACCAGCCAGTACACTCCACATACTGTCATATGTTTAAATATTATTTCACCAGTTTAAGGGGAATTCACAATCCCATTTTGGCTTCTTCATCTCTTTTCCGCACTCACGTGGGACAAGGCCTATGTCACCCTGTGGTTTTGTCTTGAGGCGAACCACTTACTTTTTAATATCAACCCACTGAAACCTAACAGACAAGAAGACTGATTGATTAAAAAGTGCATGTTTTAATTTTAAACCCACATTTCATTATCCTATCCTGATTTGTGTAAGAATAAATGAGTAATCCTGAACAAGCTAAGTTAAAATCCTCAATAACATTTCTTTCTCCATTTAGCTAGACAGTAGGCTTTGAGCTTATCAACACAATATTTTAACTGATACAGATACCCAGCCTGTTTATTTACTGCATTAATCATCTGGTTTCCTTCTCGTTTTTGCCTCCCATTGAAGGGTAAGTAGGTAAGCGAATCAGTGATGAGTGCAACACAAAATAGTAAAAGCGATTGTCTGTGCAGATTTCTACATTATACAGTGAAGAGGGAATAATTCTCCTTTCACCATTGGGTTGAATGGAAGAGCATATTTAAGAACAGTACAGAACTGATAGATCATAGTCATGGGTTGATTTCTGCTAATTGGATGGGTGGGTGAATTCCTCCGATGACTTATTTTTACACATTCGAAGCTACATTTTGAAACTGTAAGAGAGAGAAGATAGGGCTGGTGGGTCTGAATTCATTCTGGTGTTGTCATACTGTATGTGTGCTTTAGTTTCCCCATCAGAAAATAGAGAAAATGAGAGACAGAACTCCAAAGAGTCTCTGTGAGGACTTGGCGTAGGCGCTAAGAACAGAGCTTGGTACGTAGTAAACACCATACACAAATGTTAGGCATCACCATCGTTATGATTCACAATCACATGTTCACCACTGAAGAGACAAAGGAGAATCTTCATGTGGTGCTGGCTTCAGCACAAGAGAAAATTAAATCGCATTTCATTATCTCAATGATAGCCAATTTACTCACTATTGCCTATAGGGTACGTACAACGGGCCCAGCACTACAGTATTAAACAGGACAGGAAAACGCTTCACCTCTGTGGCATTTCCATGCTGGGGGATGGTAAACAATACCTGCATAGGTACTGTAATGCCACAGAGTAGTGCAGAGCACAGAGACGACTTCACAAAAAAAAAAAAGTAGAATAGTATAGAACGGCCTTTCCTCTGTTCCTTCATTCCACTCCGTGTGACAAAATGACTTTGTGCAGTCCTGTTTCTTCTACCAAAGGGATTCTCATGCTGACATTTTAGGTAACTATTTCATTGGAACCCAAACCATTTGGTGCAACAAAAATAATCCAACATATGAACGCATCCAGATAGACATATGTACACTGGTTTTCTAAAATGTAATGTGTATGTAATTTCCTGAATCGCTGCTTGTCACATCCATCTGGCCTTATTTCCATCACACTTGAATGCACCACGAGGATATAAACCCTAAAAGCTAGAAAACAGAATTTAAATACCCAAACACATACGAGGTGTGTTTTCAAAAGCAGCAGACCTCAAGCGAGAACTGTGGTATCTTCATTAACTCAGCGGCAGTAGAGAGTAGCTGCAACTAAGCATGAAGGCCACAGGACATAAAGGATATTCCATGGCAGATCTCATTAAGTGAGCTTAAGACAAGCTTGACAAGCCAGTAACAAAAGTCTAATTTGGACTTTCTGGACCAAATACACCAAAACTCTATGGTGCAAGCGATCACAAAAGATGACAAGCTAATGTCAGTGAGGCCTATAGAGTTTGCAAGCCAAAGGCCAGGTATGGACATTGTCCTATTTGACCACCCTGAATAGGCAATCATGTTCTGTGTGCTTTGGGGCTTAGATGCAGTCCTTCTTAAATTGCACAGATGTTTTAGTTCCCTAGATTAACAGCGGTCTCCCGGGAACTACTCATCAGATTGCTCTATTGGACAAAGGCATAGCTAGATCTAGACACCACCCTGTATGGGAAGCATCTTTGTGATTATTTTCCCTTTTCCTAAAAGTCTTTTCTAATCCTAAGGTCTGTCAGCACTTATGGAATCTGGACCATGTTAGAATGCACTTATCTACACACACGCTGAGATTCCCTGGTTGCTCTAGTTAAGTGTGCTTCCACTCTCCAATGACTTTTATAATGCGTTCACTTACATGAAAAATCAGTAGTACTTGTCAATGTGCTATACGTAACGGGGAGTAATTTAAAATATTATTTATCCCCAAATAAATTGCCTTCAAGTAACCCAACTTTGTAGACAAGAAAGCTGAAGATTCATATAATTTGCCCCACCTCTAATTCATAAAGAATCAAGGATATAACTTCAGACCAGCTGACGATTCCCCCATCTATATTCCATTATCCAGCACAAGGATACATAAGCACTCACTGAATGAATACAGGATGAATTGATACGCTTCTTAATGCGCTTAGAATTAAAAGAGGAGAAACTTGGCACTTAAACTACACTGCTGTTGCAATAATGTCTGTATTTTCATAGATGAGTTATTTAGAATCCTTGAAGGTTCTGTACCTTTTGCTTCTTGGGTCCCTACAGTGACTTTTAAAAATACTTCAGAAATAAAAGGTATTTGTAAGATGTTTATTAAATCTGTAATATTTTTACCCAACACAACCAATTATAACCAAGAAAGAGCTTTCTTGAGACATTTCCTTGCACTTATGACTAATTTCTTATAAGAAAAAAAGATTTGTTTTTCCTCTGGAATCTGGTTCCATGTGATAATTTCTTTAGAAATCTGTTTTTCCAGATTTACATCACGGTGTCTTTGTACAGACATCAGGGAGACCTAAGTCCCTGGTCCCTGCTTCTCCAAGTCTGGCTTGCTCCCTTTCCACACAAGCCACAGCGGTAGCAGTGGAGGTGACCGTGTTTTAACTATTGTAAGCAATGCTCATGAACAAGAATATTTTAATAAGCGCATATTAGAGAGAAACTAATTTTTTACCTGTCAAAACTTGGAAAATATCCTGGATTTTACAGTATAACCATTCTTGGACCCTGGTCTGAGATGCAGCATTAATTGTATGGTGTAGTATTCTGTTTGCTAATATCCCATGGAGAAAGAGCATTAGCTTCTTTTTCCAAGCAATTCAGAAGACTCTAAATTCATTCTCCTGTCTCGTTCCTTCCCCATTCCTCTCTGTTGTAAGAGACCTTAGGTTACTCACTATGTGAACACAGTGCTCCTTGTCCTGTCCTGTGGTTGGGAGTCACATACGATAATGTGTATAGAACTATTTTTGAGCTCAAAAATATTAGGTAGCTGTTAGATATTATAAAAGAAAGTAGCCAGAGGTTCATGTTTATGTACTTTCAGAAAGCCAAGTATTTAATTTTGTCCTTCAATATACAAGAAGTGATTAGAAAATATAGTGAATGTATAATTTTTTTGAAGTTATAATAAAGACATATTGCCATGAATTCCCCTTAAAATAATCTTCCTTGCTTCCAAAACACTTTTTCCTTCATTCTTGACACTTTCTGAAGTATTTCTGGAAGTCCTCTTTTATATCTTCACAAAGTGTCACCAAAACGTGGGGAATGATGCTGCCAGGTGCCATCTAATGTCAAGGCAGGCTCAGAAAAATTATTGACCAAATTTGATGCTATATCCTCTAGTTATTCCCAAAAGTCAAAATAACTGTGAAAGGTAAACATTTTGAATTAATTCTGGATATCAAATCAACCATGGCAGCACAACAAAAACATTCATATAAAAGGACTTTGAGAACCATGTGAGAAAATACCAAAATTGCTAGGCTAAGTGTGTTTGGAAGCAGGGCAAATATAATAGGGATATTAATAGAAATGTGTCTTTTAGTAAATAAGTTTTTTTATTTAAAAACTCAGCATATTTTCAGTCATTATCTCATGCATGTTCTGTCTTTCTCTCTCTTTCTCTCCCTCTCTCTCTCTCTCTCATACACTCAGGCACTGGTGGGAAACTTTTCTGCAAAAATCTTTAAGTAAGCTAATGAGTACATATATTTAATTATTTTTCTTCAGTTGCCTTCATTAGTTTCTGACATTGTATTTTACATAGTTATTAAATAGCTACGACTTCCTCTCAACTTGATGCTAGGTACATTTAAGTGCTCACATATACAATGTAATTTATTCATCATACTGTCACCAAAAATAGATGTAATTATGTATCTTTCAGACAGGTAAAACAAAGCTCAAGAGTTAAGAAAACGCCCCAAGGTTACACTGGTCGCAAACGACAGAAGCAAAAATCTGAATGTAGGTTTACCTCTCTGTTCAGCCTTGCAATTCAAATCCCGTCCATCTGAAATTAACTCCGAAGCACCATGTACATACTTGCCAGGGAATATGTCCAAATGATTTTATCCTTTTTGAAATGTGACAGTAACCAGAAGTCTGAACCTTCTCAAAATATCAGGAGCTCCTAAATGTTTAAATGTCTCCAGAGTTTTTGGTCCCTGAGTTAGGTAATGCACCACATGGGGTAATTTAGGTTCTTCAGAAATACAAATGGGATTAATGGTCATGCTTTTCAATTCATTGGCAACCACTGTTCACTCCAGGAGCACCTTAGGTACCCTCCCTGAGCACCCCAATTCTCAGGAGTAAAGTTGTGTGCAGGAGAAGTAAAGGGCTTAACAAAGGAGTAGAAGACGTCCCTCAGGGAGCCTACAATTTATCCTTTGGAAAGGAAATCAGAACACTTGAAACAGTAAGAGTCAAATTAATCTTAGAATACATTAGCAAAACTTAAAAGTAATAGAACAAAATCAAAATTTCTTCAAAGGATTAAGTCCTTCAGCCTTTAACTCAGTCAGACCTGCCTCCCCCATATGCCAATTAGAGTTCAAAGCAAAGATTCATATACCTCATTTGCAGATCCATTGAACCTTGGGCACAGGTGATAAATTCTTAATAGGTCAGAAAGACAGCTATATTTATTCTTAAAATTAACTAATTTACACACCGAGGTTAAGTGCTTTGCCTCAAGACAATTCTCTGGAATGTCTGATAGAACTTTGTAATTCCATTTCTGATTTGATATCCCTAACCTGCTTTCTCATTTTGAAGTCACCCTCTAGAAATGCCCACAGGTGTCAACAAGAAGTCTGACACAAAACAAGCTCACATGTGTATTTGGAGGGAAAACATCAGTAAAACAACTTCTACTCAGACATTTAGGGAATATCATAACGACGGAAGAGTACCTATAGTGGTTCGACTTAATGGTGTCAGGTTGATGAGTTTTGGGGCCACGTAGAGGATTAACAAAGTACATGTATACGTTGTTTGGGTGATTGTGGGATGGGTGACCTTGAGTCCCTGGCCTCTTCCTCTAGTACTGTCCCTGCTTCCCAGGCACCATGAACTCAGCAATTTGCTCCATCATGCTCTTCATGCCGTGATATTTCTCCACTGGAGCCATCCGACCATGGACTGAAACCAGTAAAACTGTAAGTCAAGTTAAGCCTCTCCTCGCCTTCAGGTGTTGTTTTGTGTCTCAGTGACAGGAAAACTTAAACAGTGCAGAAAGTACTGAGTTGTATAGCATAAGTAGATGTGCTTTTTAGTGAAGATTATTTTTTCTTTTGATTTTTCTATATCTTAATAGCAAAATTAGGGGTTTTTTGGTAGTTGTTTTAGTGAATCCAGTAGCTAAAAAAGTAAGCAACTCAGAAAGTGGAAATAGTTGGCTAATTTTAGTGCTTAAACTGAACTCTTTGCTTAGATAATGTATGTATGTATGTGCAGGCTCACATACACAAACACACACACACACACTTTGGTTTTATGATGTCGAGCTCTCCAATGTTCTATAGAACATTCACCAAGCCACCTGCAGACATTAGAAAACCAAGCCTTCCAAGCTTTCACCCCATAGAATATAGAAATTTATATCAAGCACTAGTAGAGGGAGTGATGTTGAAATGATAATCAATAGTAACATAATTATGAAGATGACTTTCATAGCTTCTTTTCTAAAAGTATACTAATATATATATCGTCATAACTATTATACACCCAAATTTATTTTAAGATATTTTTATTCCCATAATTGATTGGATAGCAAACATCCAACAGTGAAAATGGATCAAGTGCCCCAAGTATTTACTGCATAATTTATTCTCCTGTCTCTCTCTCTCTCCCTCTCTTTTTCTCTTTCTTCTTCCTGTCTTTCTACATTTGATTTCAAATATTTCAAGCATGTCATGTTTCCCTGAGCCAGTAAACAGTACTTTAACATTTTCAAAACAAAAATGGAACCAGAATGAAATCTGACTTAAATTCCTATTTTACTATTAGAGCCAATGTAATATTATTAGATCTCAACCTCGCTTAGAGAGCCCAAACTACACAAAACTTTGGGGATAGGTATTAGCATAATTGAAATAATTCAATTTTTGATAATTATAATTCTCACTTAAAACATAAATTAAATATGCCAAAGTATAATTATGCTCAAATTTGCACCGGGAAAATTATCCCCATTTTGCTCATGGCATCTTGAAATATCTAATGGGGATCATAAGCCCTTCAGGTTGAGTCAAGAGGCCTTATCTCCACTGCCGCTGGGAGGAGGAGACTTATTATGCATTAAGCACAGTTCCTTTAGCGCCTTGGTAAAGGGAAGATGGTCCGTTATTTCTTCATTATATGGTGTACAGGATTTGTACGATAATCTTTGGATACCTCTAGGTTACGGTGCCCTTAATGAGTGCTGAGTGGCACAGCACACGGTAAAAGATTAATGCTTCCTTTGGAGAGAAACCTTAAGCAAAACAGGTCATGATTATGACAAAGATAATGGGAAACAAAGACACAAAAAATGGCTGCACCGTTTCCAAACAGGCACTTAGGATTCAGCACCGCTCAGTAATCCATTTGAAACGCGATTCAGGATTCAAGACAATCTACGGCAATAAGCACTCACCTTTTGGTCTCATGAGTTGCCCAGTGGTTTTTAAGAATCCTAGGATCAAATCTTTATGACTATTGTTTATTTAGGATGCGAAACAGAAACACTAAAATAAGATACTCTTCGGTATAAGCTGTCTTTTAACTAATTTTTCTAATCTAAACTTAACCAGCTGATGTGATGAAACTAGCAACAGAGTTTATCAAGATTTTTGAAATAGTAGGGGGATATCATCTGTGAATATATAGGTCAAGAAATATGTAAGTGTGTACATACAGCACTGTCACATTGTCAAAGCAAACAATGAGTTTCTTACAAAAAACATATGAATTTATCTCCGTTTGAATAAAATATTCATATTAATAACGGAGTAAAGCAGAAGAACCCTGGCTGACATCCCATCTGTTCTTATGAATTAAATTTAGAAATCATATGTAATATAGACATTTCTGTCTGAATATCATAAAACCCTGACACATCCGGGCTTTCATTAGAAAGCTCCACAATGTGACTTGAATAACAATCTGTCTTTGCTAATTAGTATTTTCAGTTTAGCATATTCACTTCCAGACATATTGCTGTTTGCACATGGTAATTTAGGTAAACAGATACCATCCACAGCTGCATCAATTAACACTGCTAATCAAAATTGAATTCAGGTAATTAGGCACATTTATGCAAAAATGTGTAATTTTGGGAAAAAGCTAGAATCTTCAGCAATATGTCAATATGTAAAATCTCATTTTGCTCGTGAGGATGAGGAATGAGGGGAGAGAAATCACCATTAATACATACATCATACAGACAGTACAATTCCCAAATTAAATCTCTATCTTAATTGGCCTGTATTTTCAGAAACTGGATCATAGTTCTCATAAATGTTTTCTTCAATGTTTCCATATAGTAAAGTTGGTTCACATCTGCCTAAGAGTTTAATCATCATCAAGCAAGATAAATGGTTAATGATTTCTCAAGTATTTATATCATTAGAAGGGGTGTTGGTCAAACCGGCTCTTCTGTCTCTTGCCTAGCATCTCTCATGGAAGATTCTCTTGGGTATGTCTCCCTTTATGACATACTTTAATGTATACGCAAAGCATTTCCTCTCACTATTAGAACCGCAATAGTATTTGCTTATTTTTCTGATAATTCTTCAACTTCCCTAATTCTGTACCATGCCTATGTTGCTTTTTCATTTGTTTTGAAAATAAATTATGCAGATTATTTTGTCTCTGCTTTTTACAAACATAAGCTCAACTGATAATTTTGATTAATCCATTAGAAAAAAACTAGCTTAACTTGGTAAGTGATAAGTAACTAGTGGCTAACCAGTTCAGAATGGGGAGACATTCCTGGGGACAGTTAAGGCTAAAGGGAGAGGGAAAAATGAGATGATTTTGAAAAGCATTCTGAAATCGATGTGGGAACAAATTCAGATAAATCTCTCTTGCTCTCTGTGTGTCTCTCTCTGTCTTCCCCAAAACTTTGAAGTCAAAGCTTATTTCTTAGTGGAAATACTTGCCCCTTCTAATGAATTACTGGGTTAAGTGTACCTCCCTCTATTATAACGGTAATAGCCATGTCCCATCTAACTTAACAAACATTTCCTCAGGGTCTACTATGTATCAGAAATCTTCTGAGGCGGACTTAGAACGATCACACTCCTCTCAGCCAACCTGCAAGTTCACAACCAACACAATCACGTTTCAAAAGATAGATAAAGTCACCAAATGAAAATTTGTAGTGCAAGTACAAACTACGGAGTCTTCTGGAATCATTTCATGGAAGTTTACTTTTTGCTTAACTCAAGAAATTCTTTTTGATCTTATAGCAAATTAGGAAGTAAGACCAAGAATTATTTTGTGAGTGGCATGGTATCTTTTCCTCACACTCAAATGATCTCACACAACTTATGTTTCTAAAAACATTTATAAGGAAGATTTTTCCACATATATTTTCAATGCAGTTGACATAAACAGTTGACAGTTTCCTGTGGCATCACCGCCTAATAGATGCTGTGCCTATACTCAAAACCAAGAGCTGAAATTATAAAACATGGCGTCGCACTTGCTAATGGGCTGTCAAGCTCCTCACACCAATAAAATTGTGTGAAGTGACACAAAGATGCTCACAACTGGGTGACTCTGTTATACAAAATGACTTATAAGCATTAAATGAAGTAGTAGCAATCACAAGCATTTTAAAAATCGTTTTTAAACAAGCTTGACGATTGATTTTCAATAAGCTAATTAAAATTTGAGGAGGGGCCTTCTGGTCTCCATGAAATGAGCCACATGAGCACCCTAAATAATAATCCGTGGCACCCTAAAGCGTTTCCCTGTGTCCTCCAGAGTGAATAAGGAAATGGTTAATTCCTTCACTGTAGTTTCTGTGTTTCAGTAAATTTCTTTGTCTAGAGAAAAAAGACTAAAATAATGTCCTAAGAATCTTACTCTCATTTTCACTGAGTTTTAGTGGGAACAGCTTCAGTGACGAAAGGGCTTGAGATGTCACCAGCCTCCAACTTACACTGGCTAGTAAGTAGCCGCCAAACTTGAGAGAAATCATTATCCACTCAGTTTGAGTTTTCTGGTTCATAAAACATGGCTTATAGACCTGAGTCGCTGAGTAGTGAGAAGGACATGCAGCACAAGCAGTGCTCAATAAAGACATCTTGACACTGGATACAGGTTAGTGATGGCTCCAGAAATGCTCATGCTGAAAGCACTGTAGTTAAAGATGATGTTTTTAAGCAGCTCTCCAGATTGCAAAACGCAGTCACTCTTTATAGCTATAGGTTCTGCATATGTGAATTCAACCAGGGGGATTGGACAGTATTTTTTAATTGCATCTGCATTAAATACATTCTGAGATTTTTCCTGTCATTATTTCCTAAACAATGTAGTACAATAACTCTTTTCATAGTGCTTACATTGTTTTAGCTATCATGAGCAATCTGGAGATGATTCAAGGTATAAGAGAGGAAGTATGTATGTTACAGGTGAATACTGAGTCATTTTACATGAGGGACTTGAAAATCCACACATGTTCCTATTATCCAGGGTCCTGGAATCATTCTACTACAGATAATGAGGAACTACTGTAATATATATAGTTGGCACAGTAATTTTAATAGAAATCATATAAGATGCATCAAATACACCACATTTTGTAGGACATGAGGTCACTGTCTTCCAACTCACTTAAAAACTAGTATGAAGGAAATAATCTATCCAGGAAGTTGGAAAGTTAATACCAGGTATTTATTATTTTTAGAGTGATTTTCTGATTTTCTTAAATGAATTATAAGAAATATTTTGCTTGATCAGAAGTAACCAAAATTTACTCTAGAATGATCTGTTAAAGAGAATAACAACTTGAAAAATTCATAGATGGTTACTTTTTAATTATTAAAAAATGGATATCCTTAAGCCTGCCACTTCCTACCCAGCAAAATAAATTTGACGATGGCAGTCAAACTCACAATGTTTATAAAATTAAATTGCTGACTCACAATATGCAATGAATACAACAAAAGGCAGTGAACACAATAATATCGTTGGTCACTTGCAAAGTCTGCTTTTTGAACAGAAGGACTCCAGCTAAAATACGTGGTCTATGAAAATATCAAATGGATTAACCTTGGCTTCTTAATGTTATTAATGTCATTTCACAACTATAAGGGAAAATGTCAGATCTGGGAGTGGGAGGATTAGAAGGAAACCGATTGCCAAGAAAACAAAGGCAATCTAAAGAAATAAAAATGTCCTTGTGGCATGCTGAAGCCAAATAAATGATTGGATTTGGGACTTAACAAAATATAGCCTTATTTTTCTTCACTTTTTCACCAACCGTTTTTTCTACTCTAGGATGATATGAATGTCACCTTCCTGAGACACGATTCTTCTTTTTTAAAAAAGCCGGATAATTAACAACAATATAGAAAAGTATATTACCAGTAGTTTGTCACACTGGATTTTTATGCTTAGAGAAAGATATTATATTTGCAACCATGCTAATGCTGAAAATTACTCTCATTAGTTCTTATAAGAAGTCAAACAAGATGACTCTAAACTAAAGAAGAATTTTTAATTATATTTGAAGAGTTAGTAATGTATATTTTAAGAATGTAATGTAGCAGTAGTGTTTATTTTTAGTAAAAATAATCTTTCATGAGAAAAATGAGTATAAAACAATCGAATTTGTGCAAGTTTGTACTGAAGCTAACGCTAAAAATCTACAGTTTATCAGACAAGGGACAGAGCAACGTGTTTGTTTACAGTTTATGATGAATACTTGTCCCACAATTAAGAATTAGGAAATTATCCTTACAGCAAACAGATCTTAGTTAAGCATATTATTAATCTTTGCTTCAAGGTATTAGCCGACCCTCTGGAGGACGCCAGTGTCATTTTGCCAACCGAAAAATCTCAGTCTCTCTCTCACAAGTATTTCATCTTTGACTTTTTTCCCAGGTCTACATTGAAAGCCTACCTTTCAGAAAGGTTGAAAGCGTACATGAAAAGCTTGTGTAAAAATAAACCATAGCACCTCGGGCTTCTTAATTTTTACACCATAATGCCTTCGACTTTTCTACCTTGACACATTCAGAGTGAATTCTTTGATGAAAAGAGAGAGAAATAAATTACCTATGGAACGAAGAGAACCTTTATTACCATTTTAATAGTTCACAGAAACATAAAAGGAAGACGTATTCACTGTGGCAGGACCTAAAACTAGAAAGATTTCCTGGCTTAGTAATAAAAAAATTAATATAATCTGAAAAATGGAAACAGTTTCTGAAGCAACATGAGAATGCAAACTTTTCACAAAACCTTCAAAAAAGTTAAGAAAGCACACTAAAATCAAACTGTTAAATAGCATGGCAAACAACTAGAATTTGCCTCTCTTATAACATTTTTTAGCATAATGAAAATACTGATCCTGAGAGTATCAGAGAGAGAGAGGGGGGGGGGGATGAAATCTCAGACATCTGAAAAACTTCGAAGAATTGCTTCATATCCAGCTGCCCCCGAAGTACACATTTTCAAGAGCTGCGGTATATATTTGACACAGGTACACAATGCAGTTTCGGGAGTGGGCATAAGATCAAAACCGAAGTGCCGCTCTTGTTTCTAACCTCTTCAGGATGTTAGAAAGGATTCCTGGATTTTTTCTTTATCAAGAACACGGACTTTCAGCTTTATGCAGATTGGCTTATGCCCTTTGCTTTTGTCAGGGAGACAATTTGGACATTTGGAAGAGTTGTACTTGGGACACAATTCCCACATGTTCTTTTGTGCACACATCACTTCTAGATTCTCTACGACGGGGACGCCCTGCCACAGCTAGGGTAGTTTCGAAGCAGTTATCACTCAGATGCACAAAAACAAAAATTCAAATAAAGAAGGATTTATAAATTACTATTATTTGAATCACACAGGACCCACTTAAAGTTTGTATTTAAATTAGACAGACTAATTCCGTCCTGGCTTTTAATTTCAGAAAGGTTAATCATCCTGACAAGGGTCAATCAAACTTTAATCTTAAATAAAATTGCTACAGCTTAATCATTTGCAGGACATTTTATTATGTTCCTATTTCCATGCACAAGAATGCATTTTACTCATTATGTATCACTAATCTTCTAACTCTTTACATTAGCACATTTTAGCAGAAACACTAATTTCTTTGAAACTTTGAGAAGAGTTTATTTTTACACACCTCAGGAGATAAGCCCATTAAAGAAGAAAGGATATCAGCTGTGAACAACTTTTCTGACCCTTTCTCATCCCCATAGACCTTTGATGTCACAGCAGAGGTCTTATGCTACCAAATCTCAGTGACACAAAATACCACCCAGGTGCAGGCTAAAACAACAGTCTGCATTTTAGGAGCTCTGTCCTCCATATTAACTGTGATTATGCCGTTCATCAACTTATGTCTAGTCATAATGTTCATTATGTACAAAAGTTATTGATTTAGAGGGAGCAGAGGTTGGCTATGTTTGAATAACAGCAGAAACATCTAAATTCATTAAGTCATTCACCTGATGAATATATGTTGGGTAACTGTTATATACCAGATACTGGACTGAAGGAGAATCAAAGTTAAAGAATAAAAAGAGTTTTGATTGTGAAAATAACATTCTGTGAAACGGATGTCCAGGTGATAATAGGATAACAACAACTGAAACCTCCACTTGCAGCCTTGCGGACCAGGGTCATCACATTTTCATGACAATTAGAAAAGTGTTACGTCAAATTTTAATAAAAAAATTTCGACAAACAGTATTTTTACCTGTCTGGATCCTAAAAACATCAAAACTCATCATTCCAATTCCATAAAACGATGATTATTTCTATGTGAGAATATGAAATTTGATTGCCAAAATTTAGAATTGATTTATTGATAATGTCAAGCTTCCTGTGGTTAGGAGCGAAATCGTGAGAAAATTAAAATGGGCTTATTTGAAACATACATGCTATGTACTAATATGTTTCAAAATGTTTTTGTGAGAAATTAAAAAGCTACCATTCACACAAAAGACAACAGCCATGGCACAAAATGAATTAATGCTCTTTGCTATAATAGAGTGGTCTGTGTGACCATAGAGAGAAAGTACAATAAAGGAACCTTGACATGTGTCCCTGGTTATATCGCAAATTGATCACCCTATTATAGCATGGTGTGACATGGCATAAATAGCCCAAATTTACTTTCTGTTCACTTTTCAGATGTCTTCCTCCCTCTGGACGTGCACGGGCACATACAAAAAGATGTATGCCCCTCCTCATCAATATTGACACTCATTAATAAATAATGCGTGAAGGTTATAATTCGGAAAAGACTCCAGAGTTTAAATATTCAATCAAGCAAAGCAAGTCCCAGTCAAAAGAAAACATAGGTATAGCATTCCATGGCCAGCCTGGTGTTGGAGAATATCATATCATTTCAAGAAGTACTCATCCTTATAAACATCGTATAAATGGTCCTATGACGTTGTGTGACTTAAGTCAAGACTTCAGACCCCCACCTCCCACCTTGAGTACTTCTTGGATTTAAAATAGAACAACTACACATTCTATAACTGCCCTTGCTTTTTTTTTCTATATTTTGGTTGGCACACAGAGGAAAGCAAAATTATGGCTTTTATTTTGTTGAAAAAACTAAATCTAACGCTATACAATGTAGATGCTCAATTGCTCTTTGTTACCCTGAAAATTGATAAAGATTAATTCGACACAAAACAAGCAAAACATTGTTTCATATTCCATTCTCTGTATCAAAAAGCTACTTAGTCATATTTCTGAATTTCTCAATTTTGGGGGAGACAGATCCTTATGCTTTCAGAGAATACGGTGTACCTGCTTAAAAATTATCTAGATATTTTATGAACATTTCAGTCACAAAACCAAAAAGAACCCATTAACCATCAAGCAAAAATCCGAATAGGAAAATGAAGGATATGGAATTATAAAGAGAAACATACCTTTGGTTGAACAAGTTCCCAGTTTCTCGTCTTCCCTACACAGCTTTGCTGTTCCACCTTGAGCAAAAGTCGACTCCGTGTCCCTTGTGATCTTTGTGACAATGCCATCATATCACTGATAAATTTTTTGATTAAACTTTGCAGATGTAGTAGCAACTTTGTTAATTATGATATTATCCGGCTGGCGGGTAGGATCAGTCACCCACTGTAAGGAAGCCAGACAAAGAGACATCTAATCATTGCTACCAGAGCAGACACATTTAGCTCCTTTCTCAAACATGTCACAGACTCCGTCCCTGTGACCCTCTCCTCAGCCACTGACTGTCAAATTTAGCTTCCGCAAGCTACCAGCTTCCCTTTATCCCTGCCTCAGATCTGCAACTCCTGGTTATCAGGGAGACTCACGTCACTAGCTGTCTCAGAGCAGGAAAGCAATCAGGTGAATACTACTTATTATCTTGCACTGCTTTCCGAGGAGTGACAAGATTGATTTGGAACCAAGAACACATCCAGATATTACACATGAGGATCCCAGGGTTTTGCACTCAGACTTGGCCATATGTGCAAAATCGTAACAGGAAGGACTTCAACCCCAATGTTAAGCAAACTACGTATTAGAAATTTAAGGAGAGGATTTTTAAAAAATCTATCAGCTTGTTTTCAATTGCTGCTTCTTCTTTTTTTTCTCCTCTGCCCGGCCTCAATATTTACGAACAGACTGCTACTTGACATCATACGTGGCCTCACGGCCAGGGATCCTGAAATCAACACACACAAGCTGTATTCTGACCTAAAGTTGTCTCTGCCCATCCCTTTCCATGTGGGGATATTTCTGTAACAGAGTCCAAAGTCCCCACACACAGTTTATTTAGCCTAAAGATCTGAGAAGATACTGCCTAAATATTTTTAGATAGAAGTTAAGTGTACACAAGGGGAATGACATGTTATTTTCATCTGAAAAGAAAAAAAGAAAAATTTAAATCTCACCAGATTTGGGGAGGGAGAGGGAAATTGTGGCTCCAGGAATTCTTAGAGGCATATATGCATATTGATCTAGGTGTCTTTCTTCGAGTAAGATATTCTTTTACTTCTTGTGCTGATAATAATAACTGAGCCAGATTCCATAAAAGCAAAAGAACAGAAAGAAGCTGGAACCGTCAGAGGACGTGAGCATTTTGTAGCAGAATGTCAAGGACAGGGAATCTTTGATTATGACTTTTGAGCCACTCTGCTTGGAAATAAGCTCTTTATATTACGTTCACTATCATAGCTTTGGTAACTACCCTGGGGTCTGCCGTGTGATAGTTACTCAATAAACATATGACAAGTGAGTAGATATCCTATATACAACATTCTCCTCGAAGCTTAATTTACCTGTATTTAAAATTAAATAATGCAAAAATAATTCACTCTTGATCTTGCATTGATTAACATATATTAATTATTCACATAGTTACTTAAGATTGTATCTTTAAAATCCTGGAAGCACATTCTTCTTTAGAAGAACTAAAATGGACATTTCTCCCAAAAACTGAAATAAAGCTCCTCTGAAAATGACTGTAACTTAGGAAGTTAGAATTCATCAAAAAAGATCTTTACTCAGAGAATGGAACTTTCTCCCAGGAAATTTCAAGAAAACGTAGTATGCTACATACACAAAGGTGTTCACTGCAGTAGAATCAGTAAGAGAAAAGGGAAGCTGGGTCTGGTGGCACATTGCTGTAATTCCAGCTCTCTAAGAAGCTGAGGCAGTATGATTACTAATGTGAGACCAGCCTGGGTGATTAATGAGATTCCTTCTCAAAAGAAAAAATAAAATGAAGGGATATGTAAATCAGTGTGAAGTCCCTAGGTCTGTTTCCCAGTGCCAAGAAGAAGAAGAAGAGGAAGAGGAAGAGGAAGAAGACGACGACGACGACAACGACGACGTCGTTCCTCCAGAAATGAATAAAATTTAGCAAATATTTATGTTCAGCTATTATATGAGGAAAATTGAGGAAGCCAATTTGTTTGACCAAGGTGAATGAAAAAAAATCAGAAGATAAGACAGACTACTTAGTGATTATCGAGTACATCTGCACAAAATCTGGAAGGGGAAATGCCAAAATAGAACTGCCCTCAGTATTCATGGGGAACTGGTTTCAAGACCTTTGACCTCTGAGGTGGCCCAAAGGCTGAGGATGTTTAAACCCTTTCCATGAAACAGCATAGTATTTGCATATGACCTGCACATACCCTCCTCTGTACTTTAAATCAAATCAAGAGTATTACAGTAATTACTACAATGTAAATACAATAACAATGGTTGTTATTCTGTATTGCATAGGTTTTGAGAGTAATGATTAGAAGAAAAGTCTGTACATGCTCATTTGGAGAATAATTTTTTCCCTTAAGGTTGTCATTTGGCCTTTTGTTGAATCCACGGTTGTAGAACCAGAAAACACAAAAGGCCAAGTACGATCTGTGGAATTGAAAGCATTTTCTTCGTTTTCACAATTACCACCAATGATAACTATTAATTTCAAACAGTACAATAAAATATCCCATCTATAAATGAGAAAAATCATAATGCTCATCTGATAGGATTTTGGTATTAAATCAGATCAGGCATATAAAAATCATCCCTTCATTGTGACCTGAAGTAAACACCCTTTGTATACAATGGGTTATGATTTTTATTATAGGTGCCATGAAATTTTGATGTCTTTATTTTTTCTATTAAACAGAATTTTTAAAAAATCCTTGAGTGAAGTGTTCTGAAACTAGAAAAAAACCCCAAATCAGACACAGACAGACCTGTGGCCTTACAAAAAAAAAAAAAAAAAAAAAAACCCTGACTTATAGAGTAATAACAATAGGAAATCACACACACAAGACTTCAGTTACAATTTGTATGAGACCTACAAGACTTAGAATTTCACAAGACAGAGCTATTGTGAACTTTTCAATGGCTACTTCACACACCGGAAGAGATTTAGAACTACCAAAGATACAGAGATTAAAATCAGAGATGTGACCTATAGAAATTTCACCACCTCGAGACATCGTCCGGCTCTTCTCCTGTCACTCCTACTCTGATTCTCCAATGTGGGCACTGGTGGATTGCTGTGCGCTGTGGTCACCAAGCCCCACCCAGCGTACGCTTTGCTCCAGCTGGTCTCTCTCGAGAGCACGTGAGTGCCGCACACCACAATGGGTGGTTGATTCTATAAATAGGCCATGTGGATATTTTTAAAAGTTGAGCCGTCGGTGAACACAAGGAATTTTAGATTTGGAAATATTCTTCCAGGAGAAGGATTCATTCTGAATCTGAGCAAATCACTAGGTCTGACTGTTTGTGAGGAATGAGTGCACCTACTGGTGTGCCAGGGACCTCACACCACTGGCTCTGGCAACAGCCCTTCTTACCCTTCTGGTCAACTGAATTTGCTTCATCAAGTCTTATACATATATTAGGTTCATTTCTCTTTCCAGAGTGCTATATACAGAGGCAAAAGTCTGAAGTGTCCTTCTCTGTCGTGCTTTAGCCTTGGGAGTCAGAAATCTTCCCTCCTGTTTCTACCTCCTACTTTACTAGCTCTAAGACCTTAGGCAAGTGAATAAACCTCAATAGCACTGCTAAGCAACCACTTCCTGTTATGTTTTTTATGAAGATTGCGATTAATGCATGCCAGCTGCTTAGCCTACAGTAGGTATCCAATAAGTGTCTGTCACCACCAAAGCATCGACAGAACCGCTAAGGAGCATGACAGCTTAAAAACAGAGCAAAGAATATGGAGTCAGCCTTCCTGGATGGATGCAAATCCTGATTTTCTCAAATAATTATAAAAACAATAATAATAATATCTTCATAGAGATATAAGAATTAAATATCTACTTTTAAAATACTTATGGCACTGTAAATACTGTTTCCAACTATTATTATCCTGACGCTACTCTAACTGGTCATTTTTCCTTTCCTACAGTCGTTTAACTGTTTTCAGGAAAAATAACCTTTGCATGTTGTATATAAAAAACCTATGGATATGCCCGTGTGTGTATATAACACACACAAAACTGAAGCTCACAATGGTTGCTTCAAAGGGGGAACTTGCACCTGGGGAGCAGGAGGAGCGAGGAAACAGCTCTTCACATTATATTCTTTGTCTTCGTTTAAACTTATGTTACACATAGCAGCTCTGCTTGTAAAACATTACCGAATTCAACAAGCGTGTTTTAAAACGTCCTTATGCTCAGCTGAATGGGTAGTCTATCTCAGTTTCTTTCTATAGAGGCCTAACAATCTTCTGCCTTCCCATGCCAGCAGGCACCAACTACTGCTTGCCCAGGTGACCAACAGTGCACACAGCATTATGCACCCCAACACCATCTCACTATCCTGGGCTTCTGATCCTCATCGAATGCTGTGTTCAATAACATCTGTTGCATGACTTTTTTTTCCTTATCCAATAAATATCAAAAATTGACACACATCACCTCTCTCCAAGAGTGTCTTTTCTAAAAATAAAAGACCTGAATTCAGCATGTGAAGGATAAATCACATTCTTATGTTCGATACAATCCTAGAGGCACATCAAGTAAAACACTCTTTTTACACATTTAAAATGGATGCAAGTGCTTCCTCAGAGAGAGATGGTTACGTCCTCCAAGTGTCAGCGAGATGTCCGGAGCTAAGGGACAGAGATGCCACATCGTTCTAGTACATTATGAATTATGAACTGGTAACCTGCAAGTCTGATGTAGATCAAACTTAAGATCTTCTCGTCTTTTTGCATATTTTACAACTTGCTGATCATTCAAATATAATCTGACAAACGTCAACAGGTGACCTTCATAAAAATCTTTTGAAGGTCACAGGTCCTTCCCATTTGAAACAATCTTTCTCAATTTTAAAGCCTTCAAAGCTGCAACTCTTAGTCACAAACTCTCTTGCCCTCACGTGATGCTAGCCATTAGAATACCTAGGTTCCCAAGCAGGGCATATTCCTAGGCAACCTATTACCTCCGGTGCCTCTTCTATGGAAGGGAAAGAATCTCACAGAAGAATGATGATGCTTAATGTCTTAGTCATGGTTAGAGAGAAATGGCAACTCCTGGAAACCCTTGAAAACTAACGAGCATCCTCAGCAGCACCAGCAGTATCACTAGTCACTAGCATGGTGACTAACTCTAAGCCTCAGTGGGAGGTCAGTCACAGAAGTAAAACAATCGTTCTTTCTGCTTGTAATTTTTTTTCTTTCACAGCAAATGTCACCCATGGAATGCACAGGTCCAAAAAGCAACTGGCGATACTTAGCCTATATGCCAGCACTCTCAAAAGGTAATAATCATATAAAATACCAGGGGATCTTGTTAAAATGCAGATTTAGGTTCAGTGAGCCTGGGGTGGAGCTTGATATTCAACATATCTGCTAGAATCTCATGAGACACCACTGCTGGCGTCCCAAGGTGGCGGCTAACCAAGTTTACGTCCTACTGTGGGTATTACGGAGAGCAAGAACAACGTGCCTGGTAATGGAAACAAGGAACATTAAGCCATATACTTCTGCATGACCAAATTATAATTTTTGTCTTCCCTTACCTCGCTTAACTGCATTTAACATTACGTAGTACTGAGATAAAATGCAATTGCACAAAAAAAGTGCACTTAGGACTTCTTCTCTGTGTTAATTCCTGGTGGATACAAAGAAAAGAAAAACAATGACACAATTTTTAATAAGAAGAAAGATCACATTTACAAACCTTTCTAAAAGTCAAAATGCAACAATTTTGAGATGTGTTGAGGGATAGCTTATTGTTTCCTTGTCACACTACATGTACCGTGCAGTGTCTACTGTTAGGCTCAACAACAAAATAAGGTATGAACAAAACCATTTTTTCCTTGAATTGTGTGCTTCTCCACACAACTAAATATTCATGTGTGCTTCTTACACAACTACCTAAAGGTAAATGGATTAATTAATAAGAAAGAACATTGTACTTTCAGTAAGCTGATACAGCTTTGCTTGTAATCATTCTGTGAACATTTGCTAAGCTTCCATGATTGTTTTCTATAGCCATGAGCTAATTTTGATTTGCTTGAGGATTGTTGAAAAATAATGGAATTTGAATATGGGAGAATAATATTTTAAATCCCAAATCCCACTCCACAGGCACAAGTTTACTAGAAACCATGGGACTTAATTTGGTGTGTTTTGTGTTTTGAGCACCTTCTCCCACTAAAATCTATTGTAAGAAAATATTTACAGCACAACCAAATACTACACAACTGAAATTGCATTTAAAAGTGTATTCTTGAATCAAGTCTTAGCCTCACTACATACAAGGCATTGTGATATTTTGAATTTTTTTCTCCTTCTGTAACAGGTTGTTACGATTGCTCTGCTAAGATGGTTTTTTACTTATTAGTTGGTCATTCAAATGTTTGAGTTTGAAAGTAAGGCATCTTTGGGCAAATTCTGGGACCTGGTGCTGCTTTCTCTGAACGATTATGAATACAAAAGATGCTCAAGAAATGAGGCCACAATGTGATAGCCACTGGCCTACAGCAAGCCAGAGAACAAAGGCAAGGGCATTTTATTGGCAGCTAGTAGTTATAAATTATACTTCCACCAATAAAGCCAATATAGATCATTTCTCTTATACAGTCTCTGGAGGTAAATAATGGAAAATCACCTTTCACGTACAGATAGATAGAAAAATAAAGGTAACTATAATCCCTCAGTTTCTACTAGGAAATAATAAGAAAGCAAGTTAAAACACATATAGGTTAGAATTGATGAAGACAAGAAGGGATGTAGCAAGCAATTTATCATCTTTCAGATAAATAAACTCTAACATAGTAAGCAGCCTTTACCTGATAATTACATCAACGGACCAAATGGTCACGAACCTCACAACAGTGAAAATTTTAGAGTCACAAGTCATAAGAAAGCATAGGAAAAAAAAACATCAGAGATCTTACTTTGTGTTGGTCAATTTCACAGGGCAAAGTTCAAATCACATCTTTCGTAAGTTCAGGCAGCCCAGAATCATTACAGGCTACGAGTGTGTAGGTATTTTTGTTCCACTTTTGTAGAAAGGACACAACAATCAGGTGTGTGAGATTAGAAATTAAAGCAAGCAAGGCCAGGGAAACTAAATGAAGTATGCTCAAGTCACTTATCTTGTCTGGGTTTGATATGAAATCTTTTCGAAACAGAAGCATTAATTGGCAAAATAAGTAAATGAAACAAACCACATCCCAGTTGGCATCAAGACAGACAAAGTGGCTCTAGGGGAGTAAAGCTATCTTTAGTAGGTCTCAGAGTCGCTCTGCCCGGAGAAGGATTGGGTAGCCCATCTCATTTCCTTCCTGCACATTTATTTTCAGATTCCATATGGCAAGTACAAAAATAGTCATGAAAACCTCCCTAGTTCAGAGTTGGGTACCACGCCGGGGCTTGAGAGATCCTTTTGAGTGGAAGAAAGTTAGCTGAACATTTTTAAAGAAGGAAATACTGTAGAGTTACAAGGAAGAATTAAGTTCTTTATCTTTTTTATCTCCAAATGTGTCTAAGGAAATACACAACAAATTGTCAGTATACTATTAGTATATTTAGTATACATGAGAGGGATTAAGTACATGCTACACAGTCACTCCTATCACAGTCTGTCCTCTAGAAAAGAGACTTTTGTTTGCATAACTCACTCACGGGTCTCTGGCTCTTAGAAACATCAGCTTCTAGCTCAGTGAAATTACTTTGACAGCTTTGACATTACATGATCATCAAAGGATCATGGTGTACTTACAGATAAATGAAGATTTAGAGATTTAAAAGTGAAAAGAATATAAGTCTCCAAAATACTAGATTAGAATATCAAACTTTGTTCAGAGAAAAACTCAACATTTTCAATTAGTCATAACTTGATGTTTTTATGTGAGTAAAGCAACAATCCATATTGTCTTCTCAACGCTTTTCATTTCTACCTCATACAAGAGCACATGTATTTCATTTAATTTTTTGTAAAAAAAATAATTTAACATTCCATGACCTAGATCATTTTATCCATAAAATTTGTTCTGAATGAGATTTTCTCCACAATGTAGCCTCCCTTGCTTCCATCAAAAGCCTGTTATCACCCACCAGGATGTTTGTGGAAGATTTTCCAAGTAGGTCTTATGCTTGTTGCTACTACAATGTCCTGACCTGCACTGATCGACTGTTATCATTTCCTTTGCGCATCTGACCTGCTCTAGGGAACATACTCTCGCTCATAGTCACCCAGTAAAATAATCTCAGGTCTGTTGATCTCTTGGAGAACAGTGTGACTAGGCTGCCGGGAGGATTTTTAAAGAAAATTTAATATGACAACAAAAAGAGAAAATAGCCTCAAATTAAAAGAGGGGCTTGTGTCTAATTTTTAAATGCCATTTTTGTTAATTTTTGTAATCATTAATTTATTTTAGAACTGAAACGGAGTTTGGAAGGCTATGCATTAAGAAGAAAGATGAAACAGACGCAATACACAGTGAAGATCAAAGAGCCCCATCAATTCATTGGGGAGTCACAATCCAGCTGAGCCTCAGAGCTCTGTCTGCATAATAAGAAAGGTTGACTAAAACATAAGGATTAAACAGAATGAGCTGTCTCCTGCAGCGACACGGGAGGGAAGCCCCACCGAGACACTTGTAAAGCCACTTTGGAAGCTCACACCTGCTCCTCCACCACCAAGCCTACAGGAGACCAGCGTGGCCAGGCACGGTCCACTAATGCACGGTGTCACTAGTGGGAAAGAGAGAAATAAATGCCTAATGGACATTTTTTTTTTTGTCAAGAGGTCTTTAGCCTGGAAATGACAAATTAATAAATGCCCCTATTTCTTCAGGGTGACTTACTCAATGTCGGATTTTTAAAATAAAAGAAAAAATAGATAATAAAAATTTTTCCTATATACGAAATAGTAGAGGGAGGACACTTACCTCATGATCAGCCCCCACCCCCAATGAATAGTATATTTCTTGATATAATCTTGGAAAACATACATAAATATAAGTCCAGTTTGCATTCTGGGGAATTGTTTCTGGTAGCAGGAAGTGCATTCCAGTTTTTAGGATTGTATTGTTAATTTATATTCATTAATTTACTAAGTGACATCATCTGGTTTTATATCGTGAGAATACAGCACAGGAATCAAATGCACCTGGGCTTAGGATAAATGTCACATTTTTTCTAATATCTAAACATAACGATTTGCTATGGCTACTGATAAATTATTTTAAATCAAGTTTATTTTTCTTTTAAGAAAACTGAACTACTTTTTAAAAGTTAGGCTAGGCTTTTAGCAATATAGATCTACTAGGAAAATTACATGCTGTTAAAATATTCAATTTCAAAAGGAATCTAAAGACTCTGATTTTGATAGGAATTCACCTTCTTATGTTCTGAATATTGGGTGATTTAAATATACAATTAATAGACTCAACATGATGAGCCTTAGGTTTTGTTTTCTCCACCAGAATAAGTAATATCTACTAAGTGAAGGCCACAGAATGTCTCGGAAGTATAAGCCACAAAATGCCAAGAAGTGATTTCATGAGTCTAAGGAGCACATTCTGGTTCCCTCTTGCCATAGTCTAAGGTCACCACCACTCGCTGGCTCAATCATCACAGTTTTACAATGCTGTTTATGTATATAAGGCGTATGAAGAACCACACATGAATAAGACACAATTTGAGTGTTGACTGTGGGAGGGAAATGTGTGTTATAGATGTAGCCATCATGGGGGGGACAAACGGAAGTCTTCGCTGAGAGGTAGAATTTGACCTAGGACTCTATGAGGTAAAAACAAAGAGAAAGGAACTGGCTTCCCAGAGAGAAAGAGCAGAATCAGGATGGGCTAGAAGCCAGTCTGACGGACAGTGGTCGCACTGGGCGTGAGCGTAGAAGAGATGCAGGAGTCATAAGGGCAGCAGAGGCCTTTCTAAGGAATCCTTTTTATTTCATAAATGAGTGCAACTTTTTCTCCCAGACCTCAAGATGTGTTCTTGAGAATCACCTGATGTTTTTACTGAAAACTTAAGTTATCAGATACACTCAAGACACTAGGAAACAGAAACTTCAGGGATGAGAGCTGGAAACCAGGTTTTGAACAAGCACCATGTTATATTATTTCTAATCTCTGTGAGGCAGCAGGAATCTTACAAGCGTTTGGGGAGAGAGAAGAGACCTGAAGCGTATATTAGACCTTCAGGAAGGGAAGTTTGCGAGACAACAGGGAGACACTCTGGTCAAGAAATCCAAGTCAGAACTCCTTATTTTAACTCAGCTGTATGATAATAACCATCTTTGCACTAAACAAATATTAAAAATTTTAGTTCTTTCAAAAACAGAAGCTCATAATTTAAAATCTGATTAGATTTTCTGTATCTGTCACTCCCACATTATTTCCTATATTTGCTTCCAAATTCTTTATTTTATTTTTATTTTCTATTTTTAATTACTTATTTATTTATATATATTTTTGGAGACAGGGTGTCACTCTGTAGTTCAAGCTGGTCTTAGGCTCACTATGTAGTCCAGGCTGGCCTTGGACTCACGACAAATCTTTTTGCCTCAGCCTTCCAAGTGCTGGGACTATAGGCATGCGCCACCAAACCCAGCTAAGGGGTGCTGGGGAATTGAACTCGGGGTCTTGTGCTTGTTAGCAAGCATTTTAAACTCTGTGCCATTCCTCCAGTCCTACAGATTTTATTTTAATAATGACTCTGAAGTTCAATTAATGTGAGTAAAATGGTTTTATTATGTAAAAAAATAACAGAATCCTAAAATTTTTGGTATGCGTGAACTACAGAATCAACAACACATTGAAAACATGTGGCTTGGGAGACAGTAAATTTTAATGTATGTGCTAATAACTCAGCAAATATTCTTTGTTGCTATTTTCTTCCCTTGTCAGGAAATTGTGTTTGTTACCTTAATAAAGATTACTTAGTCCACCATGTGCTAGATACAATATTGACTCCACAGCTGGTGGTAAGGACCGAGAAGCGTGAAAGGAAGTTCCTATGCAGACATGAACTGGCTTCCTTGTTTTAAAGCATTTTTGTTGCTGTTGTTTTGTTTTTTTAAAAAAACTAATCCTGCCAATATTTACCAAATCTATTATAGCTTATTTCAGTATTTCAAATATTTGAACTTTTTTTCCTATTTCTGTTCATGTTCCACAGTTTGCACATATTAAGATATGACAAATCTACATTTTTAAATATGCACATCTCTAAGATTATAAGATAAAGAACACGGAGCAGCTTGACAAAATAATAAAACACATTAACATTTATTCTGTTTTAGACCTAATTATAAAGAAGCTTAGACTGAAAAGGAAGCCATTTAAAACTCAGATTGTATAAAGTGTATCAGAAATAGGGGCTGCTCCCTATAGACCTCTTAATATTTTGAGTTTAGTTTCCATCAATTATGATTTAACTTTTGTCCTGACTTAATCAAAAGATGTCTTTCAATATAATTACTATTATGCAGCATGCTCAGACACACTGGGGTCAATGTCATAGCTGCAGTAAAAGGCAAAGATTAATTAACCTTTTAAAAAAAGTTTCATCAAACCAGCACCTGGAAAAGATAGAAATTTGTCTTAATTCTTCACTGAGTTTGTGTAGCTGTGGAATTTTCATTCATTTAAAAAAATATTTCTACTTCTTCAGCAACAGATGAATTCATTAACTTCATTATTAATTCAAATCATTTTTCCATTTTTGTAAGTTTCACGTTTGTCTCACTAATATCAGTGCGCTCTCTCTCTCTCTCTCTCTCTCTCTCTCTCTCTCTCTCTCTCTCTCTCTCTCTCTCTCTCTCTTTCTCTCTGTTCCATAAAATACAATCAATCTCCATTATACTCATGAAAATGGTATTTGTCACTCTGCTGAGAAAAAAAAAATCAATATATCTTCCAAGCCTGACCAGGCATTTAAGGCAATGAATTGAAGACGTTAGAGAAATTTAGCTTGCCACAGTGTAGGACAAACTAATCGAAATTCAGAAAATGCACAGAAGTGTTAGTTGATGGAATATATAGGATACCATAAAAATTAATATTTTGTTTTTAGAATAACCTGTCAGTTTCAATCCTGACAAGAAAATAGATTTAAACAGGCAAAACTCCAAGGGGTCATCATTTTTTTTAAAAAGTGAAATCTATGCATCAAGAAAATGTTTATTGAATAAACCTAGTAAATAAGAAAAGATTCATTCTCTTTTTAAAATAAAATACCTAAGGAAGATAATTTTAGAATTGCAAAATTGTAAGGAAATTTAAACGTTATAAACCTATCAGGATATTGTCATATGGAAATATGTTGGTTCTTAGCTTTTTTGGATTATCAATTATTTCTATATTTAACTACGAAGCAAAAAAAATAGAATTACCAAGTTGTGGAATTCAAAGTATACCGTGTTTGTCTCCTGTTCAAGACATGTCCTTTGACCTGTCCCTCTGGCTTTGCTGAGTTATTTAAAGCCAAGAAGAAGCAATGCCCCTCATCAAGTTTTTGCTTACAGAATAACTCTTTTGACTAGAAAATTCTCTCTTTTAACTTTAAAAAAACTTCATGCTTTAAAAATTGCCACTCATTAGTCCAAGTCCTATACTGGAACAAACCAAACTTAGTCTACTAGTTTTTTAAAAATTACCCCCCTTAAAATGCTAGCCTTATTTCTCCTGACACTTTTCTTTCTGACACAACCTATCCAGTTCCTTCATTTCTCCTAACATACCACTAACCATGAGAAGCAATTTTCAGAAAATAAAAGCCACTGTCTTCCTGAGATTTTCCATTTATTAATACCACATTTTGATTTGCATTCCCCAAAATAAACATAAGAAAACAACTTTGTATAATAAGAAATATATCTATTGGAGCCCTGAGTTACTGTCATTGGAAACTGTACCGACATGGAAAACGTACAAAGCTAATATGCTCTGTCTTTCTCCCTTACAGCTAGCAGCTGCATTAGACTTGTTTGGGGTCAAGTTTATGATCAATTGAAACAGAAACTCCTGCTTGTTCTGTTGATTCTCTATTTTCAGCATTAAGTACACAGTAAGCATCCCATGAACGTGTGGCAAATGGACATAGAAATACATCACAGGGCTTTGGGCCTCCGGAGTCTGGTTGATCCACTTTGAGTGTTTCCGGTTGTTAAAACTTTATCAAATGCATACATAAGGACTTCGCTGTCAGGGAATGGCTCTGGTTACCCTACCAAACTTCAATTGAGTTATTTTGTCATTGTCATATGCTATAGATTTCAACTACAAAGCAAATATTTCTCTATAGATTAATTCATTCCACTTTATTTAGCTATTTCATTTGCTCTTCGAAATTACAATCCTAACTTCCCACATATGATAATTGAGGCACAACATGACAGCTCACCAGGCTTGTGTCATACTCTTAGTATATTCCACAGTAAACATTCAAGAACAGGCATGATAGCATCCAAGGCCTATATTCTTTTCAATTTTCCATGAAGTATTTTTTCAAGAATTGGAAGGGAATATGAAAAGAATTTCGAATGAAAGTCAAAAAAGTTCTAAAGTTCAATGACAGAAAGAAGGAAGAGAAAGAAAGAAAGAAAGAAAGAAAGAAAGAAAGAAAGAATATTTTAAAAATCAAGCTTGGCGTGGTGGTGGTAGATGCTTATAAATCCAGTAATCTGGGACTCTGAGAAGGATCTCAAGTTCAAGCCTACCATGGGTAATCCAATGACTTTTTGAGACCTTCTCTTAAAATTCATTTTTTTAAAAAAAAAATGAGCTAGGGATACAGCTCAGTGAAAAGGCCCTGAGTTCAGTTCCCAGTGCTGAGAGTGACAGGGTGGGGACAACCTGGGGCGGGGGTGGGGGGAACAGCTCAGGTACTCAATGAGTCGGAATGACCCAAACAGATAAGTGGCAAATCAGATTTCTATTTTTTTTTTTTGCCATTTTAGTAGGCATCACATGAGTGGACAATCATAACAAATATTCATTTAATCTATTAGATTTCAGGAAGTAACTCAGTACATGATAAAGATTAAGTTATTTTGACTAATGAAGTCAAAAAAACTGACAATTTAGGTAAAACATCCTGCCCAAATAGGGTCCTTATTAGTCTAGAGAGGAAGCAGGCAAATCAATTCTTTGAACAATGGCATGACAGCCATATAATTTATCAACCTTTTTAACTATCTTGAAAATTCACTTCTGAAAAAAATGGAAAATGATAGTCCATCTTCATTTGAAACAAAGCTATGGAAGCTTAATTCATTTTATGAATTGCTCAATTACAAAATAAATAAGCGACTCATACAAATTACTTATTAGATGACAAGAATGCAAACCAAAGATCTCATTTTCTCTATGAAATTAATTTATTCCTCTCTGGATTTTATGAATATAATTTCTGATCTCTTGCATCCACTCTTGGCACTCAGGAAGTGCCGCTCTTAGAAGTTTAAGTATAATTTTCATCCAAATCATAAAACTGCTCTTATTTCTGAGGTCACAGAGCAAATGAAGTTATTAAACAGATTACTGCATATTTAATAATGCAAATGGTTTTATTATCTCTTCTCCAAATATATTTCCTTTATTACAAGACTCAGAAAGCAAATTAGTATAGATGCATATTAACTAGTGTATTAGCTTATAATTAACATTTCCAACAAATCTTTATTGATCACCTACAATGTGTCAAGAACTGTGTTAGACAGGAGGATATGAAGTAATGAAGCATAATCATCCTTTTCAAATGGCTGTAGTACAGTCATAAACATGACCAGAAAATCTCAAAAACCTAGGAAAAGTAGCATGATGCTACTAGCACCTAGAAAGGTGTCTATGATACAGTAGGCACTCCATCAATACTTGCTGACTCATTGAATAAAAATGAATTAGACACTTGTGTCCTGGGAACTAACAGGAATAGCACCTGCACCAAGCTGAGACACCTGTCTCGAGGGCAGGACTAGATGTGGAGGCGATGATTGACCTCATTTATTTTATCTCCGTCATATTGGGCCTCATTCGGTATGTGTAGGGAAGGAGGAAAAGAAAAAGAGGGAAGGAAGAATAAAGTGGGTGGAGGAGAGAGGAGGGAAGAGTGGAGGTTGAACCTCCTCAGTTGTTGATTTTTCGTGAACAGCAGGTTCTCAGTTAGAAAATGGAGGAAAATACAGATATTTTTATAGAGATTACATTAAGGCTCTGAGATGTGTAGTGACATATTTGATTTAAGTGGTTGAGGGCAGAACCAGGCCAGCAAGTTCAGCACCTAGCCCACTATATCACCCCTTGTAGAATGTATTAATGAAAAGGCTTTTTCATGTCAACAAATTTCAATAGCAGTAAATTAAAGGTTTGACTTCAGACTCCCACAGAACAACTTGAGAGTCAGCTGTACTCCTATAATTTAATCTTTATAAATAAATTTACAATGATCCTTTCCCAAAGTTCAGTCTTTATTATCCTGCACTAACTAAACTGCAAGGAAAAATCCAGCAATTATGAATATAGTAGTTGATACAAAGTAGCAAAGATCCTCTGGTAAAATCAAAGGATGAACTTTCTAAGAACTCATTTTACTACAAAAAGTCAAAAGAATAAGCCAGTGAGTCTATCTGTGCTCCGCCTCTGTTGCCTCAGACAATGATGAATCTAGCAAAGATGAGTAGCTGATTCCTGTCTAAATATTTGTCTTTTTTTAAAGCTGCCTTGGAATAAATTAAGTCGTTCTGCCTACACCTCTGAGACTGTAGTGCAAATTCAAGACAATGCGAGTCTTGGTTATTTAGTCTCTGCCACTCTATATCTTCTTGGTCATACTTTCAGACATCTACATTTTGCCCCACCAGCTTAATAGGTCTGCATCAAGCAGCTACTGTAGGTAAATTCATCATTAATGGCTCTCCGCCACTCCTGCTCCAAGGTCTTCCGTGAGACTTAGGAAAGCTTCTGCCAGTGGGCAGAATGATGCCCCTGCAAAGAGATGGCCTCCAGTCTTAACAAGAAACCTCAACCCTTTTAAGATATTTCAATTAGACCAGACTGGGCAACACGGCAAGACACTGACTCAAAAAATAAGCAAATGAACAGGTAAATACGCTGATGTTGTAGATCACGCAAAGGCCCTAGTTCAATTATCACCCTGGACCCCACCCCCCCCCAAAAAAAAGAACAGAAAATGAAACAAAAAAGCCAAACAAAACAAAACAAAACACAGGCCTTTATTTGCTTCTATTCAGTCTACTGCTCTAGTTCTGAAAGCAGCTGTTACAAATCTACTTCTCCTCTCTTGCGAGATCTTAGCAGAAGACCTTACTCTTCCTAAAGAATGAAGGAGTCCAACAGGAGGAACTCATTTCCTTTTGCCAATGAAGAGTCTCCCTTCCATCTTATCATCCCTTGTAGTCACTATGGCCTTTCTTTCATTTACTTAATATCAAATTCAACATAAAATGTGTGGCTGCCTACTTTTGCAGACTCTAAACGCTCTCAAGTCATGTTCATCATCCCATCCCTTACAATGTGGCTTATATTTCCACCGGTTTACCCTTTCTGAGATGACTATGAACTTTCTCAGTCCCTACCAAAGGTCCATGCTACTCCGGCCTATCTTGCAAGGCAGTGAAATTTTACATCACCATGACTCCTTTCTGTTTCAAATCCTTTTTTGCCCCCCTCCCTTGATATAACCTTGTTTAAGTCTTCGCACTGCTTATTGTTTCTTTTGACTCTTCCATCTCACTGATCCTTCCAATGTATAAATGTGTGATGTTTCCAAGTTCCTTGCTGTGATATCCTCCCACGCTTTCATTTATTCTCTTGGATTAAGGGTAGAAGAAAAGATTTCTAGTGCCACATAAATATACCCTCCTTCATTCAACACTCACCCACCCAAGAGGCAAAAATAAAAATGAAACAAGCTTAGCACAATGGCTCAGGTCTCGAATCCCAGCATTCTGGGAGGCTGAGGTAGGAGGATGGCAAATTTCAGCCCAGCTAAGGCAACTGGGAACTTAGCAAGACCCTGCCTCACTTTTAAAATAAATAAAATAAAATAAATTGGCAGAGGACATAGCTCAATGAAAAGGTCCTTGGCTCTCTCCCAGTATCAAAATCCAAAGCTAAAATAAAAGTCACAATATTCCTTCATATGCAATTGCTCACAAACATCAACTAGTACTAACTCAGAAATGTGTTCATTGAATTTAATCTCTTCTTGTAATTCTTATCATACACCTTAAATCAGCTTCTTACCATTTGGGAGCTGAAAAATTAGACAATCTTCACAATCTTTCCCCTTCTACCTCTGCCCATATCAGTAGATTGTATTTTTCCATGATTAGAAAAAATAATTACTCTTCTATAAAACAAAAAGTAGCCATCTGAAAAAACCAGCAACAGCACAGCATTTCGAATCACAAAGTAGTTTAGAAATCAAAAATTCAATCATATAACCATGGCCAGCTTTCTTCTGCAAGATTAACAATCTAGATTTTTTTGTAGTCAATGCTCGTCACCATCTGGTCTCATTATCATTTTAATTTGTTATTACTTTCCTTCCCTCGTACACTTTCACACGCAGAGCTCCACCATATTGAAAACTCCATCATAACTGTGAGGTATCTTTGTAGATGTTACCGTCTCTTCATCGAATGATTTCACCCTAAATCTTCATTCTGCGTGTGTTAGCATTCAACTTAAACATTATCTTTCTAGGTAAAGTCTTTCCCAGTTATACTATCAAGACTTAACTGATGCAGTCCTTTTTATTTCTTTATTTGATAATTTATTCATTTCCCTGTCATCTCACTTGAGAATCTCTGAGACAGAATTTATCTAAGAGATTTCTCTGCATTCAGAGCTGAATACAGTGCCTGAAATATGGAAGGTAATCAATAAATACCATATTGATAAATATTTTAATAAGTAACTTTTATGATCACTGAACATTAACAATGGAAATTTAGAAGGACAAAGAAACATACCAGTGTTTTTATTTTAATGTATCTATTTTGTGAAATATAGGCTCTTTTCATGAAATAGTAAAATTCATCAAAAAGGAAGTAGATTTTTAATTCATGTTGTGACATATTTATAAATTAGTTTATAAATGTGAATATTTAATGTTTTTTGGCACTGGGGATTGAATTTAAGGTCTTCTTACTGAGCTAAATCCTCCGTCTTTTTACTTCTTTTTATTTATTTATTCATTTTGACACAGAGTCTCACTAAATCATCTCATTGGACTTGACCTTAGATCCGCAGAGTGTTGGGATTACAGACATGAACCACTATGTATGGCTTAATCAATGCCATTTAATTATATAACAAAATCTAATGTAGGGGCTGGGGATGTAGCTCAGCTATGAAATCATCTGCTTAGCAAGCCCAAGACTCTGGGTTTGATTCTCTAGTACCTAGTAATACCTGGTTGTCAATTTTTGTTTAAGCTTTTGTCGAAACCCAAATTCATAGATTCACAGTAAGCAACATCTCATGTGAGGAAATTTGTAATCATCGTTGATTACCAAGGCTCCTAAAAATTCGTGTGTGTGTCTGTGTGTGTGTGTGTGTGTGTGGACGTGGGTGGCGTGCTGGTGCTGAGGATTAAACCGAGGGGCACTCCACTTCTAAGCTACCTTCCCAGCTATTTTCATTTTGAGATAGGACTCCACTAGGTTGACCCAGAAGTCCTTGAACTTGCTGGTCTCCTGCCTCAGATGTGGTATAGTTCATATAGGGTTTGGTACTACAGGAAGCTTCGGGCTTTCACAGAACATCTTGGAACCTACAGGTAAAGGGAAACTACTATATTTTCTGATTAAATTTTTTCATAATCTATGACTAGCCCAGTAAAACAAAAGTAGATACAAGTGAAGATTAAAACAGAAGCTCTCTAACAGGTGTGTCAAGGATTCTGGGAAATAAGTTTTTCTTACATTATTTCCTTTCCCCTCTCCTCTTCCAATCACTGAGAGGAAGTCCTAGAGTCCTTTCCCATGCATCCAAACAATAGACTTCACTTCAACAGTAAGGGAAAAGAAATCACTCACTGTTCCTTCCCTCATCTCCTGGATATAAATCAGATTGAAGTCTGAAGCCATGTGCATTAGGACAAGACACACTGGAAATAAATAGAAAAATAAATGTGCATCCTCTTTTTATTAATAATAAGTCTAATTTTTCTGGGAATGTGTTTTTCACATTTAAATGGAAAACTACCATACTCAGAATCTGTCTGTACATAAAAGCTAAAAATAACAAATGAGATTTTATGATATCACACCCATTACCCATGCAGGCTGTTGTGCTAAGAATACTTTAATATTATTACGGCAGTATTTAAATACAATGATGAAAACGCTACCATAAAATCAGAAGAGTATTTTAGGAAACCCTGTCTTTAAAATTTAGATTAAATCCATTCACTAAGGAGTGTATGTCTGAGCATTTATAACCACGTATTTATATCTACTTGCAGTTGGCTTAAGATTTAACATTGCTTAATGTGACAGAACCGTAACGCACAATTATTAAGGCTCACATTTCTTGCTCAGCTTCAGAAAATTTCTCCAAGTCCATTAGAAATAACCACGAGCTTTGCATTTGCGTATTGCGGTTTTAAAGGACCCTGAGAACTGAGGCCACGAAAAAATGAGGGTCAGAAGATTCAGTCTGAGTGAGAAAAAGTGCATGGCTGGATCTCAGCAATAAGGAATAAAAAGTAGAGCAGGCGTACGAGCCTGGTGCATGCGCAGGAAGGCCAAGCAAAAGCAGGTGGCTGAGGTTAGGAATTTGAGTTTGACGCAGGATGTGATGGAGCTACCCGAAGAGTTTGAACAAGGGAGTGACACATTCAATATAGAAGTCAGCAAATCTGGCTCCGGAGGCTGCATTAGATTTTATAGAAGAGGGAGAAAAAGATGAGAGCGTAGGTAAGAAAAATGCCTTAGCAGTCGAGTGACAGGGCACATAAGAACTGCCATTTGTACCCTTCAGTTTGGGCTCCAGTATTCTATCTTGGTGCACTAGAAAGTATGGTTCATTTTTATGACATTGATGTTAATTTCAAATGACTGGGGACATGTTTATTCTCCTTTAGTCATCTGAACTTGAGGTTCCAGTGCTTTAGCAAGCATTCACAGGTGTGTGTGTGTGTGTGTGTGTGTGTGTGTGTGTGTGTGTTGGATGGATTCACAGTGACCCACACTCTGTTTGAACAGACCACCAGTGTAACTCATAAGCATATTTAAATTTCCAGCTTTGAGCCGAGATATTTAAAATTTTACAAGACAAACCCAGGTGCAGCGTGTGATAGCTGTATTATCACATGAAGACACACTGGAATTTCCAGCCAGGCTGGCCTTCTCTCTTGTCACAGACTGACTATTCCAAATCATTGTCCTGATTGAGCCCTTCACTATTGATGTCCCCTGCTGGCTCATTTGAGTTCATCAACTCTCATGTAGACCTTCTGTGAATGATTCATATTTTGTGATAATTTTTCCCAAATGTTTCTTCTTTGCCAAGTAAAGTATTAAAAAACCTTATCTTGACGTATGTTTTATTGTTTACAAAAGACCTTCACATATTAATACAATCTGCCGTCACCTTAGCAGTTAGGCAAAGGATATATATCACTTCCGGATGACGGGAAAGAAGCTGTAAGAGACCAAGAAACACACCCATGACACCCTTAGTCGGTACCTGAGTTGACTCCAGGCCTTAGATCTCTCGTTTCCTGGGAACTCCAAGTTGCCTAGGCTTTACCTCAATTCTTAGCGTCTGCAATCTAGCCAAGAGATCTATTTCAAATATGGCATCCAATCCTAGCAGTGACTTGAGTGTTCCATTTTCTCTCCCTCCCCCCCTTACCTTGTCCCCATCCTCCAAATTCTGCCTAACTTCCCCCTTCACTCACTCTGCTCGGCTTTTACCAATCCTCAGCTTTCAAGGAAAACCTCCTAAGAAAATGCTCTCAAATACAGCAACACCTGACAGAGTATTTTTGTTAATTACACACATTGTATATACCACTTGCCTTGTCACTCGTGTAGCCCTTGGCTTTAAAGACCTCTAGATGTTTAAGCCATGGTAAAGACCATACTGGACACTAGATGTCTGGGCCAAAGTGCTGCAGGATAGAGGATGATGGTCCCTCACTCACGGCAGCATCTCTGGTCTCTAGTCTAAATATATCTAGTTTATGGCGAGACATCATGCCAAGGTTTTTTTTTTAATGTTTGAGCTACATCAATCTATCTTAATAAATAAATGACATTTATCAAGCACTGCCTACCATCATTTTCAGAAGCACAAGTTCTGTTTATGTCAGAACTGCAGCATTCTGGAAGGGGCTAGAGCTACGCAGAGCTACAGAACAACAACCAAAAAACAACACTGAGACTTAGTCTGGTCACTTTCTGAACATATAGAGTATTATCCTGTGATCACACTTCAGCTGACATTCCTTGTGGTGTTATCACTTATTAATGATTGAAATTTATCAATGTCTAAATCATAGCCAATTGTTACAAGGTAACCTATAGGGCACCCTTGGGCATTTGTTTTTCTGTTGTTAAACACTATCTTTTTGTTTATTGACCTTGTTTGGTTTGAAGCTCGCAGGGAGTTAGTTCATGGTTACAGTCTTTAGTACTCAAAGTACTTGATTATTTATTTATTTATTTTTAATAAGCACTGTACTTTCCCCTGGAATTCTTTAAAAAGTGGTAGTGGGGGAGGAGCTTAAAAGATTCTCTAATTCCTCTACACATTACTAACATTAGTTTTCAAACAAAATGTCCATTTTCTCAAGATTTCTACCAAATTTGAACATACATAAGATTTTTTAAATTAAATGCCATTTTAAGTGTGCTTTGTCTTGTAGATCCTCGAGGGCAAAGTCACAGTTTTAATAGTTAGGAACACATTAATTGTGATGAACTTTGTCCAAAAAAAGAAGAAAATAAAAATAATTAGAAAATACTGAATTTTTGAAACTAGATAGAAGCTTCTGATAACCACAATGGCAAAGACAGCATTAAGCAGATTTGATAATGCAAATAAAAATTTGCTTTGAACCATACCGATTCTGAGCTCTTGTGCAGACACAAGCAATGTGAGTGGAAAAGCAGAAAGTGAGCACAAAAGATTCCATTAAAACAGACATTCTGCCCCCTGGGAGATGAAAAGTCTCAGGAAAATAGGGAAAGAGTCACTTTTTTATTTATTCAAATCTTACCTAAACATCAATTATTTTGCCAAATACCTTTTCATATCAGCCACCTAAGTCTGTCACTTCTTCTGCCTTCCTAGGACATCCCTCTTTGTCATAGCAAGGCACTACACTATTCAACGTCTACCTTTGCGTTAGTGTGCTTCTCCAAACTCCTGGTGGGTGGAACCAAGCGTCCACAATTCTGTCTTTAAGATCCAGCCATCTCCCACAGAACTCGGTAGATAGGTTCCTCCATAAATGAATGACCAGTGTCTGAATGACTAGGTTGAATTTAAATATTGGGCCAGATCCCAAAGTAAGAAACTTCTTAAGCCCAAGAACGAAGAGCTTCATTTGAATTTCAGGACACTAAGGTATCCAACATCAGCACCAGCAAGAGCTCCACTGTAAGAACAAACAAGGGTCCTCTGTGCCTTCTGCCATTGTATTCCCCTCCACTGATCGCAAGGAAAGCACCAACACACAACATTGACCCAAACAGATCTTCTAACCTTGGCATTAAAGCTCAGTCTAGATTAATAGGAACCTGGCTAATATCAAACTAACGCAAGGCTCCAGAATCTACCGATGTGCTTAAAAAGAGAGTCAGGAACCACAAGAAACTCGGTATTGTCTTAAAATTCTGAGATGTAATGTTGTTGGATACATATGAAGAATAGTGACTGTTACCTCTTCAATTGATTAAGCCTTTTCCTCGCAATAATTTTCTGCTGATATTTCTAGTGACTAGATGCAAAAACAGGTGCTTGCGGAAGTCCCTGTTCTCCCTGGGGAACACGGGGGCAGTGTTCATTCACAGCCATTTTACTTTACAGTTTGTTTTCAGAAATCCTGGAAAAGGGACTGACACTAATAGAACTTGCTCTGTCAGCAAGAAGAAGGAGACAAACATTTTTCTGGTCACTCTGGGAACTAACCAGAAATGTTTACTTTGCTGTCTTTGCTACCATGCTTCTTTTAATTTCTTGACCCTGCTTGAATACAGTGTAAAAATATTAATAAATCAATACAACAATGAGCCTGTCCTCTGGAGGGAAAAGCAATATACCTGTAATATAGTGATATCTCTATAGTATTCAATGAGCTAATTTAGTATGGTCTACATTTCTTGGTTATATAAGAAATAAGAGAGCAGGCCTTCAAGGAAGAGACACTCAGCATAGTAAATTAATTTAATTCTTGTGGGTATACTGTCTATTTAACTTTGGTTAGGTAGAAAAAGTGGAAGCAATGACTTTTAACTGTATTTTAGGGCATTTCCTACCTGGCTACTAGACAAGGACTCACTGGTAAATATTGAAATTTAGGTACGTGCTGTAAGACTTCTACCAATGAATGAGGAAACTGCCTTATCTTTAGCATGGTCATATAACAAGGCCTTAAACAGTCTCCTCAAAACAGGTCCACGATGGGTGTCGAATCAAGCAGTTGCATTACCAGGCCACCACAAAAGAGACATGGAAATTGGTAATAAGCATTTTAAAATAATTATAGCAGGCCTGGGAGTATAGCTCAATTGTTGGAGCCCTTTCCTCATGTGCACAAGGTTATGGGTTCCATTCTCAGCACCACATTAAATTCAGCCAAGTTTGGTAGCATATGCCTGTAATCCCAGCACTCTGAAAGCTGATACAGAGGACTGCTATGAGTTTGAGGCCAGGCTAGTTTGCATTGTGAATTTAGGACCAGCCTGGACTACAGAGTGAGACCCAATATATATATATATATATATATATATATATATATATATATATATATATATATATAACTATCAATGTCACACATTCATTTTGTGATCGCTAAATGTGACAGAAAAAGTAGAGTCTCTATTTTGCATTATTTTATTTTTTCCTAGTAATTCAATTTTATGAAATTATAAGTTAAAAATTATAACTAAAACTAGGCATATAGCTCAGTGATAGAGCACTTGTCTAGCATGCAGAAGGCTGTGGTTTCAAGTGCCAGAACCAACAAAAAGAAAAGAAAAGAAAAAAGACAGAAAGAAAAGAAAAAAGGGAAAGAAAATTATTCAGAAAGACAGTGTGGTATAGCGTGCAAGGACAGATTACCTTATATCTTTCCAGTTCTCCCGCCTAGACACATGTGAACAAGTTATTCAAATGTAATGTTTTAATGACTTCACTTACACAAAATGACATTTGTATATTGAGATCTTTGGAAAAAAACCCCAACAAACACAGTCTCTGCTATCAAAAAGTCCTCAGTTTTCTCAACTTTGCAATAGTCAGAATGATATCGATGTCACAGTGTGGGTTAGGGTTAGAGAACAAGCACAATCTGTGGGGAGTATCTACAAAGTCTCTAATGAAACCTCGTAGTTAGCAGTTATTGCTACTGAAAGTATCTTACACATAGTAGGTGATCAATACATATCAATTTTCACCTTTTATCATTTGTGTAGAGCACATGAAAATATTATACCTCATGACATTCGTACAGACTTCTGACGGATCTCAGCCTGACTGTGCCAAAGTCCAACAGCGTGGAGGCTTTTACAGGCACATGGAAGAAACTTGAGAGCATCATGTTTAGTGAAGTGAGTCAGAAGCAGAAGGTGAAACATCGAATGGTCTCTCTGATATGAGAGACCCAGATCACAACTCCTCTGGAACTTAAAAGGAAAAACAAAGTGAAACAGCGGGGTAGGGTGGCGAGGAAGGGAGGGGTGCGTAGGGGGAGGGACAAAGGAGAGTGGGAAAGTCCTTGCACCTTGACAAGATACGTATGTGCACAAAATGCCCAACCTCGTTGTAAACCTTAAATTTTGCACTTATACATATCAATAAAATGGGGGAAAAATAAAAAAAATAGATGTTCAAAATGTTTTTGACTTTGGTGTAGCCTATCAATAAGGCCTGTTTTCCTGTTTTACTCACATCTGAAATATTCTACTCTGGGCTATCTCTGCATTAAATAATTTCAGGATGGAGTAGTAACTGACAGTCATACTATAGGAATGCACACAAGAGATATTTCAAGTAATGGCAGAAATGTCCCAAAGACAGTCCCATCTCTTCTTTCACAAATTATTGAGCATAATGGGTCTCTCTCTTTGAAAAAAAATTATTTGTGCCTAAAGCTGAAATAAATTATAAAACACCAGAAAAGGCTCCTCCCCCACTTTAGAGTTTACAAAATATTTCAATCTGATTAGATTTTTACAAAAGATGAAACGACACCTTTATTTCCAGATTACCGATAAGTAAAATTTTAAAAATCAAATGACTTTCTAATTATAAATTGCTACTGAAGATATGCACAAAGCTTAAAGTCAGTCCTTCAGACCTAAAATCTGTACACGGACAATGCAGGGAAGCTCAGCTACATGGAAAGAACAAAGCAGAAGAATGTAAAAATTTCACTTCATGAAAAATAAAATTGTACATTGTAACAAAATCTTTAAATCATGAATATAAACTTTTGTGAAAGAAATACCATGGACAACTGAGAATGAATGTATGAACAGGGTCTGAAAAGAAAAATTGATGCCTATCCAGAAATAAAGAACAATATTAGAGAAAAAAAATTTGAAAGGACTACAGCTTGTGTGCAAGTTATAACAAGACTCAAACTCTACAGACACGAATGGAAAAGAAAAAGTTGGAAAAGCTGACAGATATTCCTAAATGGCCCTGGGCTTAGAGAAAGGCGGCCTTTGAGGATGTTGGGTAAACCCCATTGAGAACCCCAGCAGGTACCTTCAGAAGCCAAACTAACCTTCCCCCTTGGCCCAGTTAACCAGTCCCACTCTGGGGAGATCTCCAGAAGGCAAGGCAATGATCACGCTCTCAGGTACATTTCTCCAGCTGCTACTGGATGCCTGCAATCTCATCTGCTCAGCATCTGATCCTTGATAAGAGGACAGAGACCTCTGCAGGGGCAGCCCCTAAAATGTTCTCAGTCATCTAAACTTTTGTGTGGATGAACTGCAGGTCCTGACTTGAAAAGAGGTTTCTAAGCGCAAGGGACAGCAGAGAGGCCAGGCATCGGGCACTAGAAGGCAGTAGGAAGAGAGTGCACCTGCTCGATAAAAGCTGCCAATGCTGAAGGCAGACAGTGCTCTTTCACGATTTCCCTAGGGTTAGCCAGTATTTGGGGATAGTAAGGCCTATTACAACCGTGCATGTGGGATACGTGTGTACAAGCAGATTCACACCAAGCAATTGTAACGCTAAGAATGGTAGCTAACCATTTTTGGCCTTTGACGGTAGGTTCACTTTCCCATTCAATCTTCACGGATGTCCTACAGGAGCGATATGATTATTTTTCTCATTTTATAGATAAAATAGGTTGAGAAACAGTTTATAGAGATAAGAAGCAGAGGAAGAGGAAGGAAAACCGGTCGAGCGATTTTCATTTTATCACTGCATGTCTGTACTGAACTTGGGCTGCAATAAAATCTTCCTACCATACCACAAACACACAATATACAACATACAACACATGTGCACATAGAAACACATACCAGTATTCTAGACTATCTAAAAAACAATTGGCTGTTGACTTTAATTGTTGAGTTTTTAATCTGGTTTCACGTACATTAAACACTCAAAGGTTGAACTAGAAAGGAAAAAAATTGCAGCAGCAAATGCAACAATAAGGATTTAGTTTGTCTTCAGAAATGATGAAAAACAATAAAAAGTATGGTGTCATCTTGTCATGACAAAAGGTGAAAATGAAATAAAATGTTAAAGATAGGAAACATTTGTCAAAGCTAGGAAAAGAAAACAAAGAATTTTCCATATCTCTGAAAAGCAGATAATGATAATATATTCTACGCAAGAGTGGAAGGATTGTTCTAGGTTCAACTAAAATTACAAATTGTAATAGAGCTTTTTTCTATATTCCAATGATGATGATCCACAAACTCTGCATTAAAAACTGTGCATGGTATCAGGAAATTATGGTAATTTACAACTTATCACTACTGCACCTGGTTTACAGCCATGTATTTCCATATTATACACCTTCTATACTAGAATAGAAGTGTCTGCAATACGTATTTTGGAGGAGAGGAGGCAAAATAGTGCCCGGTACACAAGAGAAGCTTGACAGATGTTCCCTCAGAATCATGAATGGGGGAGCACGGCACAGACATCTCAAATATCAGCCTTACTCGAAGATAAGCCACTCAAGCTTCTGTATAACAAAGCAGTCACGTTGTATAATGGATTAGAATGCAAAGTGTGGAAGAACTTCTAGACTAAAACCCAAAGCTTCAAATTCAAAATGATCATCTCTTTAGGGCAATACCTTCACAGGACCTGGAGGAATCTCTCTTCTCTTTACTTCACTATCTTTAATAAAAGGCTAAAAAATTTGGACAAAGTTATGCATATGAATGTGTGTGTGCATCCATATAGGCATCCTTGACCACACACACACGCGAGCACGTGCGTGTGCATTGGTCACTATATTTCAAAATCAATCTGTACACAAGGATTATTATTTTGCCATGTTATAGGGAATACACATCATTTTTTGCTGCAAGCTTATTAATACCTTATTAATTCACTGGGTCCCCAAGAGCACTGAGAAAAAGATCTAAAAGAAAATCACCTTATGTCCTGTCCTTTTTGGTGGTTATCTTGGAAAACAATTTGAAAACCAAAAATGTACTCACCAAACAAATATGAGGCCTCGTGTTCTTAGATAACAAGGAGAACACAGTGTGACCTAAAGTGGATGGAGATGAGCCTGTCCAGGGCCTGAGTGAAGGGTCAGGCTGTAGCAGTGACAATGTGGTGATAGGTAAGCACAGAAGTAGTTCTGAAACATTTGGGACTTATCAACCCTGAACATTTACTCAGGAAAGAATGAGTATCCAGGAATATTTGTAACTTGAAGTCGTTGTCCTCCTGAGCGAATTAGCTAGCTACTAAAACAGTAAGGAGCACATGCCTTCAATTCCCGGTACAGTCATGGCACAGGCCTCCATTGGCCTTTAAGAGGCCTTTAATCTATGTTTCTCATTAGAACTTCAAAGAAAAAGCTAACATATTTTTCCATTCACCCTTCTATTAAGATTTGGTGGAATAGGTATGAGGTGGTCACAGACTGGATAAGGTGGTCACAGATTACAAACCACTCCGTAGTATGCTTCGTGGTAAAAAGGTGCATGTGCAGGCTCTAACTCCAGTGAAAGAAGAGGCTTTGGGAACATATCTTAATAGGTTAGCATGTGGACACCAGCTGAGGAACATTCCAATTCATTCATAAAATGAGCTATTGCATTATCACAGTAATCTGACATATCTCAGGACATTAGTCTTCCCACTGTAAACATAACTCTATTACGTGCATTCATCTTAGATGACGGCTATACAGGAATCTAGGCTCCCTTAAATATATATTCTGCATGGATACAAACCGATATTATTCACCCCAATCATACAAGTTAGAGGGAAAATCCCCTCTGAAGAGACATTCCATATCCTGCTCCTACATAGAAGAAGAGCTAATGCCTTCTCTTGATCTGTCACCTTGTACGGACATAGACTCAAGAAATGAGCATCCTACATAACAGAGTAAAAATTTGAGGCCAGTGATCGATACAGTGATGTGCTTTATGACTGCGGATCAAGAGCGAGCATCAATCTATTTATAAGGAAGTTTCTACTTACGGCTTAGTAAACAAATCAAATTAATAGGATACAGTGAAACTAAATCTCAGTGTCTTGTTCTAATACTCAGTCCAAACAAGGACATGCGAAATGCACCATTTGAGAAACTTCATAAAGACAATTTAATAAAGAATTTTTACTTTGCATAATTAGTTCTAATAACTCAGGAGTTATTATTAAAACAATTTGGGATTCTTCCACTACATCCTACTCAGGCAATAGTAGGAAGTAGTCCAACAACGTGCTGGGTAGAAGGGGACACTCATTTGAGTTGACAAAAATTTGCCACAGTAATCCTCAAGAGTGAAATTTCTGCATCCTGTAATCAGGAGTTGCTGGGTATTTGATTAAATACCCCAGGCGTTTGATTCCCAGCCTATTTCATTTCTCCCTCCAGCTGATGAACAAGAAAAATTAGACCAAGAAGTTGAAGAAACAAAAGTGTGTATTTTAATACAGAAGTGCTTTTACCTGTCTTCCTACTGTGAAAGAAATGGACCAGCCTTTCACAATATTAGTCAGCTTAACTCCCAGCTGGTGGCACTGGGAAACGTAAGCAGGCAGTCTGTTTGCTGTTTCTGTCCTTTAACTGCCAGCTGGGATACAATGGAAGAGTCAAGGGGAAAGAGGAAGACCCAGAAAAAAAAACACAGAAGAACGAGGATGTAGCAAGCATGGAAAACAAAACGCTAAGGAGTTGAACCTTGGGCCCCACCAAGTGAGCATTCGGGATCATTTTCACATTGAAGCTAATTCTGATTTCATTAATTTGTCTCTTTCCCTCGACAAAGTCATAGTATTTCACAAATATCATGTTATAATGCAGATACCTACCTTTTCAATATTTTGAGAAAGGCTAGAAGATTTGCCTAATCTAAAAGGCATAGAACAACTATACCTCATGCTCAGATGAGATTAATATATATTTAATATATTAAATACCTATTAATATATATAATATGTTACATAATACCTATTTAATATATTAAATAATACATATTTAATACAGTATATATGAAACATATATATGAAACATATATGAAAACTTGGAGTATCTTTCTACTGTATTAACGGGCACTTGGAACTTCACTTCCGTTCAGATCACCATTGGCTTTTGAATGTTTTTCATGCAAACATTGTATCATTACAACAGTGAACACAAGGCTGCTGCTTACCACACAGATCTTTATTTTCACCTTTAACTTTAGAACACTCAAAAATGCGCTATTGTCTTTGCCTCGCTCACATGTGATAATTTACACATCATCAAGTAAACCTCAGCAAGAATTAGAAGACAGCATCCCTTTCCCCCAAGAAAACAAAAACTTATGTAATTTCTATTTTATGTAAATACTTTGCATGATATACTGAGTTTTCTAAGCTAAAAAGGACCGAAAAAGAGTAAGAGTAATTTAATTTACATATGAATAAAGTCATGAAACAGTCCAGCTTTAAACATTTAAAATTGGTTAGAATTTATTGGTTAAAAATTTTTATTTACATGTTTCTGCATCAGGTTGAGAAACATAAACTTTCAGAAATGCGATAATGATTAAATTAAACAATAATCCCATGAGACATGGTGCACTCTTACCTCATCAGATAGGAAATCCAGAACCTTGCCCTTTCTAGTTACTTTATTAATAATGCAGCAGTAGCTTTCTAGTAAACAGTCTGTCGGATTTTCAAATAGGATATTGTCTTTGGATGCAAACAAAGTCAAGATAGGCAACAAATTGTAAACAACTTTCATTGTTTCAGCCACTCTGAAAGTTGAGATTAAGGAAAAAGAGAGTAAGAATTGTCCATTTGCCAATTATATATATATATGCACACACACATTAAGGGAGTTATACATCTAACCATGCACTTGCTAAAATTGCATATTTTAACTTTCTTATAATTAATATCTCATCCCACATATTCTTACAATTCCATTTATATCTATCTCCAGACAAAGCAAGACGGTATCTGACGATTTTCTACTTTAAGGCCTGAATTGGCTTCCTTAATCATCTACTCTGCTTAAATTCATTTTAAAAAATGACCAATTTACCACCTCGTTTCACACGAGGAAGACAATAGCACACGAGCCAAATGCCACCTGGAGACAGATGAGCACACTACAGCACGTGTGAGTCACTTAAATCGTTTCAATTATTCTTTTGCTTATAAAACAATGTCTACACTCGCCACGGTAGTTTGCAGAAATATACACATTGTCGAAGCAAGACCCATTAGCATACAACATTTTCTACTTCTGAAGGCAAACTCACAATAAATCTCCTACCTTGTAGAGAAATAGACGAGCACAGGGCTCATAATAGGATGACTGATGCACAAAATGTTCTTCAGCTGACTTCGCATGGGATTTATTCTTCCCGACCTAGGAACACCAACAGTCTGCCTGCATGGACGGAATGCTAAGCAATGTGCAAAGCAGCCAGTGCGTTATATATCGTTGTTCAACTCTGAGAAATCTGGGGGAAACTGGGAAATAATAAATAAGCAAGTATATGTGTAAAAATCAGAGCACATGTTAAGTGGGAAGATATGTAATTTAAATAAGAAAGTTAGGGATGGACTCATATTTTTAAGTGAGATGGAATAAATACTGAGCTTTTTTCTTAGAAACTGAAGGACTCATGCATTCATCGTTAGAGGTATGAGAGGTTCCATTCTATACTGTACGACACAGGATTCTGCAAGGAAACTACTGAATTTGCATTTACAGATACAGTGTCTGCCAAAGTTGTGTTTGTTTTTTCTGAAATACCCAAGACATTTTTCAAAAAGCAAACCTACAAAGCACAAATGAGATAATTTCATATGATATCACGCTAATCAAATATCCCTAATGTTTTTGAAAAAGTATTACTAATTTTTGAAGGCATAATTTCACATCACACTTGTTTTCACTCTAAATTTAGTCTCTATTCCTCGTGTCGTATTTATTCAGGCACAAGAAGGAAGATCAATGCCCTCACTCACCTTTGGAAGAATTTCACTGCCAAGTCTCCATGGTTCTAGGGGATACAGTAATCTGTGGCTCAGTATTGATTTTCCTGTGGCACCTGTAGAAACAGCTTCTCCTTCCCTTCTAACAAAGTACAGCAACAAAAGTCATGTAGTTTCTGAATGAATTAAGCAAAGGCCATTAAGCACAACTTTATCCTGTAAGAAAATGGGGTCTATAATTTCTGAAGATGTTAATGTTGCTTGATTTTTCTGAGCCCCTTAGCAAATACTATTTGATGATAATGTGAACATTTATTTTTGAAGATAATTTTGATGTTATTTCCTTAGAGTTCCTGAAGCTAACTCATATATTAGAGCTAGGATTTATTTCCCCAAGGAAATAGACAAATGGTACAAACTATCAAAGTCTTATTTTTAAAATAGCTCTAAAATCAAAATCCTCTTTTAGTAAGAAAGAACCACAATTAAGCTTTAAAAATTGAAGGCAGTGTAAGATAGAAGACGTTGGAAGGACCTGATTTAGAGTATGTCAAACCTAAAAGAGAGGTGAGTTAGATTTGGAGCTGTGCTTGATAGCCTCACAAACATTGGGAGAATAGGCACTTGTTTGTATTTTCAAACAAGTGCAAATACATACATGAATTTTTATGTAATATGTGTGTGTGTGTGTGTGTGTGTGTGTGTGCATGCGTGCATGTGTGTGTGGTAACGTTTTCAGAATTTTCTTCACACACCTGATTTAAACCTGTAAGGCATTTGTTTCACCCTGCACAGACATCTTCAGACATGCCTGAGTGTGTCCCCTGCAGCCATTCTGTGAAGGGTAAAGTGACTACGGTTGGTAAGCCACTTCACCATTTGTCCTGTCAGTCTGAGAATCTGCAAAATAAAAACGCAGTGTTAAAAATTATTCAGTAATTTCTTTTCTCAGAAAGAATTCCAAGGAGCCAAGCTCAAAGCAGATTGTTTCCCTTGACCCATGTGACATCTTGGCTAAAAGCGACACGGCCATGCTGCACCCGACAGGGTTAGCATTAAGACCTGACAGATGTGAACCTACAGTAGCAGCCTACCTGCCACAGCTAGTCAAGCTTACGTGAAAACTTTGATTTGATAGTTCCTTGATTAGCTTTTGCAATAGTAGTGCTACTGCCTTTCAAGTTTATTATAAATTACGTTAATCTTCACATTACTGTCAATTTAGGTTTCCATTTTACTAGAATGCAAGTATTTTTAACCACTCATCAAACCTTTGCACACTTTTTGAGTAAAAGATTTGGACCAATTCAAACTCCAGTGCTCGGGGGAGAAGTTCCATTGTTTATCAGGCCATGTCTACACTGGCTGAGCAAAGCGCTCTGTTTAGAAGGAGAAGCGCCTTTGGCAGCTAGAGTCCACATAGCTGACCCACGGATGCTCGGGTGGAGGGAGCTTCTTCACCTAATTACACGGTGCAAAGAAAACTACTAAGCTTTTGATGTAAGTGACCTCTGATGTAAAAAAGCATGTCATTTTTGTTCTAATTTATTTACATGATAGTCACATGGAATGTAATTCAAAGAAACTGAGAAAAAGAGTACGTACATTTGGCAGACATGATGGGCAAGAATATTAAAATAATTACTAAACTTTTGGCTTAGCCTCAGCCATTCTTCCTAAATAAGACAGGGTAGTGTAATTTTTAGTGGCAATGCTTTTTCCTACGTTGTCTAGATTAAGTTTACAATTCTAAGCTTATATCTGTAAAGAAAAATCTTCAGAGCCCTAGAAATTGAGAAAAATGATCAAATAAAAATAAAGAAAGAAAAAAACAAGAAAAGAAAGACAAAAAGAAGGAAAGAAAGAAAGAACAAACGGTAATCTATATTTTGGAAAAATATTTACATTCTATTGTCTTGCCTTGTTAAGATTTAGTATCAACTGTGGGGGATTCTATTCTGGGGACAGTACAATGCCCTTGAATCATTATTACTGTTGATATTCTTTCAGCCAATTTTTAGAATAAAAAGAGGTTTAGTAGAAATGTTCTACTAATAGCTATGAAATTACAGGCTTTCCTTTCCATCTACCCAAACATACTCCACCCTGTAAAATAATAGATTCAACACTAATCACCTTTGGAATTTTGCCAACCTTCCCCATTGGTGAGCTGGCAGAGTTGGACCAAACCACTATGAAGGAATAAAGACTGACTAACCCTCCTGCCCCCAACCCATTTCTAGAAAATCCAATCTTGTTCTTTGAAAAAAGGAGGAGTGAGGATTTAAACGTGAGAATTTACAGAATGATTATCTACAAGATCCATTTCCTTCTACCAACATCATCACAACATAAATGAGTGAGATCCAACTCCCCACAGCAGCCTCCCCAAACATTTCTGCTTGGCATGCAGGACTGCTTCACACCTTCTGAATCTCCAGTTTTAGATTTTAAGATAAGTTCTCAGGTTCTCTCTTTCATGTTGATAATAGTGCAATTTACATGTTAAATCTCCTTTTGCTGGGTGCAAAATTCCAACTTAAGTCTGTGTTATGCAAATGCACTGAGACTTATTCTTTCTTTTGCCACACGAAATCCCTAAGAACATCTAAACACACAAAATCATTGTGAATATCTTTGCCATATGTATTGTAAGCAACTCGTGAAGATGGAGATGAAAACACGGATGAGCATAGGAAGAGAGCAAGCACTCTTATGGTACTTGACTGTGCACCAGGCTCTATTTCCAAATCTTTGTAAACCGAGACTTGTTTAATTCCATAACAATCTTATAAGGTAGGACCATTCTTCTCATTTAACAGGTGAGCAAATGGAATCACAGACAGCAAATAATTTGCCCTGAACCATGTGTCTGGTAAGAGAGATAACCAGGACTTAAATACAGGCAACCTGGTCTACCTCAGAGCCTCTACCCTTACATCATGTGGCACTGTGATTTAGCCACAGGTAACTGATCTATCACGACACATGGGCATTTGAATGAAAATGCAATTTCTTTACATTGACGTCGTTGCTTCCTATGAAACTGTAATCTATGAACTATTCTGGTCACAAAGCTCATTCAGATTTTTCACTCACAGATTTTGTCTTTCTTCTTTCAGAAAAAACCAGACACACTTGAAAGCAAAACTGATTTCCTTTGATCATCATCAGGTACCAATTACACCTTTAAAACTGAAATTTTAAGATGCTCATGAATGTGAAAAATATCAAATATAAAGGAAATTTAAGAATGAAAATGATTGAATAGTACATATATGATAAGTATAAATTAATGGAGGTGTATGGAATCAAGTCTCTTCGGGGCAAAGCCAAACTTTGCGTGTTGCAAGTTATTATGGTTCCAGGTTATTATGTCTCCCAAAGACTTAGTTTTCTCATCTCAAAAATGGGAATAATATAGTCCTACTGCTTAGCGTTGTGAGAATGAAACAAATTGATTCATGTGAAATGCTTAACCCAGCACATGGCATAGAGGAAGCCCTTCGTTAATTGTTTTGATATTATAATCCAGATTTCTGCACATAGTTATCCAAGTCCAATTGACCTCGATTAACACTGAGGTGACTTTAAGAATTTCTTAGGTCAACAGTAGGAAAATGACATGAACATTCCTGTGTCTCTATCTTTGCCCCTTTCCCTTCTCGAGATTCTAAATGCTTGGGCTTTTGCTTAAATCTGAACTCTTTGAGGCCACATGGGTGACTTAGAAACGGCTTCTTAGGAACCTAAAATAGAAATTTCCATCCCGAAGGGAGGGTAATACAAGTACTGGGAGAAACGCCCGCTTGCATGAAGCTATTTGGTAAGTGCTATACAAGAAAATGGAATGGACTGAAACTTTTTTTTTTCTCTTTAGTTCTAAAATCGACATCATCAACAGAGAGCGTGGAAAGCCCAGAGGCTCAGCAGGAAAAGCAAAGAGAAGCTATTCTAGGTCGGTCTCGAAGGATGCAGAGACGAGGCTTTTTTGCAGACTAGGAGTCATAGGGCTCGAGAATTTCTTGATGGTCCTCAGGTGGCTGGCAGTTAGAGGGCCCTTCACTTCATTCTCGAGCACCTCATGGACCACACACATTGTTCAGCAATCCTGATGGGGAGGAAGTCTTTCCATATAAAGTAGCACCTTGATTAAGAATTAAAGTTTTGAATAAAGGTGTCAGTGTGTAGCATGGTTTGGGTTCAAAACAGTAGATTCCTCATCCCCCACTCCCAAAAGAGGGGGTGGGGGGGTGAGCGAAGCACACAAAGTCTTGAATTTAGTCCCAGAATGGTATCGGCACAAATGCATCTCTGCTAACATTCACGCCCCTTCTCAGGCCAAAGGGACTTGCGAATTTTCGTTCTGACATTGGATCTTAGCAATGCGCATCTCCTGGTTCCCTGCACAAGGATTGGACAACTCAGAAATAGCCATTTGCCACAAGTGTCATAAAGGGCAGGACAGGTGTATGTCTAGAATCATGGGAGGCAGAATGTGATTGAAGTGTAAGAGAAATAATTGAAATTCCTCATAGTGATTTAATTATTAGAAAAAATGGAAAGGCCAGGAAAGACACAAAGAACTTCAAATAGGAAGAGTCATCAGCATCGTCAGCTGTGAATAAACTACTCAGGCCACAGAAGCAGGTAGAGGGAGATGCTATACTAGGCGAGAGGCAGCCAGGCGTGTGTGACCGTGAGGAGCTGGACACTGCCATCTGGTTTCTTACCTGACACAATGAGCTACCTGTAGCAAAAAATGTGGACCAATTTAAGAGCTACGTGAGATCATTAGCTGCTGCCCAAGCTCCCTGTCAGAGCATCCTCAGATCACTTGAGCACAGTGCCAGGCAGCACATTGCCTTGTCATTGTCTTCCATGAACACTAATAGCTCCGGCTGCAGGTTGGCCACATCAGGACTCCCATTTCCTGCATCCTTCACCCTCTCTCAGCTTCCCCAGACCACTGAAGGTATATTCCAGACATTCTCACCAAAATACATAGTTCTTACTCTCTTGTGGCAATTCTGTGGTTTGTGTTGTTTCCTCATAGTCACGTGTTTGGGTTTCATGTAAGACCCCCTAGATTCTTTTGCCAAAGCCATTTTAAAAATGATTCCACTTATTTCAAATCATATACAAATTCCAACAAGTAATCGCCAAACACTAAATGGAAAAATTGAGAGAGAGAGAGAGAGACAGAGAGAGAGAGAGAGAATCGTCTCTACCCAGTGGCCCTCACTGGCCACTTCATAGACCTACTGTCATTTATCATTACCCATTTTTTATGATTCCACACACAATTTCAACCCAGGTGATTCGGTTCTTAACGAAATGAATGTGAATTAATCCTGATCATAAATTTTAATGAGACAACACTTCAGAGGCTTTCAGACATTCCAAATAGCAAAACTTATCTTTTTCTGTGGCAAAACTGGAAATTCTTTTCTTAGAAAACCTTGATTGTTTCACCTCTGCTATTCTTTTACTTAATGAGACTATTTGCATCTCAGCAAAGTCGAAGGACAAAGCACTGTAGTCTCTAGCTTGGCCTGGCTCCACCTCCAACACCACAGCTACACATTTTTTTTATTCCCTTTTGTCTGCAAGTTTTGTGATTTCACAGAACTCCAGGTTGTACAGTGTGACACCCAGGTTGATCTTGCCATTATGCTTGATTGTTCAAAATTAAGCTCATCCTAGAATGTTGACAGAATTCCTTTCAATATTTTCTCTGTTGGTTTATTAAGTGGTAGTGTCATACTTAAGGAACAATCATTTCTGGGGCCCCTCATTCAATTCTTTGAAGACTGACACTGAATTAAAAATTCTTTTCCCTAATCTTCTCCTATTCTCTTTATCCCCAGTATACTCGACATGTCAGAAATAATTATAAGTGGCTTAATAAATGCAAAAGTTCTTTCTCTTTAATATTCCAGAACGGAGGAGCACAGGATTGCTTTGTTATCAGCTTTATTCTGGCTGGAAATAGGCATTTGGCATTAGCAATACTTTATGAAACAGCACAGGCCTGCCCAATGTTTTAGACATCCCTGGGTGGCCTTGCCTCCCAGGCACTCTGTCCCTTGTTGATAATTGTCAGTCAAAGACTCGTCTTCCTCAGAGATGTCCCTTCCCTTCCTTTCAGATGAGCATAATCAAGGCAGTGCCTTTTCTACGTTACTTGCTAATATCAGGACAGCTTATTTAAAACCAAGCTTCTGGTTAGAATGAAGGAAGAAAAAATAGTAAAATGTGATCATAAAACTATGTGTTCAGTTATCTCTTATTTCACGCTCTCTCCGAAGAATGAACTTGGCCTGTTCTTTTAATCAGACCAAGGTAGTAAGTCTATTTTGTATCTAAGAATGGCCATATCTACATTTTCTTATAAAGTTTTGCTATTCTCATATATGGTAAAAAGCTATTACAGAAGGCCCAACTCTCTCATAATCTTGGCTGTATTTTCCTGTGTGTCTCTCTCTGAATAGAAAGCAACCTAATATTGAGGATATTATTCTTTTGGCCTGATGATCAGTACTGCGTTTGGATTTCTGAATATCTGATTGGCTGGTTGATGGCACCTCCTCTGACAAACTAAAGGGGAACAGGAACAGCTCTGTGAATCCCCAGGGACGAGGCCCAGGGCTGCTTGAACTCCCTGATACAAACCCTGAGAGAATGATGTCGGCGATGGCTGTGGCCTGATGGTAAAAGTCCTAACTAGAGGACACGCAAGTCTTTCTTCCTCTGCCACTTACTAGCTATGTGGCTTTGTGAAAATACTTGGGCTTTGAGGTTTGCTTTAATACTTTTTGAGGCTGGTGTAATAAATCAGATAATATATATGACATTGGAAACATTGGTTTAGAATAAAGCATCCAGCAGATTCTTTACTTCCTTTTCTTTCCTTTCTTCTTTACCCCCTCTCTCTTCTCTTCTTCTCTCTCTCTCTCTCTCTCTCTCTCTCTCTCTCTCTCTCTCTCTCTCTCTCTCTCTCTCTTCTTGGAATCCAGCCCAGGACATCTGAACTGAGCCTCATGCCTACTCCAATTGTTTCACTTTGTGGCAGTGTCTCACTAAGTTGCCCGGGCTGGGCTGAAACTTAGGATCCTCCCGCCTCAGCCTCCCAGAGGACTGGCATTACAGGACGACATCACAAAGTCTGGCTTCAACAGTGTCTTTCTTAAACAAGGACCTAATGGTTAATGAGAAATTCAGTCAAGACCCTAGACATGTGGAAGAGATCTAGGCAAAAATCCACATATGATATGATTATATTTAACTTAATACAATGAGTAAGACCTTCTTCTAAAGAAATGTTACCTTAAGAAAAACTTAGGCTTGTGAAGATATTACAAATACAAGTGACCATTTTTTCAAGAAATGACTAAGTAGGAAAATACTTGCAAGTACGTACTGAATGGCCAGAAATCAATACCTCTTAAAAATGAGGAGATGTTTCTTATTATCTTACAGCACCTAAGGGCCTTATTTATGATGATCAGGAGCTAATTTACTAGAGACATGGATAGAATCCAAATGACTCTATGATATAACTGAGAATAAATTTTGGAGTTAATCCATGTTATCCATTTTTAATACTGTCACGTGTCTCTATTTCAAAACAGTAGCATGACCTCAATAATTTTAAGCTATCTGACCTGAGCCTTCTCATGATTTGTGTTCTCTCTAAATGGATGTTAACCACAGCACAAATTTCCTCATCCTCACATGTCAACAAACAGCGCGCCCAACCCCAGGCCTCTCGGGAGCGGTTGGAGGTTGCATTTCTTCCATATATCTGGCCTGATGTACCAGGTTTGGAAAGAACAGCAGGAAGTAACCGCAGGGATGGGAAATGGAAAGGGAATAATCAGCTCTGGGCTGACTAATTGACGAGACTGTCACGAACAGGGAATGATTTTCAGCTGAGCAGGACTTTGTGAGTTATATGGCCCTAGACAAGAGTAAGGTGTCATCATTAATATTACTATTAATAATCCTACTCAGCCTACAATGGATGAGTTATATATAGCTGGGAAGAGAAGTATTCTTTTTCAAATGATGATACGTGTGCTCTTCCGTCACCCAATTCTTGCTCTCTCAGCTTATCTCTCCGCCAGCATGAGTGACATGTACAGTCTGTCCTTATTTTCGTCTGTTTTTGTCATAGTTTGACACTGTTGAAATAGATGGGAAGATCTTGCAAAGAATAAGGCTGCAAGCAAATCCTGAAATTTTTTAAAATAGCTGTCTCTGAATGGTAAGGCATGAAAGTGTCTGCACCTAGGAGGCTAACAATGTTCTTTGTTAATATGGTTAAAAAAACATGTAGCAATTATGGGAGGACGGCAGGATATTCTGAAAGCTCAACATCTGCACACTGTCTCCACTCAGATGCCACTGTCACAAAATGCAGACACATGTCCGGATGAAGCTCACGTCTGAGCTCAGCCATCTGAATTGTGTCCTGGAAATAAATCAACCCACATATGTATTTGTGCACACACATGTAGGCACGGGCTCTTAGGCGGTGTGATTACAAACACACCCCCAGTTAATCCAAAAGGCATCACTGCAAGAAGTGAAGGCATGCTTAGCTGACTGCTGTAAAACTCTACAAGACAACCAACAATCATCTAAAATAAATTTGTAAAAGTAGAGACTCATTTCTCTGCTGTTGGAAAAAAAAGCCTGATTTTGTTCTTTAATTAAACCAATAAAAGCATCTTTAGAATATTGCTGTAAACACAGCCTAGTCCACAGTGCTGAAAGGAAAAGGGGGAAACTCTAAAATGGTCACATAAACAGGACACCTATGAGTACAATGAAGGAGGTTTGTAACTGCTAGTGCGGAAATACTATATTAGATATATTATGTGAGAAAGCAACTCAAACATCATTAAGATATGCGATGGTCCCGTTTGTGTTTTCACATGAACAACGACAAGTATACACATGGGAAGAGTGCAAAAACACACACACAAAAAATCTATCTACTGATAATTGTTTTACCTGGGAAGAGAAGTAGAATTGGGGAGAGGACAGCAGGAGGCAGAGGGAGAATTTCTTCATTTTATTTCATTGTATTTCATTACTGCTAATATTTATAATTAACTTTTAAGGAAATAAAAGAGCTTTAAGTCATACCGCCTGTACTCAGGAGGAACACTGAGTGTAATACAAATCTTCTGTAATGAAGCCTACTATGTTCTCTGTAGGTCGCATCGTTCTGTCAAGTAAATGTTCTTTAATTGACGGATATGAACACCTTTACTGGCATAGGTCCGCTTACCTTTCACAAGTACTTCCAAAGCTCCATCCAGGACACTATGCCCATGAAAACCTCAAATCTAAGGAATAGAAAACACTAATAAATACACCAGCTCTCAGCGCACATTTACGGCTAAAAGAATTTTCTTTCTTGGTTTTAGCTGGACAGATGATAACTCTAGAGATTAAAAATCATAAACTATTTATTAAAAACCTACTCATACAAACTTTAAATACAGGAAAAATACAAAATCTATCAGCTTTTTTATCCATAAACAAAGTGTCTGTCTTTGATATAAAATTTAATTCAAGATTTCATCATAATGTTCATTATTTTAAAATAAAAATCAAAACAAAAGGATGACCCATGGAAATAAGGAGCTAACTGGGCAGTCAGGATCTACAGCCAGGAAAAGGCTGCTGCATGTCTGAAAAGTTTTATTGGGACAGGGACACTCTCACTTGTTTATGTATTGTCTCTGCTTTTCAACTACAGAAAAGAGACGAGTATCATAACAGAGACCACATTTCCTACAAAAACTACAATATTCACCAAGTGGCTCAGTACGAAAACCGTTTGCCAGTCTCCAATACATTCATGAAAATTGGAAAGTATACTTGCAAAAGGGAACGGATCTGTGTGTCTATTTTCCCCTTTGGTATGTTTTTTTCTGGGCATCTTTATTTTAAAAGCAGCTTTAAGACTGATTCCTTAAGGCATGTGTGTTTGTTCCCGCTCTGATACTAGGATGAACAAAAAGCAAGAGTGCATAGACAGTGTTGTGAAACATGGGTAGAGAGAATGCAAGTTAGTGGCTCTACAAGTGATGTAAAATTTGAACTCTGCCAATTCGTATCCTACGCCGGTCAAAGACTTGTGTGAGGAGGTGCCAAAAGCAGGCCTCCATTGGATGACGAGGTCATAAAGGGCCTCATTTGAATAGTCTTTGGAAGTGTTGATAATATTATGAGCACTTCCCCAATTGCTGAATGTCTCAAGCTTCTCCTAAAAACAATCTGGCCAAAAAATTAGAAATTGCTTAAGCTAAATTTTTGCAAAACATTTGCATGGAAGGAGCCATGCAGCCTACTGCCAAAGACGCTCCAATTTAATTTTGCCTGGCAAGTTGGCTGGGCTTGTTTGGCATTTCATTAACAAAAAATAAACCTCACTTCTCTTCCTGAGAAAATAGCAAGTGTAGTATTTTTGGGACAGCAAAGCTCTGTGTGCTAGTTCTTAGTATGAAAAACAGTATTTCTCAACTGTGGATAAATAGAGATTTAAAAAGACTTTCTCTGCATGATATCTGGTTACTCTGGGGAATCCATGTCTTTCTATGAGCATTAATAAAAGGGACATAAAATATACTTTTAATTAAAAAAAAAACACAGACAAGCAATGTCACAGACGCTTGCCTGAAAAGTGAATAACACTTCTTGGACTTGCTACAAAGCTCCATGAAAGCCAATAACTTTTAATTTTTAGCTTTTTTGAGGGATTGAAACATAAAGTACACACCCTGGAAGAAAAGATAAAGATATCCTGAAATCTGTGACTCGGTTACTATTTCTCAGATGAAATGACACTCTCAGTAGCAGATCAGACAAAGATCTTCCCAATTCTGTGCCAAATTCTTATCCACACAAGCCAGAAGTTAGTGGAAGGAAGGAAGTGTGGAGTGACTTGACAGCTGCTAACAGTTACGGAGTGACTGTGTAGCTCAAATGAACACAAATTGGAAAATTATGTAGTTAACGCAATAACTGGATTATGCACAGTGTAGCTCTAGGGATCAGGATGGCTAGGATGGCATGGAAACAAAACTCACAAAAGAAAGGTACGTGGATAAGAGAGAACACTTGTGTTGATAGAGGCAGATGAGGAATGAGCCAGGGAAGGAGAGAGAAGTGGTACTTGGAAGTAAAGTAGACAGGAATGCAAACAAATGACACTGATGCATAGCATCTTGTAGAACTCAGTTGGTGTCTGTTAGAGGCGACCAAAACAAAAGACAGGAAGGAATCAGAGGGAAGATTAGAGAAAGGTGGGAAGTAATGGATTTTAGGTAGAATGTGTATTGGGACTATCTTACACTTGTATCTGGAATTGTGGATCCTAAACTTTCAAGCTGATGTTTACGTTAGAAGGCGCATTCGATGCATTTGATGCTGAAAAACTGCTGGAAGAAAGATCCCTTATGTGGTACAGATGTCTAAGCAGGAGATGAGCCATCTCAGTGGCTGCAGTTCTAAAGTACCTCAGCTGGAGAGACAGTGAGTGTTTGGATGAATTAGCAGAAACACATAACAAGCCTGTGGTGGAAAACAGAGATTGAAAGGGGGAAACTTAACAACCCTTGGATTTCTGTTTTTGACGGATGACTGGACAGCAGTGCCACAGAACAAGACAGAAAGCCCAGAAGGAAGAGCAGAGGAGCAACGACGAGGTGGTTTTGCAGGTGTTGGCAGGGGGCAGTACCTGCTGGATAGGGCAGGCAGTTGAATACTTGAGACTGAATGGCAGAAAGGGACCTTGAGGTACCTATGAAATTACTGATTGGCTATAAATGATGCAAGCAGATGGTGATAGTGAGTGAGAATGGGTTGGATAAGAAGAAGAAGAAGTTAAGATGCATTTGAGGAAGGGGGAAGAGAGAAAATCAGAGTCCTTCGGATGGCATGACGTCATAGTTGCCGGGAGAACAGAGAACTTTCAGAAGAGGAAGTGAGTAGTGGCGACAAACACCGAAAAAGATCTGAAAATCAGCCTACGTGGGTTTGGCAGTGCAAGAACCATTAGTCCAATGACATAAGCCATAAAGGCAGGAACTAGATGTTGGGTACGTAGAGCAGAGACAATATCCCAGCGTAACCCATACACCAAGGACCGAGACGTGAAGGGGAGTGAGATCAGGATGCAGACAGAGACAAGGACAGTGGAGAGAGCAGTCAGGAGGAGAGAAGCAGAGGCGTGCACTTGAGCCAGGGCCACCTGCGCCTCACTGCCAGCCCAGACCAACAGTGGCTAACCTACTCCCTGTTCCTTGGCATACTGTCCTCTTTGTTCCCTGCCTCACGCCCAGTGGAGCTTTTTGGGCAACATGCCCTGGTCCAAGGATGGAAGCCTTCTTAGCAGACAAAACACGAGATAAGATGGTATCAGGTTGGTTCACTGTTGTCTTATTAAACCTCCATGTGCATCAGACAAAAGTTGATTAATTTCTTACATAACTGCTACCTCAAACATATCTTAGAGTGCCTATATGTATGGTTTTGGCGGTTTTTGTTTGTTTGCTTTTTTGGGAAAAAAAATCCCTCTCTGTAGTCGAGGCTGGTTCTGAACTCACTATGTAGCCCAGGCTAGCCTCAAACACATGGGAATCCCTCTGTCTCAGGGTCCAGAGTGCTGTGATTACAGGCATGTGCCACCACACGTGGGTTATGTGGTGCTGAGAAATCAAACTCAGGGCCTTGAGCTTGCTAGGCAAAGCTTTAACTGCTGAGCTATTCATCCAAAACTACTTATATTCTATTTTATAATAATGCTTTTCTGATAGGAGTACAAGCAAATTATGAGACATAAAATCTGCTTTATTCGTAAATGGCAATTATGGCCACCAAATTTTTGAACAGCTTAGGATCTCCTATTTTTGGAAGGGACTGTGCAGAAGAATTAAGAGGCTCTTGAATCCATTTTTATTTTTTTCCTGTCTCTGTCACTACCCTATTGTGTGACCTTTAACAAGTCCCTTCTAGAGTTCTGTCTTCATTATAACTCTGAAACCAGGTACTTCAACTTGATAATTTCCTTGCCCAGAATTCCCAGGTAAGAGAAAACTGAGACAAATAATCAGTTACATATTCTAAGATTTAGAAATTAAATTGAAATGTGTTTTGTGGCTGAAGAAAACGTTCAGAAAGTCCAAGGTCATGAATTATGGCACACATCTTAGGAGGGCAATACCTAATGATAATAATTGGAAAAGATAGCACCACACATAGCTTTTTATTTTACAAATGAAAAGCTCATTTGAATGGCACAATATTTTTCTTTCTTTTCAAAGTCCCATACCAAGGGTTCGATGACAAATCAAAGCAGGATTGTTCCAGCCTTAGCACACATGCCAGCGTCTCCAAAAGCAACGTCAGAATGACAATTTCTAAAGACAAATGATTCATTTCTGTTTCTCCTCTATTCACTAGAAGAACATAACCACAGTTGCAATTCAATCTGAGGTTCAGTAATACAAAATCTATGCACTGGGTGCCACCCAGACAGAAGTTTCTCTCTGTAGTGCCTCCCTAGACAATGCTGAACAAAATGGCCTCATAGAACTGTGGAGTCAAGAGGAGGGAGGGGAGAGAAAATTAAAAAGTGCTTTCAGTTTTATATAATTTGAGCAACACATACTTGTGATCTTGGAGATAAAGTGGAATAAATTAAATAGAAATATCCTTGTTCTCTTTTTCCTTCATTCCAGAGACAAGAGAAGAAAACATCTCGGTTAGTGTGTCTGTTTTCCTTTCTAGAGTTTGCTGGGATCCCGTGTAGCCTTGTTTAACCTTCCTCTATGAGTAACTTTTTCATCAGAGGAACATACACTTCAAACAGCTTTTGATTTCTTTCTATCATTTACTGTTGTGGAGCTTTCCTTTTTAAATTGGAATTGGTTGTTGTTTTCTTTTGTTCTGCATGGTTATTTTTCTCACAACTACGAAATTTACCTCCCTTTATTTTACATAAATTTTACAGTCCCAGTGCAGGATCTGTTGATCTCTCACCTGGGCTCTTGTGGCCTCTCCCACTTAGTCCTCTGTTTTCTGAAAGCTGAGATTCTCCATCTACTTCCTAAGGTCCCTGGTCTTCATAAGCAAGCCTAGTGTAGGTACTCAGCAGACTTGCTGGGGTGGTTGCTGCACACATCATCCCTTCCATTCCTTCCTCTGATTTCATGTTGATATTTTACACAAGCTTTTCTAATTTCGCAGTACATATGGGCACCTCCCTCTGCAGCACCTGCTTATCTCCCAGCCCTCCTCCAGTCTGCCATTTTCTTCTCAGGCAAATCATCTCAATGCCCACATCATCCAACCATTCTGCTTTCATTTCTAATGTTTCTTTCTTCAGTGTGTCCTGAGTTTGCATTGAAGTCTTCCACTCATTCAGTCTTCGCCCTTCCCCGCCTCAACAATGACTATCTCTGTCTTCTATAAGAAGTCTACTTTTGCTAGAAACATCTGGAATGCTGATGCTCATTTCTACAACTTCCCAACACCTTTTGGTACCATCCTTTTTTTAATATTTAAAATTATCCTATGATTTGAATGTCATCCCTCAGCGACTTCAGCAGCATTTTCTCACTGCAAGTTAGTATGTTTATATTTCCTTATTAGATTTTAAACTCAAATACATGAATTGTAGCTATAAACTAATCTTTTTGCAGTGTTCAGTCGTAATTTTTTTTAAATGTAGAAAATCTAATAATGACAATAAGATAGAAAGTATTACACAAATTCGCCTGTTCTCCAATGAAGGCATACACAACCAGATCATCTTGGTAACCAAAGAGCGTCGCTCAGACTGCTCCCCAGTGGGATTTGCAAGCACTAAGCCTGTTTCTTACCTTGCTCTCTGTCCTGTGGAGCTAATCCAACCATAGACTTGCCTTTGAAGTCAACTGGAACATCATGCATGGGTGAGTTCCAGAGAGCACACAAAAGCAAGAAAAGAAAACCGACATGTTATTCTTAACCAAAAGGACTGTGCTATTTCCGAGTTTCTATACACACTTGGGCATCCCACAGACTTCAAGAGTCTGTGCATGAGGTAGGAGAAGCCAAAGTTAGCAAAGTCCTGGGAACGGGCAGTAGCTAAAGTCACAACAGAATGAACATTTTAACTTCCAAGTGAATCATTCTGTTTTTTTTCCTCCTTTTTTTCTTATCAAGAGTTATGTGGATCAGAAACAGAGAGCATGTAAAGCAATAAAAAAACACTCCCTGAGAATGCTAAGCTCTTCTGCAAATGGTACCCACTTTTCCTCTAAGGTACAAAAAGTGCTCTGTAGGCTAGCATTCAGGTCCGTGCAGCAGCTATTTGTCCAGAATCTTTACTGAGAAGGATTTACATTCCACAGGTTGAGTACTATCAACATTTTAAAAGGAAAAGTACAAAGTAGCACTCACAGCATATGGGCCTCCACAGCCATTTACAAAGCATGCTCACAAACAGCATCACTATGTAATGCGTCACTATGTAGTGGCTAAAATATAAATTACAGTTTTATATGATGGTATGAACACTGAAGCTTTTGCTCTGGTCCCCTACTCCAGGGCTATGCTAAATAATATTCTCAAAACTAACTTTACTATGTATGCCTCTTTTGGCCCTGTAAGTCCTTTTCTAAATAAAATTTTTACTGAAAAACAGAACCAACATGTTAAAGAAATCACTACTTAATGATAACTTAGCAATGACTTGGGAGTAGCATTTTTTTTTTTAGATCTAAACCTCTATGTAGTAATTTGCAAATGGTAGATAATACTGAGCCTTTCCTTATAGCCCAAGTAGTTCTAATGTCTGACATGGGGGATGTGATCAAGAAATATTAGGGCATGATAGTCTTTATTTTACAGAAAGAGAAAGTATATTTCAAGATATGAAACCTTGGGTGCGTGGGTAATTATAGATTAAAGATGCTAATATAACGGTGTGATTCCAAAGCCTATAACCTTCCTACCATAAAAGTTGCTGCCTCCTTGAGCAGAAAAGTGAACAAAAAAGGAGATATCCACTGAGAATCACCAAACACCATCACAGAGAGATACCTGGGCTCTGGAGATCCTCTCTTTAAAGGTTCACTCAAATATGAGAATATTAGACTTTTATAAACTATTTAAGGCCTCAAATCACAGGATACGAAACTTCATAGTAAAAATGGCAGGTACCATGACAACTCAGTGTGGCCTAGAAAAAGGAACATGTACTTGAGAATTTAAAACTCATTGGTTACTGATGAGAAATGAATTTATCAGAGGTACAAAACCATACAAAAACAATGCTCCGTGCTCCTTGACACACTGATGTAGTGCTATAACCTGGATTTTTATTTAAATATTTCAAGTTAAAGCCTACAAAGTAGCATTTATCATTAAAAGCATCATTACACAAAATATTTCGGCTACATTACTGAAGCAAAGATTGTGATGGTGATAATTAATATTCCCCCAAATTTAATCATTATGAGTAAGCACGCCGGAGATGGACCAAAGTGTGCCATCTCCAGAGGGCAGACAATGCCAGGATGCCTACTCTAAGACTTCAGAACTGCCCACCTTAAATTAAATATGAGGAAGGCCTTGGACTTCATGATCTGGCAAGCGAATGTAAAACAGTGACACAAGTATCTTATTAAACAAAAACTTGATTTTTTCCCATGTATTTTTTTCATCTCCTCTGATTCACAATTTAACCACCAACTACATTTCTCATTGTATGCTACTTTGACCTTCCCAAGTTTTATTTTAATGTATTTCCTTTCTTTTCAAGCAGCAAAACTCTGAATATGTGTTGTTAGAGGCAGGTCACAACAAATGTCTCTTAGCCTCCAACCTGCATGTTCCACATCATCTGGTAGGGAATGGCATAGGGAAGGGTAGAAATCCATAGAAGAACTCAACCAACTAGAACATTCAACTAGAATAACTTTTCAACTAGAATAGCTTAGTGAATGAAAGACCTTAAGTCTTCCCAAATTTGTGACAATAATCATGATTACCAGCTTTTACATGATTTGGATTTCAGAAGTGCCTCGTGCAAATGGCTCTCAAAGTGAAATACAGCTTAGACCAGAAGCAGTGAGAGGCGGTCCTTATTTGGGAGCTCCAAAAGCAGTCACAGCCCCAGGAAGAAGGTGTGACACGCGTCTGCTGTCGTTTAGGTGGCAGGAAACATTGTCTCCCAAAGACACTGAGTCACAACCTAGAAGTACCTGGTCTCTGAACAGGTCTCAGGAAATGTCCGTCCCCTTGGTTCTTTCCATATGCGTCTAGCACGAGCCCCTTCATGCAATCGATACCCAGGAGAATTAGTCCTTCGCTTCACCCTTCTCCTACCCCCATTAAAAACGATGGCTACCTTCTCCTGTTCGGAGGATGCCCCAAGCATTCAACAAGAGGTGTTGGGTCTCAGGAAAGGGCACCTGCTTTCCTATCTAATTCTTCCCTTTTCTGAACAGAAAATGCAGAAAGAGCTAAAGCTCTCTTCTTTACATCTACAAAATACAGACCGCATAAAATAAAAGAGAAGAATAATTATGATTTTATTGGGTTTTGCCTTTAAATACACAGGTAAGCTAAGGGCAAAATCTTAAGGTTTCTAATGTGAAATTTAAAAAAAAGTTTGGATTGCTAATGTTTGGTTTTCCTAGAAAAAAAAATCACCCTGCATACAAAATGACTGCTTTTCCTTAATATCCCCAAATATTATATTTAAAATAGGAAATGAGAATTGAACTAATCTTAAATCTCCATGCTTAATATTAGATTTTATTTGGGATGGCATTTTTATCTATGTGGGTTAGTGGAATAATATTTTGAGAGACATAGCCATGCATTTAAAGTTTAAAAGCTTTTCTGTCACATAGATGAGTTAGCCCGTGTTCTCCAGATATTGAGAATGTTAAAGTATTTCAAAGGACAGACACATACATGTTGATGCTAATGATATTTTAAACATTTTAATTTATATTTATATCCAAATTTTGATAGAATATCAAGAAGCATTTTAGGGTACTAATAAACACTACTAATCCCTCCAGCCTGCCAACACACACTCCCATGCATACATTTTATTATAAACTTCCAGTGAAAACACTTGTAGGTTTTAATTATTTAATTATTGATAATGAAACATGGTGAATTTTGTTTAAGCTCTCTTCAAATAAAAACCTTATGGCTTGCTGATAAAATCAACAGAACTTTCTAAGATCCATTATTGAGAACTGGTCTTTGTTTCAAAGGTTCTTATTATTGTTCTCAAAACAAATAATCTGAAACAATATTTTGAGCCTAAAATCTATTTGCTTGTTAATGTTTCTTTCGACGTATGAAGATATAGCTTTTTTCTTCACATGTCTGAAGATGATTGTTAAGAGTAATTTTATTATATTATCTAAATAGTTCTTTACCTTTTCTTCTTTTTTCCAGGATAGTTTACTTGAGGAGAGAAAGATTGCATTTTCTATTTTTATAAAATTCTTCACAGGGCCTTAGAAACACTGCTCAGATGAGCTAACTATAATAATCGAGTGAATGAAAGACCTTAAGTCTTCTCAAATTGGTGACAGTAATCATGATTATCAGTTCACAGATTTACCATTTAGGTTTCAAAGACCACATACTGTCCCAACTCCTTTCCAACCGAGAGTAGAGAAGATTAAATCTCTCACATTATGTTCGCAAATTCTGAACATCTTAATCATATTTTGAAAATCCATTGTTAACTATAGCTCTATTGCATTTAGCCAGTGGCAGGGATTGGGGGGAGGAGGGTGGAATAAAGGAATGCTATCAAAGAGGTAGTCACTTGAGTGGAAGAGCTGAAGACATTCGTAAAACCTAGAGAGCCAATAAACAGCTAGGGGAAGTAAAGTAAATTGAACTTCATTGCATTAAACTCACAAGATTAAAAAATAGAGCACACCCTGCATTCAAATGTTTCTAGTACCCTGAAAGCACTCAGGTGTATAGCAAACAAAAACTCAGTCTCTAAGGTATATGCTTATTTATACAGCAAATTCTATGCTCTAGTGTTTTCCTACTTATCAAAATTATTTCCCTGAACCAAATATAAGCATAGCATCAGCTGACCGTCAGTGTCTGCGTCATGCTTCCGTCATGTATGCATATGACTCCTGGGTAAATTTTTGCCACTTGAAAGTTTTACCATTTTCTCAAAAGATTAAAATTAAAAGCTGCTAACATGAAACTATTTTTGTGAATGTCACCACATGGAATTGCTTTTCCAGATCAACATCATCGTCATTCAACATGCCTAAAATCGGAATGCTATTATTTGTGCATTTCTTACAGACTTTTACATATTATGCTACAGCTAACTAACAAAACAGAACACTCAGGAACTTCGAAAAAATATTTTAGCCAAAACGAGTTATTAACCTGCATATTTATAAATATCTTTCCTACACATTCAAATTAATATGCAATGTGCTTTCAATGAATGCAACTGAACATTAAAATTAATATGCAATGTCCCCAAACGTATATAATACGAATTTAAGAGAAAGTCAAAGGATCTATCTTCACCAGGAGAGAACAATTAGTTAATTCAGAGCGAAAAAAAAATCTTCAAACAACTTAACTGATTGGGATTGCACTGAAAAAACTGGCTGATTAAATATTTCCCTTTCCAACTGCATGTGGTGTGTTTTTACAGCAAATCACAGGGGCTAAATATTGTTCTCCCTTTGCTGCTCTCAATTGTGCACCCAGGTGGCAGTGAGATACCAACAATTACAGACTGTAGCTGAGTGCCAAGGTTCATGCCTGAAATTCGTGTCCAAATGAAAGGACCATAGAAAGCTGAGGTTAAAGGAGAGGTGAGCTCGTCTTCAGAACTTCACTGACATCCACACAGCATGCGAGAAGCATTTGGAGTACAGTTCATTTTTGGGTCTCTCACGGACTATTCAGCCGCTGCTATTACAATACAGGGTGCAGAAAGAGCCCTTGCTTCTCAAAAACAAGACAGCTCAAAGCCTCATGGCTGAAACTCCATCCTCACTCAACTATCGAGTGGGAAATACCCTCAAATTCCTACAGAGGACTCTCCTGTAAGTTAGAAGATACACACAAACCTATAGTCTGCACTTAAAGAAACAACTTTTAAGAAACAAATTTGCCAGCTTGCTTTACCCAGGAAAATTACACGGGCTACATATATATTAAGCAATGGGAACATGTCCTGAAAGTGAGCCCGATGTTCACATCTATGTCTACAAACCTGGTTCTTACAGGTCGTAAAATAGCTATGTAACAGAAGTCAGTTTTCATTTTAAGACATATCTACCTGGATCGCCATATGAAGTAAAATTTCTACCTTGGTAACTTGATTTGAAAGTCTATGAAAATACAGACAGAGGTAGATAGAGACATAGAGAGAGAGAGATGCTTCTTGTGCAACTTCAGGGTTTTACTTTCGAATACAAGTGAGTAAAAACATAAACTAAATGAACTCTGAGAACTGTGTATTAATAGAGAAGACTTGTACTAAGCAGCTGAAGGTTGAAATGGCTTTCACTGGAGATAAAAATTAAGTGTGAAGAATTAACCATTAAAACTTTGTAAGGATTAAGGAGATGGCTCTTTTGAGAGGGAGGGAGTAGCTAATTAACTTTTCTGATATTAAGATAGGTCTCAAAGAATAAGACAAAAATCATATATGTAGTAAAACAATGAAGCCAACTTAGGATCAGCTGCATTGTGTGCTGAAATAGTGGAAAACACGTGCAAGCGTAAAAGCTCATTCTATTCCAAGAATATGAAGGAACATAAGAGAAAATGACAACTTACTAAAGAATAAGTAAAAATGTATTCAAAAGTGAAGATTTATATATAAATTTTAATATTTAACATATATTATGTATATAAATAATATATTTTTTCTTAATAGAATCCCTATCCTATTCTCCTAATATAAATATTTACAGATCGTTGGTGGTCTTGAGTTATGAATTGTGGAGTGCTATTTTCTCTCTCCCAGAAGTCTTCCCTGCAGCTGTGTGTCTTTCCTCCCTTCTTTCTCCCCCGCTTCTCTTCCCAGCCCCAAACGCAGGCTCCTGCATACCTCCAGTCAGGCACCGTTCTAGGCAGCTGAGCTCTCACTCTCAAGCCCTGTAGCTTATCCTTTTTCATTCGTGCCTTACTTCGCTGCTGGCTCCCTCGACTCCTTGACAGCCTGTCCATTGGGCATACCACAGACACATGTGTGTAGCTTCACAAAGCCTCCATGTCTTAGTAGTTGCAAATATGCCCCTAAAATAATCTTCGAATCTTCTTTATGAGACAGGCTTCCTAAGAGCAATGGGCTTTAACTCAAACCACTGAGGACGGAAGCTTTGAGGAAAAGGGTAAAGTTGTTTAAGGCGCAGGCACCGCCCAAGAAAATACGTCATAGTCTTCATGGGTGTAGAAAAAAAAAAGTCTTCCAGGATAAAAATTCCCATCTAGAAACAGGTAATGATGCAGTTGGAAAGACTGAGTTCAAACAATAAACCACCTTAAAGGGCCCAATATTGCGTAGTTGTTTTCGCTGGGCCCTTGGGAATCCCTGGATTCAGAGGGACGGCGGAAGGAAAGGATCAGGGTGCTTATGGGACTCCTTTATTCTAAGGGCAGGGACTTGGGCAATAAAGACTAAGGTCTTTGCAGCCTGTTGCAGCCACAACCTTGTGCTGAACCATTTGAACAAATGTACGACATCATAGAGGATCAATGGCATTTATTACGTAACTAGAGAAAGTAATGGAAAATGAAGAACCGAGATTTTAAGTCACCACAGCTTCCTACTAGCTTTGTGGTGTTGAGGAAGTTATTTAACTTCTCAAAGTCTCCCTTTTCTCACCTAAAAACAGGGAAGATGATGTTACCTTTCTTACACAGTGACTGAGAAAATTAAATTAGAAGACAAAGGTAAGGGCGTGGTGTATTACTTGGCTGCCATGAACAATTAAAATAATAAATCAGAAATCCCTTCAAATAGTGTGAGATGCCTTGGAATAAAGTGTGAAAACAATATCCCCTATGTAGTGTCTGCTACCTCATGGGCCTGCACAGTGAAAGAGAGAGTGAGTTCAGACAAGTTTAAATAGCTATCCGTATAGTAATGTATTAAAGCATATTCTATATTCTTCTAAATGAATATATTACATATAAGTATTTTCATATATCTCTGTGAGATATATTTAAGCCATTTGAAAACACAGGCATAAGATGTACAAGTTCCAAAATAATATGGATCATGATGTGATTAATTGATGATATATGTACAAATAATGAGGATCCTAGGATATGCAAAAATCAGACAAATAATATTGGATACTGAGTTAATGAAATAAATTATTAATTACTTAATTAATGGCTGTTAAATAAAGAGCCACACGATTACTCTTTGGATTATGGTAGACACTAAATAAATGTTTATTGAATGAATACAAAACATCTAAGTCTGTACAGGAGGAGATTTTTAAAAAAATGTATTTGATTGCCATGTTTTTAATTTCTAGCAACACGAGTTCTTTAAATATTTTCTGAAAATTCAATATTTTAAAAGATGTCTTTAGGAAGCTATGATAAGACTCTTAAGACTGTAGTAATTAACTATTCACCATATGTTCCTGTCCACTGCTGTGACCTTATATTTCTGGCTTTAAGGAAACTCATATCCTAATAGCTTATTTGAGTATTTACATTTGAAATGTGAATTCAATTGTTAGAAAAATATAGAAGATTCAAGGGCCTGTATACCACAGGTACATTGTTGTTAAATAATGTCGAGAAACATTAAGGACATAAAGTATGGCTTAGGGCTATTATTAAAGATACAAAAAGGTTACATATACTATACGGTGCAGTATCATAGAATTGTAAAGCCTAACAACTTCAGGTGGATGTCAGGCCATTACATAGGCCATCTCTTGAAAAACGAAGATTACAAACACCATCAAGTAAACACAATTTTCACTCAAAAAATCTTAACGATCAGTAGTTGATCTAAGTATGAAATTAAGCTTTCTTACCACAATTCTTATTTTATTTAAATTTATTTATTTCAATAAAAGTTACCCAACTGATGATAAGACAAGTTCTAGTGTGCTGCTTGATCACAAAGAAGATCAAACACGAAACCTGTGGATAAAACTGAGTCATGTGCTCTTGGTGACAAGCTAGGACAGTTGCTTAGAATGCTGTCTTCGTTAGTTATCTCAGAAGACTCTTCTACTAGTTAGTAATAAATGTCTAAGGTGATACTGTTCTGTGGAAAAACTCAGATAGCTAAAGTAAAAGTTTTATTAAATTAACCACAAAATTGCCACGACTAGCAAATCCACATCTTAATATTTCCTCAAACAACATCCATAGGCCAATTCAAATCTTTCAGGGCTTCTACTGAACAAGAAATTGCTCCTCAACACGGACACCAACCTCGGACAGGTCAGACAAATAGCTTCAAAGTCAACACAAATTTCTAGGTGACAAATAAATGGCATACCAAAAAATCAAAGACCAAAATTATAGTAGGCAGAAAGGAACTGTGAGTAACCACCTGTTCTGTAACAACGGTGTTTAGAAAGGAATACTAATTGCAAAAATAAAGCAAACTTTAGAATATTTTCAAATATATCAGAAGAGAATAACTGGATACAAGAGCTTAATTTTCTTTTTGAAAATTGCACGAATAGTGTGTTAATTCGATCATGTTATATTCAGACTTTAAGCATTCATTTTAATCATTTTAAATTATATAATTTTTTTCTAAATGGCATTATGAACAATGCACTTTGGAAGATAGTAGCTTCGTGTAATGTGCACAGAAAATTGATGTAAAGATTTCATTGTGACTTACACGAAAATAGAGGTAATATGTCACAACTCCTGTTCCCAAAGGATTTTATTCTTTAAAAGCTGTGTGATCAACTTTACTTGTGTGCACATCTCCCGACAGAACTGAGGTGCAAAGGTGTTCTTGGTCACATTAACTACCATCCTGCCAAGTTTAAGCAGCCACACTTACCTCTTCAATAAAAAAAGGATATAATAACTGCTTATTTACGTGCATCTTTTTTATTTTAGTCTAATATTAAATTAAAATAAAAGCAGCTGACATCTGGGAATCAAAGTAAAATCAATTTTGTAATAGTACTTAGTATTTATTTTTTCTGTCTCTTCAGCTTTCTCTAACTTGCATGACATTTTGTGTTTTTCTTTTTTCTTTTTTTAAAGCACAAGCCATCATATCAATAGTCCTTTCTTTAAGAAACAACTCACTATACTTGGGACATGCCAAATTAAAATAGAAGCAATCTGGAAATTTTTACTGTCTCATCTCAAGAGTTAAACGCAATTGTCTGAGCCGAGATAAACGCCTGAAGACTTTTCTGAAATAACTTTTACATAAGGATAAAATGACTTCCATATAAAAAACAATTACCAGCCAACATTATTAGCACCAGAAAATTGTAAGCTAGAATGAGCAATAAAAACATTGTATTTGGAATGAGATATTAAGAGAATAGCTATTAAAATATTTTACTCAATTTCTATTACACCTTAAAATGAAAGTCATCAAAACGTCATTACAGGCCTTTTCCCTAGATTCTTGAGAGCGTGAATCTAATCATTTCAGGAAATGGAGCGCTATCCAACATTCACTTAGGCTCTTCAAAAGAACAGTAAAGTCAAACAAGATGTGAAATTTATAAGACATTTTTATTAAAATATCTTTGCATATATAGATAGATACCTACCAGGGAGCATTTGTCTTCAGATACCGAGAATTAAATATTTCTTGCGAAATTAACCACTCATAAAACATGACTTTGAAGAAGACTTGAAGTAAGAAACCCTAATATAGTAAGGAAGCCACAAGTTGAGCTCTGCTTAAACCTGAGACAACAAAGCAGTGACGTATCGGTTCAAAATCAAAACAGAACAAAACAAAATTTAAAAATCACTTATTTAAAAATTAACCCCAGCCACAATTATTACTTGCACAATGAAGTACAGAACTTTTGACTGCTGCTCAACCCCGAAGAGGTAAACAACAGTTGAATTAGTGCAATTACAATAATAAAGGCATCTGTAGGCGCTCTTTTGGAAAACTCTTACTCTCAAGAATTTTCAGGCCGGAAGAGACCTTTGACATAACTTAATCCTGGCTTTATTTTACTAGTTCTTAAAATCAAATCTACGTAAAATAAAGGTAACTTTTATTAATCCCTCAAATGAGGATTGTCTTTAAAGAAAGTTGCTTATTTCCAAGGCTGAGAAAAAAAGAACCACCTGACCTTATTTTTGCTAACAAAAGCAGCAAATCTTTTGAAAAGGACTTAACAATAACATTCTCTCGGTTGTTCCTCTCAAACCTTCAATATTAAAAAATCATTCTTATTTTTAGTAGTCCTTTTTTGAAAGCCCTTTTCTAAAGCCACTGGCAAGAAGCACATGAAACGCTTTGAAAACCGCCTCTTTAAAAATGTTGAATTTTTACCTTTCAATTCGAGGAGGGTGTCACTTCTTAGGAATTCCAGTTTCCTGCAGATACTCAGGGCTGGCCGATGCAGAATAAAAACCATTAGCATATTACTTTTAAAGAAGTTCCCTATAAAGCTGTAGTCTCCCACAGCGAGAACTGATGGTGCTTATGGGCAATAAATGCCCTCCCCGATACCTCTTTTGTCATCATCATTTTATTAGCAGAGTGGATGTTCCCTGCAGCATGCATCAATTAGCAGTGTGCAAGGGAACAAGAAATTTATTCGGACTCATCCGCTGAGCAGGGCTGGGTCCTCCAGAGCCCCTTCATCACTGCGGCTCCTTTCTAACAAGGGGCTAGACTGCAAGGAAGGCCAGGGGCTAAATAAGTAGCACACAAGCAGAACATTCCTGGGAGCCGCTCCTACCTCTGCAACTTTCCCTGGGAGATCCAGCCCGCACGGATGGCGACGAGGGGCGCCTGTAGCTGAGCCACAGCACATCTGCCTGTTAGTGCGCTGGCGCTTGGAAAAGCAGAGGGCAACACCCTGACGGAAACTATTCCCGACTCCTCACTCCTTGCGGTCGAATCCAGGCATCCGGAGAGGGCTGGCGGGAAGGGGAGGTAACGGGGGCTCACCCTACCGTCCCGAATCCACCTAGAGCCGCAGCATCTTCCAAATCACAAATGCAATGCTCGTGAACAAGGAAATAAATGCCAGTTTCCTCTACTTTGCTCCAAATTTCAGTGGCCCCACCACAATAAAAGATAGCTGTTGGCGAAGAATGCCTTGTTCCATACCATTACTCAGAACAAAACATAATTTTAGTGGGACAGCGATGTTTACTTGTAAGAACTGATGAATTGTTCAACACCATTATCACTCGCAGACAAAGATGTTCAGCCACTATTTTGGACATAAATCAAAGTACATGTTCCTCAATAGAGAGACAGAGAGAGATAGAAAGAGAGACAGCTTAAGTCCCCAAAACCACAGAGATTGAGGTCAGACTGGCCATAGCAACCAGGAACAGAACTTGGGCCTCCAGAAAGACCTAGCAACCGATAAATGAGTTCAGATCTCTTTTCATCTCCACTGGTGTGAAAGCCAAAATTAAAAAGATTAGATCACCCTGCACCCATTACAAAAGGTGCCACAATGAAAAAGTCATTTCCAGCCTTTGAATCACATCAAATAAATAACATTCATCCCTGCTATAATGAACAACTTTCAAAGTAAATTGAATCTCCATAGCACTGCTTTCCCTGGCCGCTCAGTATTTACATAACAATATATCACAGGAAGCCAGAAATGGGTCTTGTAAATGGGGAAGCAGAGATAAAAAACATCTTTAGCCCCATTACTGTATATACAGACTACTTTCCAATCCTTCTCACTTAAACAATCAACCTGTGGTATGGAGAACATAAACAATGTCTTGAAATTGTGGGAAATGAAACTTGCTGGTGCATTTTTAAATGTCTGGAACTCATCCCAATACGCTCTCTTTGTGGGGCATTCAGAACATAAAAATCACGTAACCTCCCAAGTCCGTGCTCTGGACTCATTTTTTTTTTTTGTCACAAAGAACCCTCCTCTGTGTGTACACTTGCTTCTTTGTTCATGCCAGCAATTTTTTACCTTAAATATCTGTTGAGTTTTTATATATTCCTTAAAATACAAACACATTTCCAAATTGCTTTAGCATGTGGCTCATGCACTATTAGTCATTTCCTCGAAAGTACAAGATATTCTCCATTGCCGTAACAATAATATCGACAAAGTTTTAGTAATATAGTAATATCTCCATACAAAATGACCATCCTGAAGAGTCTATTGCATCCTGGTCACTGAAAAGAAAATTAAAGACTAATTTCCCCATGGCTTTGACTCCCATAAACAATTGTTCATTTCATATATTTCTAATGAAGTAGTATGTTCTAAGACAGCAAGATCTATTTTTTAAATATAACGGCATAAGCTTATCTTTTGTGGCAGCTCACGTAGATATTACTATTTGAACTCCACAGGGAATCTCATTAATTTTTAAAACTCTCTGACCTCAGTACAGTTGAGTATAAAAATGATTGCAAATTAAGAACGAAAGAGCACCACTTAGACTCTGCCTGGCCATATGCTCTGCATTGCACAAACATTGCTAACTATCATCAAACAGCATTTTTTCCCCAGATATATATTTAAACAGCACGATGAATGTTCCCACAAAGACATGAAAAGCAGCTCACCCTTCCAGGAGCCCAGCTCACACCGCACCTCCAGTGATTCCAGTAACACAAAGCCCGGAGAACACAGGTTTGCAGGCAAGTGCCGGCAGACAGGACGCCCTTCCAGAGATTTCCCTACCTACAGAGTCGCTTTCTATCACAATGTCTCAGCCACAAGGATGCAGAAATACGAGTACCAAGGCATACATATTTTCTTACCTAAAACTTGTCAGGAGGACGGTCTGGTCTTGTCACTACTGCCACCTCCGATGCTCCCTCTCGCCATCGTGTCATCGTGGAAACTGGCTTGCTATGATTATCGCGCTGTACCTCTGTTACAGCTGTGGCACTCATCTGCCTGCACAGATCCTATGAGGGAGAAATGAGAAAGGGAGGGAGAGGGAAAGGGAATGAGACAGAGAAGGAGGGAGGAGTGCTTGCATGTGTGTAAGGGAGAGGGAGAGGGAGAGGGAGAGGGAGAGGGAGAGAGAGAGAGAGAGAGAGAGAGAGAGAGAGAGAGAGAGAGAGAGAGACTGCTGACTTGAGACTAAGAAGCCAAAACCTACAGCCAAGTCAAGCCCGAACAAAATGATCAAAGCTATGCCCTTCATCAAGACAGTAGACAGATACGGATTTTTTTCCTCCACTGAAAAGTGGGACTGTCATTGGGGATTCTCACCGGGAAAGCGCAGACAGCGGCAGAGCTTCTCCAGAGCGCTAGCGCTGCCCAGCAGTCCGTGCAGAATACAGGTACCTATTGTTCCAGAGACAGATATGTAGCCAGCCAGTCAGACTCTGACAGATCTCAGCAAACCAGCGAGCCTGCCTTCAGTTTAACCCCTTATTTACTAGTGCTTTTTGGTGAGATGCAGAGGGCTCCTCATCACCCAGGAGAAATCGAGGGAGATGATACAGCTGACCTTCCAGCAGAGATTAATCTCGCATCTTTCACCAAGAGGAACCTTCTGCTACGATTACTAAAAGGTTGAATTTGATGCAAATATCGTATTTGTCTCAGAAGAAATGAAGCAATAGATTACATGGGAGAATTAGTGAGTAAAACCTTGACACTCAAGCACAGCCAGTTTAAAAACAAAGAGCTAAATTGGAGTTATTTAAAATACTCAAAGTGTGAAGGTACATATACCCCACACAGATCGGGGTCACCTAAGCCGAAGCAGCCTCAGCCTTTTGCATAGGGGTGTGGCACACTGGAAACAATCTGCACAAAAAGCCACCCTAGTAGACCTGCTTCCTTAGGGGCTAAAGGATTTGATCCCCCATTTTTCTAGACCCATTGATTTTCCATGTACTCCCCAACATTTCCTACCACTCATGCCTTACTGTTGTCTAAATCATATAAAATTAAGGAAACCATGAGAAAAAATAACTTATTTTTCATTCGCTTTGACGGATCCCGAGATTCAGAGGGTACAATGATTCTTTAAATTCCTGGACATGAATAGATTACAGAATGTATCTAAGTTTCATTTTTGTACATCAACTGAATCATTTTCTTTTAAGGAGTGAAAGAGGGGAAAATGTGTTGAACAATAATAAAATGCAGAAATAAAAGTAGCTCATCACTGAGTTAAGACAATCGGTAGATGGATCCTCTCCTAATAGACTTTATATATAAGCGGTTGGATTTTTTTCTGGAAGGAGTACCAGTTCACATTAATTGTTGTCCTTCACCTAAGAACTACTGTGCATATTGTGATATAGTAGGTTGCTGCATAGTGTAAAAAAGTAGTTACAAAATCTCTCTGTAAAATCCACACTCAGGTATCATTTTACAAAGCCAGAGGGTAAGTATGCCACACAGCTGGGGGAGGTCTAGCCGTGCGTGGCTGTTAATGGTAATGAGACATGCAGAACATATCTGTGCACTGCCAAACAGCTTTTGCTAAGTATCTAGGGCTTGCTTTATTAATTTTAAAATGCAAACTAATAAGAGATTGTTGTCCAGTGTTGAAGCACTCCCTGAACAAGAAAATAAAATTATAAAAAAGCTTAGAAAATACAGTGACTTCATTTCACATTATGTCTGGTCTTAAAGTCCAGCATTTTGAAATCGTTTCAAGTCAAGCTGATTTAACCAGGACTCAGGTCAATTAATACAGGCTTTAGAAACTCTTCCAAAGTTAGAATTACTTGGCTCCGTGACACCTGCAAGGGCTGCCTTGTGGTTTGTACTCAGAAGGAGCTTCTATTATGCTTAGGATGTGAAATGATTTAACCTGAACAAGGAAAAAAGTATCGAGAATTTCTTACTAAACTCCTCTTGTAAGCTAGGAACAAAATAAGAACATCTTATTATCTCTCTTCTACATGAATCAACTGTTTTTTTTTTTCTTAAACATGTTTGGAAGAACGTGCTTCTCTTTGTAAGTTCAAAGGACAACTCCACTTATCTTGACTATCTGAATAGTAAGATAGCAGAAGTATGTTCACTGGAAGAAGCAGGATTGATTATACGTACACGTACACGACAGTGCCGGATCACAGCTTCGTGCATGGCCCCCGTGACTAGCTGTGAGGCTGTAGTGTAAAGAGGACATGTAGGTTCCCACTCTAGAGCATGTGGTAACACAGAGGTGCAAGCACATTTAATTAGAGAATTACCCTGCCATCATCCAGATGTTATTATCTTTTCTGTTTTTTAAATTTCTTTTGATCTTTTTCTGGTTCACATTTGCTGTCTTCATAAAATAAAGGTTGGTGTGCCATGCACATTTTAAATACTCAGTTCTTAACATGTTTGAATACAGACGGTTCTCACAGTCAGGGTCCATTACTTTCGGGAGGCATGTGCAGAGAGCTATAAACGTTAATGAGACTCATGTGTACATATAGATAAAAAGCAGATACACGCATGGGGAGATTGTGGAGGTGGATGGATATGTGTTAAGTCTGTGTATAAGTGGGTACCAGTATTTCTACCAGGTACACATGTTTGTGTGCTTGGTAAGTAGAGAAGGGGTCTTTTTCTTTTTTCTCAATAAAGGTTTTTGGTGATATACTTAATAGGATATCTCTGTCCCCACTAACACCCCTGATGGCCATCACATAACTAAGATTTAAGCTGATAATTCCCACAAAAGTCCCTGATTTGTCAAATAATTCATATCAAGTAAAAGTCCAATATAAATGTCAATTATGTCCTAAGAGGAAGGAAAAAAAAAGTCTCCTGGGCTGGGTTTTGAAGGCGTAAACACAGGAGAGTTGGGTATATCACTCATTCACGCAGCACATTTCTCTTCTGCGGTGTGGGATATTTATATTTTTGTCCACATAGCTTGATCCGAGAAACTTAAAATTAGACTTCCCAGAAGGCTACAAGAGGAAAACAGAACATCTTCTTTATATTACAGAATATTCCAATTTTTATAATTTCCCCCGCCCAGGATATGTCACGAACACATTCAGCTATCCGTTCACATAATGGACACTGTTATAACTCTGAGGGATCTCGGCGAATATTGAAAGTAACCAAACTCCAGGAAAGTTAAAAATAGTCTGTCCACCAAATTAAATATTATCTAAGTTCCCCCACGTAGTTATTAAACACATAGCAGATCACCTCTGTGCGTACTCTACAAATGGCTTACATTACATATTAAAATTCTAAGTAGGTTATATTTGATCTCCATTGGCTGATTTGATATTAGAGGGTAAATTCTGGTTTAGAGTGAAAGCTCATGAGGAATTGAGGTTTCTGACGGTAAATTAATGGAAAAATTACAATGTATTTCTATTAGAAAGAAAGAATACAAAATTCTGAGACTCTCTTTAAACTATGACATGTAGTGCTGTGAAGGGATTCCCTGCTGACTTCCACTCTCCAGGACTCTACTTTCTTGACAGTTGAAAACTACAGACACGAAAGATAAAATTCTGCATTGTGTTAGTGTTAGGAAAGAATGACCATGATTACATTCACAAGTGAAGCCTTAAAAACCTAACCACTCAATTTGGCTTATTAGGAAACATACTTCTAATAATTAAGATCTAGAATATGTTATACATTACTTTTTCATTTAACTTATAAGTAAAAGTAACATTTCTGAAAGCGGTACCCCAAAGAGTGAGTAATTTAATGAAAAATGAAGTTTACACGATCCAATGCCTTCAATATTTCTGATAGGAAGAAAACCACACATTTCCTAATAAACTCCTCACCGGAACATATTAATATATCTTTTATAGTCTGTGTGATCAACTTCCTGACACATAGTCTAAATTAGGTAACCATTTAGTTTTAGAAAAATATCTCCAAAGAAATAGTGTACTCATCAATTAGTAAGAAATAAGATATTTCAAAGTCATGGTAGACTATTTGCCCTTCCTTATTCTCAAGAGCAGCAGGAGATCAACTCTGAGACTCTACACACAGAGAACAGAATGTTGATACTTTGAAGGGTAACAAAAGGAAAGTATTTGCATTGTTGTATGTGTAAATGAAACAGTATGTTGTTCCATGTTTCTATAAATGCCATCTTAAGTAGTCTCAGGCTTATAACACAATGCAAAAGAAAAAGTTAACATGTAGCTGATTGATGAGAGTTGATATTCAACATAACAGCATTTCATAGAAGTTGGAAAACCCCCACTAGGGGATTAGGCAGAAAACAAAAGTGGTAAAGATTCTGCTTCATTTCTTTTGTGGAGGTTTTTTTTTAACATGGCAATATTCTAAAACACAAATTTTTACTTCATGAATTGCAGCTTTGCCAGATTTCCTAGTAGACACATACATTCTCCATATCCCGTTCTTTATGTGACACAGGACTTACCTGGTTTCTCCAGCAACTGCTCGGAACTTCGCAGCAACTGACATAGTGCTCTGATAAAGACAGAGCTAGGGAAGAATGTGCAGTCTTTCTCCATCTGAATCTTTTGATAAAAGTCAGGAGAATGTGTGATTTATTAATATGGCAAAGCCATTACAATCCTGAACTACAACGCTATTGGACCTTTCCCCAGCTACTGCTGTTTAAGGAAGTCTTTAAAAACCAATTTAATTTCCTTCCACCCAGTCAGGTTTTCTCCACAGATAATTGGCTTTCATTATATGCACAAAAAAGCATCACGGAAGTCAGTTATGTATGAGACATTTAAATATTTTCAAATGAAAGTATGCCTGTATTTACGTTTGGGTGCCCAAACACACACTTCTATTCGATTTGATGTAACTGATCATTAGCACTCTTATAAAGAAAAAGTAATGTGAAAATCGCAAAGGCTACATAAGCAGCCAAGTTAGTCATTAGCAGCAGTAGAAGTTTAATAAAGTCAGTATTGTGGATATCATAGTCTTTTATATTCAGCGGGTGTTTATAGAGAAACGTATCTTCCTTAGCAATCTTGCTAGATTTTTCTGTGCTCACTCCTAGAGTACTCCTGTTTCATTTTCTGGTTCCTTTTTCAAGCATAATTTACACAGTAGCCTTTTTAGGATTTAGAACTTAGCCTAATGTTGTCATCAAAAGTGGGCTCAAGATGATAGAGCAGACCTGCTAATTGTTCCTAAGTACCTTGAAACATTAGATTAGCAATGTTTATAATTGTCGAAATACAGCATGACGATATGAAATCAATTACTATGCTAGTCACTCTTTGACATTTCAATGCATCACAACTGTAGTAAAGTCACCATAAACTTTTCCTTTTTAAAGCCACAGTTGCTACAGACTGAAAATCTCTCTCGTGATGAAACAGCATTGGGTGGTAAACATTAGAGACACAATGCACAGCAGCCTGTGCACTGCTGAAATAGGTTTACTTACTTGAATATTCATCTTCCTCTGAATAAAAAAATCTAATCTTGAGGTTGAAGAATTTTACACATGAGAACCTCTTCAGTGGTCTCGACCCCACCACCCCTCTCTCACTAGTGAACTATTATTAAATAAAAGAGCTCTGTTTGCATAACAATAAGACAATCTTATAAACATCGCTTAACCTTTGACACTGATAGTTGAATATCTTTCCATGACACTTGCTGCTGTCCCGTGTCAGATCAGAGTCATCAGAGCTGTGTCCTCATGATGTCCTCCGTCTTGTCCTTCCAGGGCCCAACGTGGTGAAGTGGGAGTGTCTTCTGCTTGCTGTATACTGCCTTTTTGACCAGGAGGGAGGGCTACTGTGTTTCAATTCAAGATCACAGACAGGCGTGTCATGGGACAAAACATAGTTTTCTGAGTTGAATTTGAGCCTGAGACTTGCTACTGTTTCTCAATGAAGAACGACACAAAACACAGAGCAGAACAACTATGTTTGCCTGACTCCAACAAGCAGTCTCTGTGGATCAAAAACAAAAACCAAACCACAACGAACCAACGAACAGAAACAAAACGGATAATGAAATGAGAAAAGAAAGGAATGAGTCTGAGCCTGCCTGTAGAGCACCGTGGGTCTTCCTCCTGTTGAACACAAACTATGCTGCACGCACCGCTATTAATGAAGCTAAGGTCAGGCTGCAGCGAGTTGGCATTTTCCATGATAGCAAATCAGAAATGATAGCGTCATAGGGATTTATGAATTTTTTACCCCTGTAGTCACAAACATCAGACGTTTACTTTTATAAAGAGAGCTTTTAGATCCTTCCTGCAGTTTCCATAGTGATTTCATCTTTTCCCTTTTATCACAGATTGGCTGAAGTGCTGCTACCCTTTGTGCGTTAAAAGGCTTGTGCTACCAACTGTCGATATAAAAGGTAGCTAAGGCAGAGACGCAACACAGACTGCCAAAAATAATTGAAACAGAGACACGTCGGTGAAAGGTTCCAGAAGAAGAAAAAAATTCTTTCTTGTCTGTATCAATGTGATAGTACAGGAGAAAAATAATTTTGCCTGAATTCTCTTAATTACTTTGTTAGGAGTACTTATATCTTATGCTGTGTACCATACTTATATTAAAACACTCATCATACAAAACATAATCCTTTCATAAAAGGCTTTAATATAGCTTACAGTGTTCCTAGTGTCTGGGCTTGTTAAACATAAAAGTTCATTATGAAAACATTTTCACTTCAGTTACTTTAGTTTCAGCTGCAATGTTTATTCCAGTACTTAGTGTCTCTTTTTTATCTCTTAGTTTACTCGATTTTATTTAATTTTTTCTATTAAAACTACACTGAATTTTCAAATTAATCCAAACTATCCACAGCACCACAGTAAAAACCTAAAGAAAAAAATCATGCACTTCCAATACTTAATAAAATGAAGGCTCAGTTCTTAATATAGCTCTATCATGTTTTATATAGTTCTTCTATTAAAATTGAGCATTTAAATGAATTTTAAATGTTATACTGATTTTTCTTTCAAGTCTCCTAATATTTAATAATGTTGGAACCTGAATAATCCTAGTCATGGGTTGCAACAATCCTAAGAGAAATGTCTGTTCTCCAACTACTTATTAAATATATTGAATTCCTGTCACAACACTGCAGATGTACAACAATAAACCTGCAGCTCCAAATATGCCTTTTTGAGACCATGAGATAAATAATATCACTGTCAATTCACAACTATTGAAATGGCAAGTACAAGAATAATTGTCATTTAGAAAAAAGGAATGCTATCACAAAATTAGTAAATATATTATGATATATTCTTATATATTTAATATCAAAACATTTTAGTTTCTGTAAAGATACAAATATCTACAAGCTCTGCTCTGTGGTTATCACACCCAACACTTTATGCCATTCCATAGTTTTTTCTATGAAAATTTCTAAAGGCACTCTAGGCTAAATTAGCTCCCTAAGTTCTAAAGTTTTAGTCAGTGTTAGCAAAACTATGCACCATGGTAGATTTTTCTTTCTCTTTTGACTCTCACATTTGTTGGGAAAAATAAGCTGTAATGTAGATTCTTTAAATAAAAGATATACATTGACATATGCAGTGAGAAATCCAAAGTATGATGAAACAGGTAAGTGTGATAAACTATCTCAGCACAGATCCGTGATGGTGCAGAAGGAGGGATTTCCTCCGCATTGCAGAGTCAGTGCAGCCTAAGTGTACAGAAGCAGAAAGTAATAACAAGCATGGCTATCTCACTGTAATCTGAGGAATCAAACTTCTGAACTGTGCAGAGTCTGAAACAGGAGTCAATGAAGTACTAGAGTCTGTGTGAGTTAAAATTTGTGGGTCCAGTCATGGGCTAATTCTTCCTAAACACATCCCGTGCTACTTCTTTGGTAAAAGCTGGGCTACTTCCGCATTCGTGGGCAAGACACATCACCCTTGTATTCACAGAACTTCCGGTATTGGGAGGAAGAAGAAAGAGTAAAGAAGTAGTAAGTGAATAAAATATGTAAAGGAAGGAAATTAGTGATGTCTGTACAGAGAAGCGTTGCATACATAGCAGTATTCATTTTATGTATGAAGAGGTGGTAAAGGAAGGCCCGTGTGGAGGCCATTTTGTGAGGAAGGGAGAAAGCGACAGAAAAAAATAGGCGAGCAGCTTTGCAGCTATCGGAACTCCTCTTAGTTTCTTGGCCAATAGCCTGGTTTTTTGTTTAGTTCAATAAACTGTTTCTTGCTTAAACACACAGACACACACAGACACACACACACACACACACACTATTTTTACAGATGAATTTAATTCAAACCAAACCATCAGGGGACAATATTGAAGGACTGTAAGTAAAAGAATAACATTATCAAATCATTTGTATATTTATTTATTTATATGTCTGTTTTTCTTTTAAGACGATAGTTCACTATGTAGTACAGGCTACCCTGGAACTTTCTACACAGACCAGGCTGGCCTCCAACTCGCCATCTGCATGCCTCAATGCCAGGATTCCTTCAAGGATACACTACCACACCTTGCTCAAGTGCCTTGAGATCATTCTGTATGTTGTGTTAAAGTAGATCATAGCAAGAACAATGTGGAAATGAGGAGACGAATTAGAAGATTAATGGAAACAACCAGAAGAGAGGTGCTGATGTCTTGGACCTGTGGAATGGTGTCACCTGATGAAGAACATGGGTTTGAGTGGACAATGGTGGTAGAACTGCGAGCGTGCAGGGATGGACAAGCTGTGGGTGTTGAGTGAAAAGGAGTAGTCAACCTCAGCTTGTTTGAATGGAGCTGAGAAGCTGTTGGTTGTAGGACAGAGAGGAAACGCCGATGGTGTGAGAGAGCACGATGTAGTTCCAGACATGTTAGAATTTAGACATCCATGGGTGTTTCAGGAATAGGTCTGGCTTGGAGGTATGAACTTGCGAGGTATCAGAATATAGATATTACTTAAAGAGACTTTCTTCTTTTTCAGATAAAGAAGAATCATCCAGGGGAAAAAGTCTGCACAGAAAATGAGTTCTAACCTGGGGATTTGAGAAATGTCAAAATGTCAATATTTAAAGGTATAATAAAAAGAAGAAAATAGCCAAAGAGGGAAAACAGAGACCTTGGTGCCTCAGAAGCCCAGGACAGGAGTCGTGTCAGAAAGAAGAACATGGTCCACGATGAAGAAAATTGTTGAGAGGCCAAGAAAATAAGAGTAGAAAAGAGTTGTCTGAATTCGTTTACCTGAAGTTCACAGGTGTCCTCATGAATTGCCAGAGGGGGCAGCTGTGGCAGAGCTGTTTGAAGCAAAACAGGAAGTGAGGAAGTGGAGAGATGACATCATGAAGGAAAGCAATTGAGGGAGAAGATAGGCATAAGAACAACCCCCCTTCTCTCTTTTAATGTAGAAGATTCTGGAGTATGTTAAAAGTGGTGGGACTAATGCATACATGAGACAGGGTTTAATGGTGGAGGAGGAAAAGAGAAGGAAGGTCCATCATGGTTCCTGACAACGTAAGAAGAGTCAGGACTCAGAACAAAATAGAAGGGCGGGGTTTTGCTGGGGGGAAGGGCACTGCGTCCCCCAACCTCTTCCCCCTCCAGGAACAGAGAAGGCGAAGGTGACCGAGGACACAGGAGAGGGTGCAGAGTCAGTGAAGACGGGCGTGAGCTCGTGAATGACCAAGAACTACTTTTTAATTGAAGTTTGAAGCAAAGTGATCAAAGGAAAAATAAAGCATATAAAAGTGCAAACATAGGAAAGCACACAATGTATCATGATATGCTTAAAGAAAAATTACTCACGATGCTTGTTCAAAATAGCAAGACTTCACCTAAGAGAGACTACCTCAACTAAGGGAGAGATGAGTTCAAGTCAGAGGAAAAGTGGAGACTGATGGCCAGTGAAGGGATTGTGGGTAAGCAGATGAACAACTGTGAGGAAGACGGGGATGGTGAGAAAGAACAAGAGGAAGGGAGTGCGGAGCTGTGCTGTCTAAGTGCAAAAATTCTCAAGTTTAGAGGGACGTTGGGTACCACACATGCACGCTATCATAATAAAAATGGGAGAAAAAAATCCTGGGAGAAACATGAGAGCAAGGGAGAGTCTGGTTTCATAATTAGACAGGGTTTTTATTGAAGGCAGGTCAGAGTAATAAGATTTAAAGAGGATTCGATAACATATTAACAGCAGGGAGATGAAATTCGGTCAAAGATTGCGGGTGATCAAGCACCACTGGCGAGGAATTGCCACCAAATTGGTACATTATCATTATCTCTTAAACTAGACTAAGCGAGTCAAGGATAGAGCTCACATTAAGGGCATAGTCAGAAAATGTCTAGTTTATGATCTTGAATTTAAAGTGAAACAAAATTTTAGGTACAGAGTTGATTTCTTTTCTAGTAAGATTTAGCTACTTGATAATGAGAACATACCAGCCTGGGGCATCGCCAGGAAAAACAATGGGGTGACTTAGATACAATCCCTAGAGAAGATTTGCTGGACCATTGTTACATGAATGGAATATGAGGTTCTGTTTTGAGAAGAAGAGGAGGGAGATAAATCTTCCCTCTCTCCTCAGGCTTCAGAGCAGTAGGGTCCATGAATTGTAGGACTTGAACAAGTTGGCAATTGCAATAAACACAGAATCGAGATGGGATGATGGGAGAAGAAAATCTGGAAATAAGATGTTGAAATTATTTCCATCGGGCCCAAAGTAGTGGCCACAGTTTTAATGACCCCAAAAGAAAAATGTGTACTTTATGTATGCGGATTTTAGCAAGCTCCAAGGAAACACACAAGGGGGATTAAAATATATAATAAATATTTTTAAAAATTTATTAGAGAAAAATAGATATTGCTATTAATTCCCCTCAAAATACGCCCCCTCCTTGTTTCAAACACACGTGTCTCCTAGACCATCTTTCTTGCCACTTTCTGAAGGAGTTCTGAAAGTCTTTTTTCCTGAGTGTCTGTTTTAATGATTTTATTTTCAATATCGCTGGTTAAGCCGAAGGCCTTTGCACTAAGCCATATCCCAGGCCCATTTTTTAAAAATTTTATTTTGGGACAGGGTCTAAAGTGAATGCCTTCACAAGACGTGATCTGAACTACGGTGAACACTGCTGCCGAGTGCCGTCCAATGGAAAGACAGGCCCATAAAATGTCAGAGTGTCTTCATCCGCCGCGTCCTGAACTGTGTGGCTTGGGTTCTTCCCAAGGTCAAACTGATCGTGAAAAGTGAATGTTCTAGCTTGATTCGGGACATCAAGGAAGCCACAACAGTGCAACAAAAGAAATTCACAACGAAGGGCTCTCAGAACCGCTTCGGAACGCAGCTGCCACAAACAGCCCACTGCGCCCGCGGTGCAAAACAGCGTAAGGGGGAAAGCGCAAATCTTACCCACAAACACAGCAACAGAAAAAAAAATCTTAGAAGTGGTAGTGACTACGAGGTACATGAGTGGCTACTGTGACATAGGTACTGTTTTCAGCAACTCTCCTACATTAGCTCTGTTAGCTCTTAAATTGTACCAATAACTCTACAGATCAGGACTAATGCTCTTTCCACTTTATAGATGAGAGATCTGAGGCAGAGAGAGGTCAACTAATTGTTCAATATAACACAATTTGTATAGAAGAGCCAAGGTTAAAACCTAAACTATCAGGCTACCAGGCTATAAAATCTGTAAAATCTACAATTTTCTTATCAAGAATTTTTTTTGTAGTACTGGGAATTGAACCCATGGCCTTTATACTAAGCTGCATCCCCAGCTCTGTTTTGATATTTCATTTTGTAGTTCCATTATGTTGCTCAGGTTGAACTTGAACTTTTGAGTCAAAACTTTTAGAGTCAAATATGTTTTAGAATTCAATTATTTTTTTTATTTCAGTAAAAGTTTCAAGAATATAAGACAATACACGTCCTTTTATTCTAAAATATCCAAAGTTTGGTGTGAAATGATAGTTATTGAGAGCTTATTAATATTTTTGTCTTGAAATATATTTTGATACTAAATAGGATAATAAGATTGTAAGCTTTCCCGTCTCTTGAGGTGTTCTGTCTTTAATTGGGTTTGAACATCAAGAAAAAAAGGAAGGAAGGAGGGAGGAGGATGGAAGAAAAGAAGGAACGAAGGAAAGAAAAAACCTTGCCCTTTACTTCTGTTTCAGTTTTGAAATTGTGGCTAGATATATAGATCATTTATCTGTCTCTCTCTCTCTTTTCCTTTCTTTCCCTCTCTTTTTCCATAATAATATACATATCTATGTAACATCTTGTATTAGTTTGGACAGAACTGACAGAAATCATAAGAAAAATAGACTTATTTGGAGGGCTTGCAAGTCTGAGGAGATAGATAGTCCAAGATGGTGGCCTGCACATGGAAGAGCTAGAGAGTCTGATGCCTGCTTATTCGCAAGGTGGAACGCCTGTCCAGGACCGCAGGACAGCCGGTGAGAGTCAGCTGCGGATCTCAATTGTTTGCAGAACAATGATGAAAACCAGAGATTGAAGATCAGAGATGGACAGACAGGCACAAGTAGAGACCGGAGCGAATCTGCGATGAAGATCTGTGGTGTGTAGCAAACAAGTTGGTATAGTTAGACAATTGCGAAGGTGAGAGCTTCCCTTGAAGAAAAAGTTGTAATAATCATTCTTCTTCCTTCCTTTCATACTGGTTGAGCTCCCAGTTGGGCCTCCCTCATCTGGGATGGGTGCTCTTCCCTCATTCACAAATCACCCACACATGCCTATAAGCCCTATTGTGGGTGTGTTTCTTAATCGCCTCAAATTGACATAATCTCTTCCAAGGTTATACACCTACACCTATCTACATCAATGTCATCTATCTATCTATAGAAAGAGGTTAAATTAAAAACTTTTCACACCTTTCACAGTAGTATAACTGGGGCTCTGGCCAACTAGAGGAAAAACCTGGAAACCAGCATTACTTAGGGATTCTGCAGGCCCCTGTCTTGTTAATAGTCAGCATCTAAGTTGCTGTATTTTTAAGAAGTTTCAAAGAATGCCAGAGAAGTTCCTTGCAAGTACCAGAGAGATAGTAAATAAAAATACTACATAGAAAGGTCATCTGGTGGAAACAGCTCCTCACAAACAAGAGGACATACCTCCATACACTAAGCACATGTATCTTGGAGAAACACATTTAAAGTGTAATATTTTAACACAGTCATACATCTACACATGCAGAGAGGACCCCCTGATCCATCGGAGTGGATGGTGAGGACAGGGGGATGGCGACCAGGGAAGGTGTTGCTATTGGATTCAGAATTTAATAACAATAAATGTGATGGCAAAACGTGGGTTGAGATCATATATGTGCCAGGTACCATTTTAAATATTTTACCTCTTGCTCATTGTTTCTTTTGCTGTGCAAAAGCCTTTTAATTTAATGTAGTCCCATTTATTGATTCTTGATGAAATTTCTTACGCAGTTGGTGACCTGTTCATAAAATCCTTTCCTGCCTCTATGTCTTCTAGGGTCTTACCTATTTTGTCTTCCAGTAAAGTCAGTGTTTCTGTCTTGTGTCCAGTTCTGTGACCCATTTTGATCTAATTTTAGTATGTGGAGACAGATATGGGTCTAATTTCATTCTCCTGCATGTGAAGATCCATTTTCCCCAGCACCATTTGTTGAAGATGCTGTCTTTTCTCCAGTGAATTATGTTGGCCCTTTGTCAAAAATCAGTTGACCAAGGGTGTGTGAGTTTGTTTCAGTATCCTCAATTCTGTTCCACTGGTCCTCTTATCTGTTCTTATACCAGCACCATGTAGATTTAAACATTGTTGCTTTGTAGTACTTTTTGAAGTCGGGAATTGTGATTTCCTCCATCTTTTCCCTTGTTACTCAGAATTGCTTCAGAAATTCTGGGTCTTTTCTGGTTCCATATAAATTTTAAGGTTATTTTTTTTCTAGTTCTGTGAAGAATACAGTTGGTATTTTGATTGGTAATGCAAGGTGAAGAGACAACCCACAGAGTGCGAGAAGATATTCACAAGAAACACTTCAGACAAAGGGTTATTATCTAGGATAGCCAATGAACTAAAAAACATAAAATCTCCTAAGATAAACCCCCCAAATAAAATAAATAAATCAAGAAATGGGCAGCTGCAATGAAAAAAGACTTCACAGAAGAAAAAGTGTAAACGGCCAATAAACATATGAAAAAGTGTTCTTGGTCAGAGAAATACAAATAAAAACAACATTGACTGAGAATTCTAGTGATAATGGCCTACATCAAGAACTCATAAAACAATATTTGGTGAGGGTGTGGAAATAAAGGAACTCTACTCCACTGTTGGTGAGAAGGCAATCTGGCACAACCGTTATGGAAAGCAGTCTGGAGGTTCCTTAGAAAACTGAGAATGGAAATTCCATTTGATCCAGCTACTGCCCTACTGGGCATGTTCCCAAAAAAATAAAGTCAACATGCCAAAAAGACACATGCATATCCATGTTTATAGGAGCACAATTTATAATAGCCAAATCCTGGAAACAGCTTACCTGTTTATCCAACAGGAATGGTTAAAGAAAATGTGGCACCTATAGACAATGGAATATTATGCAGACATAAAGACAGACAGATATGAAGTGTTTGAGTGAAAATGGGGCCACCTAGGGTCAATAATACTCAGAGAAATGGACCAAGCACAAAAGACTGACTATAGATGGGTGTCTCTCTTATTAAATGCACAAAAATAATGACATAAAAAGGTCCCAGCATGAATGTCAGGATAGAAAGAGAGGCAATGGTCAGATAGGAAAGGGCTGAATCTCTGAAAATGGGGCAGACAAAAGTGTTCACTAATTCCCCAAATCCTGTGGTTCTAATATGTTACAGAATTTGTAATTCAAGTATTTACAAAAATATTTAATTTTATGTCATGTAAATTTTTTACCAGAATAAAATTACTAAAAAATACTTTATATCAAAATACTGTACTTTAACATTCCCATTTTATACTTCAAAATCCTCTGAATGACTTTATGAGAAACGCTAACTACCATCCTCCAGTCTACAGATAAGAAAATTGACGTACAAAACAACTAAAACATTGTTACAGGCTCGTCACTGGGGGACTAGGACTTGAACTTAGGCTGACTCACTCCCCAAGAACAAGTGCAAAATCACCGCTGCACCCTACATTGTGCAAAAATACAGCTTTCCACATCAGCTCCTCCCACTGCCCTGAAGATGTGAGCCTGAAATCGGGTCTTATTCATGTCTACATCCCCTGCCCCGGGCCTAGAATGAAGCAGGTCCACGACACACGGTTGCATTATCACTGCTGTTCTATGAGACAACGCCTGAAAGATACTGAACACGTAGGAGAACTGGAGCAAAGGATTCAAGACATGGAGCACAGTTTGAGCAAAGGCATATGGCACAGGGATTCCATTTGCATTATCAAGGAACATATCCTTCAAGTTGAAAAGGATAGAACCGACAGCGGATGCAAATTCAAAGTCATTCTAGGGCATTTCAGTCACATACATGTGTGAAAATGCTCAGCGAGAAAAACAGAATACTTAGTCAGGATGAGAGACACTGAGGAGAAATGTCCTGCCCGTAGACATTTACCTTCAGACTTCCGGGAGCACCGGTTTCCATCCTCTGAGCTAGAGAAATGTCCAGCTGAGTGAGAAAAGAGTAAAGGAGAGAGAGAGAGGATGGAGAGAGAGAGAGAGAGAGAGAGAGAGAGCGAGCGAGCAGGTAGGTAAGTAAATAAAATGCCTTTCTACTAAGTGGGGGTAGACTCAGATTATAGGTCCTTAAATAAAAGTCTCATCCAGTCCTGCAACGTTCTTAAGAAGGAAACTGAAACTGGATGTGGTGGATAGGCCTAAAATCCCAGCACTCTGGGAGGGCCAGGCAAGGGGATCACAAGTTTGAGTCCAACTTGGGAAATTTAGTGAGAACCTGTCCCAAAATAAAAAAATGAAAGGTTAAGGGATATATAGCTCAAGTCCCTGGCCTTGATCTCCACTGCCACACACAGATGTGTACGTACACACACACACACACACACACACACACACACACACACACGAGGAGAAAGCGAAGGAAGAGAAAAAAAGGAATTGAAAACCGAAGGAGGAACATGAACATATCCAATGCCATCGAGTGCTAGGAAAAACACAGGATTCTGATTTCTAGGTTGATGTTCCTTCATCAACTCCGTGGCACCTGTGCACTAAGTTGGCTCCTTCTTCACAGCCCTGGGAAGCAGAGGAAGATAATATTAATTATCTCACTCAAGTCACCTGCCTTTCCCCAAAGCTGTGTGGTTTTAAGGGAAAGAATCGGAATCTGCAGGTTGGGAACAATATTTCAGCCTAAAATGGTCTATTCTTTAAATGTTATGGAGCAATTGCCTCCTTCGGAAGAATTTAATCTGCTTCATGAGGCAGAATAAATTTGACTTGCCGGTTCGCCTAAAGATCTATCATTTCCTGGTTGGTTGTGGAGCCTATTAAACTGACAGAATTTTAAACTAAGTATGCAAATGCTTTCTATTGATACATTAATGATAGTTTGGGATGCCAGCAAGCAGCAATTTTCCATCATGCATGTTTTCCTGTCATTTACATCAGCTACCACCATAGGGGTCATTTTGTAAATCACTTAATACTTAGAGCAAAAACCCACACCCAATGCATACTCCACGTCAAGGAACTTTCACTTGAAATATCCCCAATGCTGCTTTTCTTAAGGGACCTCAGTCTTCCCCTCTCAAATGAAAAGCAAGCCTTTGCCTGAGGTGACCTGAATGGCTCCACCAGCCTTGGAATAGGAAGAGAAACTGAGATTAAGCACACAACATTATATGCCAGGCCTCGTCATACCACTGAATTTTCATAGCAATCTGTGACAATTTAGGTTAATAAAATACATATCTACCTGTGTACTTATTCATCTAAAAATGAGGTTGTTTTTGAAGCAGGGACTAATATTATATTTTTTGACAGAAACCAAAATTCTAAGTGTAATGACTTTCTTCCACGTCCCAGCTAGTAAATGCAGGAGCCCACATGACCACGCAGACCTCTTTCTAACAAAGGTCTAAGAGAACTTGCTGCCAGGCTAGTGGCACCTGGCTCAGCAATGATGCTTCTGTACAGATGCTGCAAATCATCCACTTTAGTGACCATGGGCTTGAAAACTGACCGTTTCTTCCAGGTATTATCTCGGTACGATATAAAATCTATTGTATTACCAAGTGTGGTGGCACACACTTGTAATTACAGCACTCTAGGAGGCTGAGACAGGAAGATCACAAGTGTGGGCAATTTGGTGACTTTGTGAAAGCCTGTCTCAAAATAAAAATTAAAAAAAGGTTTAGGAATGTAGGTGTCTGTGGAGGCCCCAGCTTCAAACCTTTGTACCACAAAACTAAAATAAATAAAGGTTAAAATCCACATATTTTTCAAGACATGATTTTTTTTTTTTACCATTCTGACTTCAAATCAGTGAGAACACTTGTTCTTACGTGGTAACAGGGCACCATGCTGGGTTTCCCCCGGCTGTGGCCTTGAGTGGGTGTGCTTAGAAAGGGCTGAGGAAAGGAAGTGGGGCAACTAGAGTTTTCCCTGCTCTCCTACCATGTGTGCTCTGTGGTAGCTGCTGCTTCACCTGTAACAGAGCCGTTGCTCAGAGGATTCCACAGCCACTGTTATCTGTGACTTCCCCTCCACTTTCTTCCTTCAAAAGTCAGTTCTATAAGGAAGCATATCCAGTAGGCACTGTGACCTGGAATGAATATGAGAAAATAAATATCTAAATCTGAAGCAAAGACAGAGACCTAGATTATAATGCATTAACATATATTCCCCCTGTCACCTCAAACTTTCTGGTTTAGTATAGGATCCAGGGTAGAAATAAACATTATGTGGGGAAATTGGATCTGCTTCTTGTAAGACTAATCCAATTACTGGCAGAAAATGCCGAATATATCTCCTAAAAACCCATCATTAGAATCCTTGCTCATTTTTTACACTCTTGAGGGTTTAGATGGTTCTGATGCAAATTCTAAGACTCCTGGGTATGTTTTATACTCAGTCAACGTGAGCAGTAAATATGCAAAACCTTACAAGACCCAAAATTCTTCCTCAAGGACAATTAATTAGACTCATTTATTTCCTACTTTTCTTTCTTATTTTGCTCAGCTTCATAATTTCTTAAAGAAAGATATGTTTGGTAGAAAAATAAGGCAGATACCTGATACAAGTCAGCTCTCAATGCTAAATGGTATTAATTCTTTCATTCACATATTCAGTCAACAAATATTTATCGAGTACCTACTCTGAGATAGGTCTCATAATAACCACCAGCAGTGAAACACTGTCCAAAATTAGACAAGCTCAAGGAGCTTAGAGTTAATACAGGTCCTATAAAAATTGCTAAGCAAAAGTACATATTCCAAAAAAAAAATATATAAAAGGGTAAAAGGTCAGGAAGACGTGGATTTAATTTCAAACATGGCTGATACTGGTCAAATTACATGATCATATTATGCAGTATATACATATTTTGACTAACAAACTCAGAAATCAAGTGAGTTATCAAACATTGCCAAGCCCAAATCATTATATTCTTCATTATTTTATTACTTTGAGTAGAAAAAATGCACTTAAACACTAGACATTTAATCCTCTTGATCTTAGGGTCTACTTGACATTTCTTATTTTTCTTTTAAAACAAAGACTGTGATGGATATTTAAAGACTCTTCGGTTTTACTGGTTCAATCATTATTGAAGAGAAACACAGATAACATACCGATAACTAAAACTTTGTTAAAAGATAAAGGCCAGAAAAACTCTTTGGTAAACAAACAAGAGATGTGGTTAATTCTGATGAAAACTTAAATGTGTTACTGAAATACCTTAAGTAAATACTCAGATTAAAGATTTGAACTGGAAATATTTATCCTGCCTTAGAAATACTTATGGATTCTAATGTGGTAAATTCTTCTGCCACAAACATAAGGTAAAGTCCTAAATTGTTAGGGTACTACTACAGAAGAGATGACGACCATCTGGAGACAAGATTCCTTGACTTGAAACGTTTCTGAAAAGCAGCAGGGTATGGCTAACAAATAATAAGGCAGAATACAAAACAAAACAAAAATTGACATGTAAGGAAGCAACTTGGGTCGTGGGGAGAAGAAAGAGTTTGCATCACAGTCCAGCCCACGGTTGGTTCTCTCTACTAGCTGGAGAGATATTTGCAAGTTCAGCCTAGCCTCATGTATCCCTGGGGGTCAAAAAGAAAATTTCCACCCAATTAACTCATGGTCATAGTTCTTCTGCAAATGAGTATAGGAACAGAAAAGTCCTGCTTCAAGATGAGCTATCCAAAATGACCAAATAAAAATACCACCTAAAGAAACTACAATGAAGAAAATAAATCACAAGTCTAACAATAGATGAAGAATATTCATCAGAAAAAAATTAACGTTTCAAAGAGGCAGAGAAAATGAAGATATATTTAAATGGGAGTTAAATAATAGCATGGCAATTGGCTTTATGAACCAGCATGGATACAGCCTAGAAAAGAGATGGAGAGGAAACAGGAGAAGATGAAATATGAGCTTTTAGAGATCTACTAAAAAGTGAAAGAAGAATAAAGTCAAGAAGTAATCATGAGGGCTGGAGGAATGGCTCAGTGGTTAAAGCTCTTGAGCAAGCACTAAGCCAAGCGCTAAGTACCCGAGTTCTATTCCCCAGCACCACATAAGCTGGGCGTGTTGGCGCAATCCTGTAATCCCAGCACTCGGGAGGCTGAGATAGGAGGATTGCCGTGAGTCCAAGGCCAGCCTGGGCTCTGAAGTGAATTCAGGACCAGCGTGGACTACAGAGCGAGACCCTGTTTCAAAAAAAAAGAAGTAATCATGAACTAGAAGAAGTCTGGTGAACTACAGAATCCACTGAGAATGTAATAGAGATGTAAAAACACAAAAATGCAAAAAATTGAGCAAAATCAAATAGAATGAAAAAAGTAAGAAAAGAAAGAAGAGAATATAGAAAAGATAGGTGGAGAAAAAGACATGGAGAAAGAAGGGTAGAAAATGATAATTATGAGTATTTATAGGGAAGCACAGGAAATCCAGATTATGAATAACTGAAGTCTCAGAAAAATAAAAATTAATAAAATACAAAATGCATAAAGTAAACTTTCCAAACATAAAATATTTTATTCTCCCTGTTGGAAATGTGTACAATCTCCAGAGGGGGAATGATTCCATATGCTCAATCATAAGAAGTTAGTGGAGTAGAAACACACACACACACACACACACACACACACACACACACACTTTACCTCTCTATACAGGATGACAGAGCAAGTTCCAATAATGAAAATGAATATTAATTTGACTTAAACTTCTCCAAAGTAATGTACAAACTATAAAATCCTAAAGGATAGACAATGACATCTTAGCACGTGACATCAGCCACCATTCAAGACCAAAGGGGGAAAAACAACACATTAGTTTTATATGATGAAGTATTTAGAAAACACTTTATAGGGACAGTACATGGAAAAATCTACTACAAATAAATGTAGGCCAACTAAGACATTACTGAAAAATGACAGCAAAAGCCAGTGGGGAACATTGGGTCTATCTCACTGTAGAATTCAGATTAAAATAAGGATGAGGGTTGCATGACAGAGGAGAACATAATAACACGAACATAGGAAGCTCGAAGTGGTATAACTAACAGAAGTTTGGAGACCATAATGTGCAAAATAAAATATATAAGCATACTTTCTCGTTGTCACAGATGGAGGCCAAGAAAATCAGCAAGGACTGACAGATGACAGAGAAGAAACAAGATTTCATTTCATGGCACAAATGTCGTAACAAGAAGACAAGATGCTGATTTGAAACTGGGTTGTGACAGAGGAGGAGGAAAAGGGGCGTAGAGGAAGCATTACTACTCGTGTTAGGGAATTAGCAGATAGTTCCAGAAGATAATGGAAGATAAAGGAAAGTATGAAAGGCTAATATGATGCAGATATATTTAAAAGTACAAGGCTCTGAACTTTTCAGAAAAAAAATATACAAAGTCCTAAAGCACAGCTCCACAAAAAAAAAAATAAATAAATAAAAGGAATGAAAATGGGAGCCAAATGTAAAGTGACAAACCAAATACATCTATTTTACCATTCAATTCACGTGATCGAATCTCACCTATTAAAAATTTTTGTAGCTAGTACTACAGGGAAAATCTCGTGTATGTAAATGCACAAAGATTCTGGATGGTTGGAAAGAGATGCGCGAATACGCAGCAAGAACGTATAAACAAAGCACGGTGGTGGCGATCTCCATCATAGACAAAGGTCACATCGGCACATCGAGTATTAATGGAGGTAAACAAAGGCAGCTGAGTGTGCGAACGGATACAGTGCACAAAGCACTGTCATCATCGATTTGCCAAATGATATCCAACATTCCTAGGGCAAAAACTGTCCCTGATAGAATTTCAAATAGAACCACATTAAAAAATTTTGTATGTATACATATATATTTATATACAATGTTCCTCTAGAAATAATAAATTTGTAACTCTAATGGATACATATTAAATCTGATATCCTGAAAACAGAGAATATCTCTAATTTCAGACAGTCAACTAATGATTATAACAACAAGAGGTGTGGGGCTGGAGGCATGGCACAGCGCTTAGAGCACTTGCCTAGCAAGCACAGGGCCCTGAGGGCCACTCCCCAGCACCATATCAGCCCAGCGTGCTGGCTCATGTTTGTAAATCTCAGTGCTGGGGAGGCTGAGGCAGGAGGATTACTGTCCAGTTTGAGAGTCTGAGGCCAGCCTATCCTACACAGTGAGTTCAAGATCAGCCTGGATTACAGAATAAGACCCTTCCTCAAACACACACACACACACACACACACACACACACACACACAGGTGGCAAAAAAAATACTATACTCCAAAAAGTAAAAGCACTACTCAAAATGTTACCTGATCATGGGACAGACAACTAAAATCAGAAAGCAAAAGTTACCCACTACTTGGAAATTTAAAGACTGTCAAACAACTGCTAGGTCAAATAAGATAGTCATAATCATTATAAACTGTAGATTATCTAAAATCTGACCGTAAAATTCATACATAAATGGAAGAGGAATAGCACAGAGGTTAGAGTGCTTGCCTAGCAAGCAAAAGGTACTGGGTTCAATTCACCAGCACCACAGAAGCTGGCTGTGGTGGTGCATGCCTATTATCCCAGCACTCAGGAGGCTGAGGCAGGAGGATTGCTGAGTTCCAGGCTAACCTGGGCCATGTAGTGTGTTTAGAATCAGCCTCGACTACAAAGCAAGACCCTCTCACCAAAAAAGGAAGAAAAGAAAAGAAATCATACATAGAGTTCAGTGAGGGCAGCCATCATCAGTGAAGTCATACTTAAATATTCATTTTAATAAGCAAGAAGAAATGAAAACAAATGGGTAACCAACAAAGATTTTAGAAACAGATCAATAATAGAAACATAAGATATCAGATGAGTAAATATTAAAGTAAAAATTAGCACATACAACAGGATGATGGAACGTGAAGAGCCCGTATCGGTACTTGCAGAGAAAAGAATGGTATATCACGAAAAAGTATAAAAACTGTGCCTGTGTATAACTATGGATACCTTTCTACGATTAATTTTTAAGCGAAAAAAGAGTGTGTAAGATACACTACAATTTTGTGAAGAAGACAGAGGGGAAAGAGAGAGAGAGCAGGGAAGTGTGGAGAGAAGAGAAACGCCCCCTACCGGGGAGGTAACAAGGTTTCCAGTGTCGGAGGAGGGAAATGGAAGACGAATTTCACTTTGAGTAGAGCAATTTCAATCTGGTCATAACATAGACTTTTCCTTCTTTCGAAAGCGCAGTACAAAACTATTTTTAAGAGCATCTTTTTCAAAGATTGAAAGAAATAATTAAAATGAACAAACAAGTTTATAGAAAAATACTTTAATATCAATTAAACACACACAGAGAGACAACACACAGGAACTGTTGAAAATAGTGAAGTAACATTCTGTCTTTTCCAGTCTGGAACAGGGGAAAACTACTACTGAAGACACTCCTGTATGATTTCATACAAATTTTAATATTTCAAATTAACTTCTATTCATTTTTAGTCATTTTGGATCTTTTATTTTGCTGTGCTATGTTCTGTGTGCTTAGTGTCCAGCCCCCTTCTTATGGGATAGCCTTTACTGTGACCTTGAGGCACTCTCCTTTCCAGCTTCCTCAGGCTGAGTTAAAAAGCATGTGACACAGGCTAGACCGGCTCACTGGCCATAGTCTGTGCTTTAGATATGGACTTTGGCCACTGGGGCTAACCAGTGACAAGAATGCATCAGCCTGGAGCTAGTCATTGGCCCACTGAGGAAGCTGACTCTCATATCGGTCAGATGTTACATACATGTCTAAAGTAGACAAAGGTCATCACGTGGGCTTGAGATTATACTCAGCTGATGAAAGTGCAGGTACGTGGGATCTCTTTACAGCCATATGCATGAACTTTTTAGTTTGCATTAATTAACAATTTTTTCCTTACTGTATCTTGAGGGACGCTATGCACTACTGATCAGGGAAGGGAATGAGTGGATATAGTAGCCCTTACACTCCTTTGCCCTATAAGCTGTACCGTAACACTGAGAAAGTTAGGAGACTTGCCCAGCGTGGCAATACTAAGCTTACTGAAAGCAGGATTTGAATTTAGGATGATGTGGCTCTAAAGCTCTTATTCTTCATAGAACGCCATTATATTAAGGTCTCTAATACCAGGGACAGAGGAGGGGGGAGGGAGAGAGAGCAGGAGAGAGAGGGAGATGGGAAGGGGGGGAGAGAAAGAGTGTATATGTTGGACAACACCACATATAAAAAGGGCAAATAAGCTAAAGGGACCAAACCCAACAAAATAATCCCTGAGCAAATCCAATGCAACCATTAAATGAAAGCCATGCAGCGTTAAAACCTAAAGGTCGTTTCATGCACCCAGCAGCTCTCAACTCCTGAATATATTCAAACCATCTCCCAGGTTTTCTCCCGTAGACTGTGACCCAAGCCTTTTGATTATCAGAGGATGAGATTTCATTGCCCGCTTCCTCCACACTTTTCCACAAGCCACTGAAGAACAGTGACACGAGAGACAGGCTAAGGAAATATTGTTAATAATTGAAGTTATGACTTATTCTTTACAGGCAGTATTTCCTTTGACATTTTCTAGAACAAGGGGGAAATAAGCGAACGAAAATTTGCCCCAGGATTCTGAACGGCAGGTGGCATCAAAGGCATTAAAACTAAGAGGAAAGTTCCATTCCTCAGCTTCCTGCTGGCCAACAATTTCATGTGGTAAGAGCCCATGGAAGATGGCGGTAAGACACAGCCATCCACCTTTTCATTCTATTCTCCTGGGTAGCAAAAGAATTGATTTTTTGAAACAGATTCTTAGGGCTTTGTGTACTACAATGTGTGAGATAAATGGAAGGAGTAATACTAATAATTGCTCTTGTGATTAGAGAAGTGTGGTTTTGAGCAATGACTCAACTAAGCAAGAGGCCACCCTGCAAAAGACACCTAGCAATGTCTGGAGGGATTTGCTGGTTTTCCCAAAAGAATGAGGAGGGTGACATTGCAAGTCTGGCACCTAATGGATGCAGGCCAACGATGGAGTTGTGGGAAGTTGCCCTGAGACTGTTAAAGCCAAGCTTTGAATTTAGGATTGTCTGGCTCTCAAGCCTTGCTTCTTCCTACAAAATCTTGATGTTTAGTTGTCAAAGACAATCAAGACACAAGGACAAACAGGTAGGGAAAAAAAGGCACACAGCAGAAGACGACATTGTGTTGGATGACAATATAACACACGAGAGAAGATCAGTATCTATGGGAGCAGAAATCTTCAAAGCTAAAATGCAGAGGACAACCTCTTACAGTCTAGCCTAAGATGTTAATTATGACAAAGGCAAAAACCTCTGGTTTTGAAGGGGAGCATCATTTGATTTGTGCTGTCCCAGCAACATGATATCATTGTGCATTGTGTCTGTGCAAGAGCGCGAGGGGCCTGTGTGAGTGTGTGTGTGTTTAGGGAGGAGGATTTATAGATCCCGTACATTCACTCTGTCACTTTGGCATCTACAAGGCAGCCAGCTTCCTAAGGCTGAGCTCATTACGGTGTCTGAGGTTAGCATTTTGCCGATCCTGTCGTTGTCACCCAACAGCAATTTCAGGCTGCCCCTGCAGGAGGGAAAACCAGATGTTTCTGTTGAAAAGATGATTTCAACAGCATATACAAGATCAGCTTCAAATCTGAGTCACTAAAATATCTCCAGGTGGGCTTTTGGTTGCTGCAGTTTGGGGCAACCTCATTTCATTTTTAAAGTATTGTCACATCTCTGGGAGATGCTTTTGTCCTGTCCGCCATGTGAGCACCTGTTTCTCTGACAAGAATGAAAATGAGTCTCTTTAGCCGACAAGGCTATGGACTAATTTCTAAGCTTCGTCGTCCGCCTCCTGCAGTATGCCTCCACTCAGCACTATTAATAGGTAAGTAATCTTCCAAACCACCTGTGGCCACACTTCAACACATCTTGAGAGGCTCTTAGAAAATGCATTTTAAATAAACTCATTAGCAAGATGTATATAATCAAATAGCGTGCTTACAGGAAACCGATCTTAGGCAAAGAGCAGGCCCACCAGCAAAACTTCCACCGTTTCACACAACCCTGAAATTTCCTTCCTCTGACTTGAAAGGTCACATGGGGGACACTTCTCATTGTTGCCAACCCCTGTGGAGACTGAAGAGAGACAGAGAAATAGTATTTGCAAAGATAAATCAGTGAATGTGATGGGTACTTAGTTCCTACTGTAATGTGAAAGTCTGGGCACCCTTCTATATTTTGGTGTCAAATGTGACTCAGCTGTATTTAAAAATTATTCCAAATTAAAAAAGAAAAACTCTCTTTACCCAGGTTCTGTAGTTTGTCCCCCAAATTGGGAAAAATTACTATAAATAGCCCACTGTGAATCTGTCTATATTGATATCAATTTTGTGTTCCTTTACTCAGCGGACGTTTGCTAGACCAACTATGTGTTCAGCAGCTGGGGCTGTAATGGTGACAAAACAGATGTGATTCTTGCCTTTAGGTATGTAGTATTTTAGTGTGAAGGAAGGAAATGGGGAAATATGATTTCAGATGAACATAAAATGAAAGAATAATGAATTGTGATCAGTCCCAGGGAAGAAACAAATAGAGAGCCAGAAGGGTTAATACCAAAGGGCCTGTATTAGGTAAAGGGGTCTGCTATCGTTTGAATATTGGGTGCCCCCTAAAATCCCGATGTATTTGAAACTATGTTATCGGGAAGTAGGGCTTGGCTAGAAGGGGCGGATGCTTGGGGTCTGACCTGGAAAGATCACGCCAACTTGTTGCTATCAGATGGTGGTGGGATGTGGCTCCCAGGGCAGAGCTTTCAGACGCATATGTATATTCTTGACTGGTGGGCCAGGAAATGACAAAGAAGCACCCACTCTTGGGGGGTGGGGGCAACTGGCAGCTTGAAGTAGTTAAAGGAACTAAGAAGAAACATTATTGCGGCTTCTTCCCTTAAACTGTGGGTGCCTGGCATTCTGTCACAGCAGGGAGATAAGTAACTAAGACAGGATCAGATATGTCGGAGAAGCTCAAATTCCAAGAACAGGAAAAAGACTAGCCGAAATGCAGAAGAAAGCTCCACAACTTGCTTTCCTCCCTTAATATAAAATAGATTTTTAAAAATAATTCATAAAGACTTACTCTCTCAATGTCATGTCTCTGTGCCAGTCCTGTGATCTGCGATAAAACTGTATCATACCCGCCTTCACTGGCCTTAACAATTTAAGGGTAGAATTTAGATACAATTGATTGATTTTAGTAGCTGCACAGAACTCCATAGTGTAATTTAAAAGTATTCCTTTAGTCATATGCCTATGCATACACAGTTGGCTTATTTTAGGTTTTCACTTTTATAATAAATGCTCTAGAAACATCTTTGGTCATATACAACTATTACAAGTATGCTATGCTGTTTTTATTTGTTAGAATTTGAGCCAGGCTGAGAGGTGCAGACCTGTATTTTCTACTTATTTATTTATTTATTTATTTTCTACAAGTTTGTTGTGTGCCACTATGCCCAGCCTATGTGACATTAAGAAGTCAAACCCAGGCCCTGTACTTACCAGGCAAGCTCTCTTCATTGCTGCGCTAAGCCACCAGCCCCTAGGCTGGTTTTTGTAGATACTGACTAACGTTAGTCTTTAATATGTGACAACACAATTATTAATGTGTCATTCATGAAATTATCACACACTTGAAAGTATGTGAAGCTCTTGCTCCCATTTTGTAAGTAAGACAAGGATGGAGAAGTTTGAACAAGGACATAACATGGTAAGCAGCGTGTTGACAGTGTCTAGACATAGAAAGAGTCTGATACCAGAACCTGCTTTGCCACTCTCCCAAGGTAGAGTACCAGGTGTTGTTTTCATTTTTTTAGATTTTAAAGAAAGTTAAAATTTGGTTTAGCTTTTTAGTAAGAATTTGCATTAAAGTCTCTGTTAATCTATTCAGGAAGCAAGAAAAAAATGTGATAGACTCTGATTAGTGTATTCTACCAAAGGAAAGTCCTACGAAATAGTCCTGTCTCGCCCCACAGAACATGTACACAATGTCCTGGAGAAGATCTGGTAGATAAGTTTCACACGGAACTCCGTAAGCTCTTAGCAGTTAATGAGTGGTAAAAGTATGGGATCTCTGCCCACCTACAAATGGTCTTCCAGTTGCTCCACTTGGAGCTTAGATTCTTATTCCCCAAGAAACACAATAGGCAAATAACACTCTGAATAATTCTGTTTGGTTAGAGATCAGTGTTCCAAGTTCTCTCATTTTTAGGCATCTCTGGGGGTTTGGTTTGGTGGACAGCACAAAATAAAGGTAGAAGACAGAGACCAAGGAGCCAGGCGATCCGTAGCATTCCAAATTGACTCTGTAACCTGGTTGCTAGCAGAATCAGAGTGATCTTTGTCGTCCTTTGACTTTCTGTTTCCTAAGTTGTCTTAACTAAAACCCACTACTCCTAAAAAATAAAAACAATCATTTTTAAGTTTTTCACTTGCTCAACTGGATGAGAAAAAACGAATAATCTATCTGTCCCAGATTCTAAAAATAAATGTAATGACGTAATTCTTAATTATTTAACCTCTTTTGGTTGTCAGCCATCACTACGGTGACGGTCAACATCATCAACACTATTGTCTTTATTACAAAATGCAAATGTGGTGATACCTTAGGTCAGCAGGGCAATTCTAATAGGAATCATATTGTTTTGACACTCAGTCCTCTCATTCATAACTGCTCTACCAGCAGTAACACTTCATAAGAAAATAAAATAATACAAAATGTTAAAATGAAATAATGTGATTGGTATAGCGGTGAATACTAGACAACCATTCAGTTATGACTTTCCTAGTTACCTTTTATATTATTGTAGTCTGACAAGGTAAAAAATAAAAATAGCTCTTACCCGTCCTGCGGAACAGGTAAATCAAGGCATAGTACATAACAGGGGTTTCTCAACTCACAATTTGAACAATGATAGATGCTACACTGAAACTGAATAACCTGATGCCCAATCAGTTCTCCCTGGTCTCCTGGTTCAGCATTTGTTTGCCTCCATATAAAGAAACTCTCCTCCAGCGACTGACAGTTTTTTCTGTCTTCACTGATTGCAGTCTTGTTGCTCCGCAAGTCTTGGAACCCTGAGGGATTTTTTAGAACCATTAGCAATAAGGTAAAGTCTCAATGACCTTTTCAGCCCACCAATGCAGAAAAGCAAGCTGAAAGGTTTAGAGAGTGTAGTGAGAAACAAGTGATGCCTGTAACTGTTTGCTGCCTCCCTGGTAGTTCTACCCCACAACTGCCTTTGAATACTCAAAGTTCTAAATGTTAGGGAGAAAGTCTTCCAGTCCTGTTAAGCTCAAGTATAAAATAATATATAAGCTGAAGATAGATACATATAAATAGATTGACAGATATAAGATACAATCTTTATATTGTACCCTGATTAATAGATGATATATCAAATATTCATGGTCAGTTAACATTTAGCTAGTCATAAATTCTAGAAAGTGGAATTATAAGTGACTATTTTTATGACTCAAAGCTAGAAACTATAAGCAGGGAAAGCTCTGAGGAAGGGGTGACTGAATCTGGTCAGTTAAGACAAGAAACAATGTATCTCTTTCCACTCACTGGCTCAGGAAACATTTCCTATGGGGAGGATGGGAACTTATTAAAAGCTTATGTTTATAAAAACCCAAAGAAGTTTGGGAACACTCATGTACAGGTAAAATCACCCTAAGCAAGTTCACCAAAATTAGTGTAAAATCTCTACATATGAGCACCATATATATATATATATATATATATATATATATATATATATATATATATACGTTCCACACAGCCAAATTAAAAGTGATCACACAAGGTTACCATAACTACATTGTGAGTCCAAATCATTGGGTAGCCCTAGATAATGAAGCTTTATGAGCATCCCCATTTAAGATCCCGTTTTGTACAGTGAGATACTTTACTTTGTTCTATTGTTTCTAAGTAAAGATATCTGTTCTTGACCTTATTTGTGTGTGGCTTCGTTCTTTAACTTTATGAGTTACAAGCTTATTTATCTTTGAAGGAATGTTTTATGTTTAATGAGCATAGATGTTTGTTATTATTCCTAAAACTTAGAGATGCTTAGCTAGTAATGAAGGTTGTGCCTGACTGTCCCGTAACTGTGACTTGTGATGGATGTTGGAGTCAGGCCATGAGTCCACATCCACCCAAATCCAAGCATGATTCTTGTAAGTTAGCCCGGTGCCTTGAACCCATCACTCAAACTATGGCTTAACACAATTAATTAATTTAACACATTAGCTAATTAACTTCATTGGTTGATCACTTAAACGCAGGCCTACACAGTGTGGAGTAACTCTAATCTAAGTGAAACTCAAGAGGAGATAGTTCTTTCTAGAGGAGAATTGGGATTTCTTTTTGCCATTGTTAAGGCCAGTTTATAGGCAAGTTTACACTTTTTTCTGACTTTTCAGGTCAGACACACACTCACACACAGTTGCACACACATCTTTGTATATAACATGTATGTGACTATATACAGATTACCCTTTTTTACTATCTGAAATTTGTAAGCAAAAGCTTTATAAACAGTGTCTTCTCAAATGATTTTTTCTAATGTATTTTCTTTTGATAAAAAGATTAAATGAGATAATCTCTATAACTACATCCCAGATCTAAAACATATACTTTTTGAAAACCCAACTGTAATAATTTTACCTGAGAATCTTGAATTTTAGGTATTTCCAACATAAGGCTCAGGTATTTTGCGAAGTTATTGCTTTATGACTAACTCCTCCAACTTAAGAGAAAATTCTGCCAATTGTGATTTTATGCGTATTTGCAACTTTCAAGAATGTAGAGAATAAGCTATAGTTCCAGCAGGAGGGATGGAAAATGTAGACAAAACTCATTAACCTTGTCAGACATCAGATAAATAATTATAAACCAACTGCAAAAAGATGTGTGCATAAGTCCAAACTTTGATCTCTTTAGCAAACAACAATCTTGGTAGCAATTTAAAATTCTAATCACACTTGATGTATCTTCAAGTATGAAACCTGTAAACACCTGAAACGTCCTTCAGTTCTGCCCAAATCTGAATTGTTTTCCACATGCCTGTCAATTACAAAGCCTATTCTACCATATATCACATTTAAACAATGGGTTAAATAGTTAACATATGAGTTGGAGACGGTTAAGCAGAGTGTTTTTCATACACCAAATGTAATCTTTCCAGCATTAACACCGTTGGTTAGACTGGGGAAAGATTAAGCACAACAAAGAAATATATGCATTAGCTTTTAATGATTGTAACAGATAGATACCATAGCATTAAATTGCTTTCCTAAGTCTGGGTTCTATTTTTATAATCAATTCTCTAACTAAACATTCATCATTACAAAGACAAATCCTGTAAGTCATACACATATTTCTGTTTCCCTATGACACACATTGATTTAGAAAGGAAAGACTAGATCCAACCTCCAGGAAACATCTGGTCTCCTTAGATAAGAAAATCATTGAACTGGCTTTTAATATTGTAAGAAAAAAAGAGCAGAGAAATAAAAAAGAGAGATTTACTGTAGACGCAGACAACGCAAATCTGAGCTATCTACATGAGGCAACACAATTTATAATTCACAGTACATAGCTTAATTATCCTTGTTTGATAGCTTGCTCTAAACTATAGGTTCTGCTTCCTCCCAAATCAGAACAACCTGCTTTGCCATAGAGAGCAAAATAAGACATTTCAAGAAAAAATCGGCTGGTGTGCAAGGATTAAAAGAGCATAGCTGAAATCCTGAGACCTAATGAAGCTGCAATTCCTGGCAAGCCTCTCTGGAAAGCACAGGTAAAATTAAAAGCTTGAAGAAAGCTAAATTACCCGGGAAAATACTGAATTTCCTTCTGAAATTAATAGGCCTATGTTGCACAATGATTAAATACATACAGATGCGTGAAACTATCAGAATTTATGAAAATTTCCCGAGGTAATCTCTAATGGAACACTATTTGTCCGAACTTTAGGAATTTTAGAAATGAAGGATTATTTTATTTTGGTTGCTAAGAATGTTCCTCCTCTAAGAAATTTAAATCAGATGCTCTTTTTCCCAGTTGCATCAGTAAAAAAAATCTCCACTGAACCTGTGTAATTTCAAGATTAAAAGAGAAAAATGACATCACCTCTTCTATATTTGCAAGTAAAAGTTGCCTCAGAAAATGAAAATATGCATTAATTAAAGAACATTTCAAGACTTTCTGTTCTGTGTCATTTCAAGTCTTTCTGTTCTGTTTTGACAACAGATTTTGTTGGTCACCAATTTTAAGATCCGGACAACTTGGAAGTGACTTCTAAAAGATTTTGAGGCTCAGAGAAAGGGGGTAACCATGTGGAAATGAAAAGAGATACTGGGAAGTTTTTAATTACCCCATTAATGGCTTATCACTCTGCACAGACTACCGGATATCAACGGTGAACAGCACAAGTGCTTACACAATGTGTTACACTCTTCATTCTCAGTATACATTTTGTTTTCTTGTTACTAACAGTGTTTTTACGTAATGCACTCCTAGGGTTACATGAGCCAACTGCTAATTTTCAATTAGCGTGACTCTTGTGTGGAGGAAATCTTTGGTGTGGGTAATATAATCCTGGAGACAGTCCCCAAATCCTTATCTGAGAAGATTGAAATGTATTATACAATGTATCATATGATTTTAAAAAACAAGTTTCACTTTCTAATTTTATTTACTCTTTTTGCTTTTCAAGGCCACATATCAATTGCAACCTCTAAGCATTTCAGTGGTAAAGAAATCCTGCCTGGTATTGAAAAATAATAACAAGGTTATGAATAGACACAAATGGTTAATGCTGATCTTTAGAGACAATTATAAATGTGCAAGCCATCATTATGCCTTATTGAAAACAAGTAACATTAGAATGCATTATTAGTGATAGAATAGTCATGAAATTATCCATAATCCTACTATGTAAATACAATTACTATATTTGCATTCAAAATTGCAGCTCACCTTCTGTGTGTATTGTTAATTCTCAGAAAGAGAGAGAGAGAGAGAGCAATAGAGCATCAAAGAGAGCTGGCGGGTGATAAAAAGAGCCGCAGACAATGAAAGAGACAGAGAAGGAAAGGAATGGAGGAAAAAGAAAAAATCAAGAGATTGATTGGAAAGAAGACAGTGAAGAGATGGTGAATGCTGGTTAGAGCTAGAATTAAAGGGAGAAAAAAGGGGGAAAGGTCAGACCCAATATCCCCAAGAGACTGTACTCCCCTCTTATTGGATATCGAAGACAAATACAAACAAAAAAATCTGAAGGTAGACAAAATAGGACTGGTACTGGTATTTTTAGTTCTCAATTCTACCATCCTTGTACATAGCTTCAGCCTCAAGGGCACGTCATCCTGAGATTGTTCCAAAAATCATGTCCTTGTCATAAGCCTGAGAAAGGAGAAAGAAAGGCAGAAGGACAAAGAAGAGGCGGCTCTCAGTTGGACCAGGTCCTTCAAAAAAGAAAAAAATGTCAGCTGGGCCTGGTGGTACAGGCCTGTAATCCCAGCACTCTGAGAGGCAGAGGTAAGAGGATTGCTAGTATGAGCTCTGTGTGAACAATTTAGCAACTTGGTGCAACCCCGTATCAAAATCAATAATAAATAAAAAGGGCTGAGGATGTAGCTCAATGTGAAGGCCTTGGGCTCCTGGGCTCCATCCTCAGTACAACCAGGAAAAAAAAAAAAAAGTCTTCTTGAGATCTCCCAAACTTCCTCTTGTAGCCTATTGGCCAGCATATGGTCACAAGCAGTCTGGGAAGTGTAGTCTAAAATTGCTTAGCAATGTGTATAGTCAATTTTGGGTGCTACCACTACAGAGAAAGGAGAGAACGGAACATCAACTTCTGAGCACTGCTTAGTCTTTTGTTAGCCAAAGCAAGGTCTGTACCAGGAACCAGCAAACTGGACACAGATTATTTCTGATAAAACCTCAGCTTTGGCCATTGTGAGTCCTGTGGCTTTGTACAAGAGTCTGTGCTCAGTTATTATGAAGATTAAATGGATTAAAACAGACAACACATTTGAAATAGGGCTAGGTATACAGTCAATACTTAAGATACGATAATATAATTAGTAATTTTAGTAATTTTATTTTCAACTGTTTATACTAAAAATAATGGTTTGGTGAAGACTGAATTTCTGTGCATCTTGAATACGCATGGAGCAATTTTATAATGCTCCTTTAGGGACTCCATTGGGTTGGCCTATTTGAAAAGAAACTTCTAAAAGTTCTTTGACATTCAAAATTTGATGAGTTTTTAAAAATTTTTGCTGATGGTAATATTGTGCAACTCTATGATTGTGTTATCTTTGTCATTTGAGAGATTAGGTAGTGCTGCACCACTCCTTAATATCCAAAGGTTATGTAACTTATGAAAATTAAATTTATTTCATGTTGATGATTTTTTAAAATGTCAAATTCACATTTTTGGTAATTGAGTTTGAGTCTAGTGGGAATGATGAGAGAGAGGGAGAGAGAGAGATTCAGAGAGACAGAAAGAGACAGAAACAGATAGAGAAATTTTTGTCCACAGATAAGGAGGTTAACCAATGTTAACAAATGAAAAATTGAATAATTCTTGTGACCTATGAGTCACTGACCAATAGCCCTACTAATGTCCTTTGCCTCTGTCTGGTCAGTCTCACAACCTCTCGTGTGAGGAAGCAATGATGTCAGAGATTTGCATACCAAATTTGCTTGTGAGGACAGCTCAGTGAGGTCTTATTCTCACTTCAACTCTAAAAAACTTAAGTTCAGGAAGATGAGGCAACTAGTCTGAAATTTCAAACTAGCAAGTAGCTAAATCCAGACACAAATTCCATATAGCCTCTTCAAATCTATCCCACCTTATTTAGAACTTTATTGATTCCATTAAACTCCTAAAAATGGATTTGAAAGGGATTGAGCTGCCTCCGAGAGGCATGCAGCCAGTGGAGGGCAACCTTATCTCGGACTGAGGGATGTCAGCTTGTTCCTTTGTGATGGCGTACAGGGAACACGTTATTTTTTTCACATTTTAAGGGGACAGATTAATCTTTCTGTTTCCAGAACTGGTTTGCCAATAGCTCAGTGGGCAGCTGTTATCATGTGTTGATATGCATAGGAGATGATAGAGATTGTTTTGGAGAGCTTAGGGATTGAGGGATTGTTTTATTTGGGCTCGAGAAATAGGTTTTTAGTATTATTTCCTGCAGAGGGTGTGTGTGTGTGTGTGTGTGTGTGTGTGTGTGTGTGTGCGCGCGCGCGTATGGTGTGTAGTTGGGGTACTCAGGAGAGGGAGGTATGAAGCAGATGGCACAGAAGCTGGCAGGACATCTAATGCACACTAGTTGAGGACAGCACTTTTATGTCTTTCTCACAGAAGGTGCGATCAGGTCTAGCAGTGGAGGGACTAGGAGCAACAGGCAGCTTTCAGGAGATGTACACTGAGGATTGTCTTCTAACAAAGTCTCTAGGGGAAAAAATCCTATACTAATACATATCAATAAAATGGCGGGAAAAGAAAATGGGGGTGCATAATAGCCTCTTGTATTCAGCAGATTTGTGTTGAGGACCTCCTTCATTACACAATGTTCTGAAAAACACTGTGAGGCCTGGGTTCCCATTTTTTGCTGTTTGTTTTGCAATACTGGGAATAGAATCTTTTGGGGGTCTTCACATTCAGCTACATCCTCAATTCCTCCCTTAGTCATTTATTTTTAGACAGGGTTTTGCTAAGTCACACAGTTGCCCTGGATGGTCTGAAACTTTTGATCTTCCTGTTTAAGCCTTCCACCGTGTTTGGATTATAGGCATGTGTCGCCTTTAGGTTTTCAGTGCATACTAAGCTCAAGAATATTGGAGTTCTGGGGAGAAATGGTTTCTAGGTTTCAGTTGGTTAAAATAAGGAGGGCATTAAACCATACAAATTTCTCTACAGTAAATATCACATCCATAAGCAATATTCAGATAAGTATAACAATCCATATCACCCACTGCAATTGCTCTAAACAGGTGAGCACATAGGCCAGGGAAGACGGAAAGATTAATAAAGATAGTCATGTGGAAGAGCCTTCTGGCCTTCTGAAATAAGAGCAAAATTATAATAACAATAATCAGTCAATTTTTCATAAGTGCCACAGAGTCTGTCCCAGTTGTACACACTCCCTGCGCCACTCAACCCTTACCACATCCCTTTGAGTGATAAACCAATAAGCACCTCCGAACACAAACCTTCCTGGACAGAGAAGGACATCGTAGTGCAGAGCAGTGATGTTACTCACCCTACACCCTGTAATTTACACTGCAGGCACAATCGGGTTGGAACCAACCACCGGTATAAATGGGTCCAATCCTAAGTCAAATGTGGTGGACAAGCCTCATCATTATTGGTGACTCCAGAAATCTGGAGACATCTGGTGGCAGTTTGCATTTCTTCTAATCACTTCTAGCTCCAATTTCATGCTTTTGCTCAATAATTTTGATCTGCAGACTATTTTCCCATTTCATAAACACATATAGAATGTGTATATTAACGTATAGTTATACATATGTATACACATATGTATCTTATGTTATTTATATGACTCCTAGAATCAACAGGGCAATTATTAAGAAGTCATCAGACAAATATTAGATTTATGAGCAGAACCAACTCTTCAGCCTCTTGATGCTTGATTTAGTATCATATCTGCAAACAGCATTCCCATTCTGGTAATAAAAAGTGTATTATGTTAGACCAATAATCAATAATAATTGATTAATAATAATAATAATCACTTCACAAGACTTGGACTTGGATTCAGATGGAATGAGCACTTTCCAACACCTGTCTCTCCCTGCTGTTACATGCAGGCCAGCTTCTCCCACTTACACTGCCATCCTGGACTGCTAAAGCACTTCGATTCGTGATCCTAATAACAACTCACACTCATTAAGCCAGCTTGATGCATGGTTGTCAGCTTTCTGAGTCCAGAGCAGAAAACCCAGGAACACGATGTGGCGTTTGGGATACCGAGAGTCCAGTGTCAATTTTATCCACA